>NC_051168.1:73872806-74251847 GCF_013339725.1 Rhipicephalus microplus
GCTTTATCGATGGAGATGAAAATGCTGCAGGCCTGTGTGTTCAGGTTTGGGTGCACGTTAAAGAACCCCAGGTGGTCGATATTTCTGGAGCTCTTCACTACGGAGCCTTTCATAATGAAATGGCGGTTTTGGGACGTTAAAACCCGCAAATCAATCAATCAATCAATCAATCAATCAGTCAGTCAGTCAGTCAGTCAATCAATCAATCATTCAATCAATCAGTAGTGCCGTGCCGAAAGTAAGTAAGAATGACTATATGAAAAATTGGTTGACAATTTAAAGTGCTTCATGAACTTTGTTACGGGTGTTTCGGCTGTTTCAGGGTTCTCAGAAAGGTGAAAGACACGTGCACCATAATCTTTCGAGTTGAACTAGCAGGGAATTAACAGGTTGCAAAAACTACACCCTCTCCCACTAAAAGTAACCATGAGTAGTGCCTGAGTCCACCTAAAGTTTCTTTCATCATGAAGCACTGGCCCGATTTCAATGCGTCCTTGCACACCGTGAATTTATCGTAGTTTCTGTTGCCGTTACTCGTCCCGAGCTCTTGTTGAAGCACGCCACGTGGGTTCATCGGCACGTCACGAGGGAACACATGAGTTCATCGTGTGTCCGCAGAATATCAGTTCCCGGTGCCATTCTGTGATTGCTGAGAGAGCGTAAGGAGGAGTGGCCATCCATTTACACAGACACTTACGCAGGCCCGCCGTGCGCCAGCGCGTGTCAGCGCGTTCTTACAGTGCTTGGGCCAGCTGTATCACATACGCAGCAAGGTTGGCCACGTAAACCGGATTGCGCTAGGACATAAGTTGCTTCACAACTAAAAGAATAATTCACATCATAGCGATGGAGCAAATGTTGATGAGCGGGTTGAAGCTTCGTGGGATCTGCCCCACCGCGGTGCTCTGGTGGCTAAGATACTCGGCTGCTGACCCGCTGGTCGCGGGTTCGTATCCCGGCTACGGTGGCTGCATTTCCGATGGAGGCGGAAGTGTTGTAGGCCCGTGTGCTCAGATTTGGGTGCACGTTAAAGAACCCCAGGTGGTCCAATTTCCGGAGCCCTCCGCTACGGCGTCTCTCATGATCAAATGGTGGTTTTGGGACGTTAAACCCCACATATCTATCTTCGTGGGATCTCAGCTCAGCTCAGCCATCTGTCTGTCTGTCTGTCTGTCTGTCTGTCTGTCTGTCTGTCTGTCTGTCTGTCTGTCTGTCTGTCTGTCTGCCTGTCTGTCTGTCTGTCCGTCCGTCCGCCCATTCGTGAGTCCCAATCCGAGTACTAGCGGTGCAAGTGCCGCTGCGCCATCGCCATTAGGGAGCGTCCTGATTACTAGGGGTGGCTACTGCACCTATTACGACGAGGGATTAGCTCTAAGGAGCTTCGCCCCTGGAAGTGCTGGCAGGGTTGGAAGCCTCTAGCGGCCTTGTAGAGAAAGGCGGCGCTACAGTCTTCAGTCCGAACGGAATGAGTGCTCAGCGCCACAGGCAAGGGAATAGGAAAGGCCACGGGTCCCTTACGCATTTGCCTTAAATATATCGATGGCGAAACCTATATTTTATTGCCTATTCGATTGTATTTATCCTCGTTGATTACTTGATTTGTGAGAACTTTGTTTAGACGTAATGATGCCGTCAAAAGTTATGGGAGCCTGTGGAACCATTGTGGTGTCGTAGGGTGACTTTCTGGATGAAATATCATCACGTGACGATGATTCTCTTACGTCAGTCTTTTGGCACCGACGCTGCCGACACCGATGGCCACTATATATCTTCGAAGAGGTGCTGGTTCGCCTTTTAGAACATCAGAAGAGGGAGAGGCACCTGCTAAACGTGAACCAACGTACGCAAAGGCTTTTACAGACGCGGATGTACCCCAACCCGGTCGTAATGAATAAAATTAATCCGGACTTCGGGGTTTCGATTTATTGTAGTGGGGGCTTGCTCAAATTTCAACACATCCTCTGGCGCTGCTCCGCAATGGCCGGTGCGGCTTCTCACGGTGAACAGTGGTGACAGCGAATGCTGCACAGTGACGCGTTGGCGGACCAACTCAGGGCTGCCCAGAGGGCCCGTGTGGCGGCGGAGGGGCTTGGCTTCTCTGTCCCGATGTAGGAGGAGCCAGCATCAGTCCTAGATTGATTTTCCGGACTTCAATAAAGTTATTCATACCATACCATATACGCAAGGAGTGCGTCCATCTGTGCTATTTGCGTTGAGCGAGCTCAAAGGAACACGCTCATCTGTCACTAGGGTTTGAGATGGAAGTTGACGCTGAAAGGAAGAAGAAAGAGGGACACGTGTCAATCAGAACCACATTAAAGTGGAACTTGTACAGGAAGTGGTTCTGTTGCGGTATGGTGGCCAGGAACCATTCTGTGCTGGCGACTGCTTGTGCGTTTTTCATGGCGCAGCCTTGCATATCTTGAGAAAGGTGGGCATCGAGGCTTCCCACAGCTAAGGCTTGCCGACACCATCAAAAACTACGAACTGAACAGACTTATACTGAATGTCGTCAGCGTGTATAATGAACGCTCTCACAGTCACTGTTACCTTAATCGGCTCTCGCTGTCACGGTTGCGCTTACCGACAGCAGTCACGAGCTCCGATAATCGTGTTTCAGTCTCCGAGGAGTGTACCTTGAAAGATCAGTCAACAAAGCAAGTTGGCTCAGCTATATCTCAAGAAACAGCTGAAACAATGCACTGGCGAATAAAGAAAAAGACGTTTGCAGTCTGCCAACACAGTATTTTTCTATTGTCAATATTTCGCGAATTTTCGTTCTTGTAGAACAAAATCAGTCTTGTACAACAACCTTTTGCTTTTTGTGTAACATTTTGAGTTGTGATCTATACTTTAAATACCCCTCGCTCTCTTTAATGTCTTGTCGCAATGCAGGTAAGGCGTATACATAACACATAAATGAAAAGAAATATCGGTGCTGCCTCACCCTACAGCTCGTTGTCCTGTGGGTTGCCCTGGTAGTGGCTCCAGCGCATCAGTCCTTCGGCGGGACAGTCGACCACAGTCGGCATGCACATCACCAGAACGCCAGGGGAGGCACGAGGAAGCAGTCTGGATCAGGCAAAGAGTTCCTCGGAGAGGGTGACCAAAGGCCTGGCGTACCCTCTAACCCCTTCTGTGAGTACATGCAGCTCTCTCGAGTGGAAGTTGGCTTGCCTTACACGCGATGCTACTTTAGCCTCTTCAGCTACGATGCTTAAGGTGATGTCCACAGTACCTCGAAGGATCTTGCAGACAGTGTTGGCTGTGCATGGTAACGGGTCTTTTTTGAAATTTGCACTGCGAATTGAGGTAGCCCCTATTTTACGACGGATGATCAGCCACCATGTTGTGTCGCTGCTCATTGATGAGTAACGGCTATATGCAAGATGCATATTTCACGAACCTGCACTGTGCAATGGTACCGTTTTAGGAGAAGATCGCTCGCTTTTCATAACATATTGACTGCAGTTATTACACTTGTTGGCTATAAAGGTGCTGGTTAAGTATTTAGAGTATTTAAACGATTGATCACTCAATCTTGAGTGTAAAAGGAGATTGTTTTTTAACGTTGCCCCTTTTTTGCCCCTTTCTTCACTTTGCCCTCCTTTCGCTCTACTTTTGCAGCAGCGCCTATGCTGAACTCAAACTCACCGCTATTGGCCACAACCTACTACTACAACCCGCACCGGCAAGGATCGGGTTCGCCATCGTCGTCTTCATCCGCACACCACCGCCACCACGACCTGCTACTCAAAGAAGGTGCCGACCAGGAGATTTGCCGGGCGGCTGACGGCCGTGACGGCACCTGCTACGATGCCGTCCAATGCCTGAACCGGGGCGGAACGCCCATGGGACGCTGCGAGGATGGAGTCTGCTGCGTTTGTGAGTAATACAGCCAGATTTACTGGGCGGGACCACTTCTTTCCTAGGTATTGGCAATTCACGGACGTCAGGACATGCGATTTCAGTTGGGCTCAGTGGTGGAACATTCAGCCATGCCAACACAAGTAATGTAATATATATGAATGACCCTGCTGAATATCAATGAAAATGCATGGTCAATACGTCGGAAGCACATACATGTTATGGTCGACCAGATATTAGACGTTTGATATACTCTGGCAGAATTTCACAATTGATAAATCTAGCTTAAATGTGGTGAGAATCGGCTTGGACCATGTGTTGAACCAGGTTAAGGCGTCTCCTACGCAACCTCAGCGCAAAACAAGAATAACTTTAATTAAGCCAACGTCTAAACATGAATGGCACAGTATCAAAAGTGACTTTAACTTTTTTGAATTTGGCAGAGCACGAGTTAAGCAGCAGCCTATCATCTCCCAACACGGGCCCTGAATGTCTTTTAGCCTACTACTACGTGCGTTGTATGGCGGAAACCAACTACTTCACTGTTGTTAAAGGAGACTGCAGTACATAACGTGTGAAAAGTGATCGATAGAATTGGATGTGGATTGGCTTTATTGCCTTAAACACGCGCAAAGTAATCATGACGCAAATAATTATGCAGCAAGTCCACGGGAAAGCTGAGCTGCGTTGTTTCATGGCCGTTGCAGTCAGAATAAACAATGCTTAATTTAAAAAAAAGGAGGACTCTTTTCTTAGCTTAGATCCTTATGGACGCTTATTGTAACAGTCATTGTTCGGCTTCGCCACCAAAATACGTTAAGATATTGTATGCAAATAAAGTAGATAGTTGAACGTGTTTAAACCATTCAGACCTTCATTGAGGCGTCCAACGCTAACCCACTATGGATGAATTTCAACCAAAGGAGTGAGGCGGCAATATTTGTAATATAAGATAGATAGATAGATAGATAGATAGATAGATAGATAGATAGATAGATAGATGTTCATTTAGAAGAGTCTTCATATCAATGGTGGCTGATGGATGAATAGGTTAACGGGCGGAATAATGCATGGGTAGGTGCACGGCTGAACGTTTTTTCTAACATCTGTCCCGGCCTTGAACGAGGACAATATTTAGGACTGGATGACAATTAGTGGCATAATCTACAGTCTCCATCAGTAACAGACAGAACATAAGTGAGATTGTAGAGCTTAAATAAATATTTATACTCGGACGAAAATTCCTAAATCTGTGGCGGGCCCACCTAAACGATAGAAGCGCAGCAGCGACTTGCATAAGCTACTAAAGAAACAGTCAGACTCAGGCACTTGGCAGTGTTTTTTGAAGGCAGTGGGCTGCCCGGCCGTCCCCCTGATGACATCAGTCTGGGCATATATACTCGGACGAAAATTCGGAAATCTGTGGCGCCCCCCCCCCCCCCCCCCCCAAAACGATGGAAGCGCAGCAGGCACTTGCTTAAAGTACTAAAGAAACAGACGGATGCACTCGGCAAAGTTTTCCGAAGGCAGAGGGCTGCCCGCTCGTCCCCCTCACATCAGTATGTATGCAAGCACAATAATAATAATAACAATAATAATAATATAATAATAATAATAATAATATAATAATAATAATAATAATAATAATATAATAATAATAATAATAATAATAATAATAATAATAATAATAAATTGGCAGATCCCACGTGCAGAGGGAATCACTGATATGCGAAGCACGAATTAGGAAGCTTGATATGTAACATTAAATCAGCACAACAATACGAGGCGGAAGTAAATGATGCCGTACGTGATTTTCATCTCATGATTATCGCGTTTGGACGTGTCATTCACCTTCGTCATCTATTCACGTCACCCGATACCGAATTCGGTATATATGTGCAGCTAGCGAAACAGCCGCGAGCACGCTGTGAGCGTAACATGTAGTAATGTTTTAGACGACACGAATATCGTGATTATCATATTCGGAAGTGTCCCATACCTTCGTCGTCCATACACGTCCCGTAATACCAAACTTGGTATATGTGAAGCTAGCGGAACGGCGGCGAGCTTGCGTAACGTCGACGTGCGCCCATGCTGGCTACAGCGACGCTACGCTAGCAAAAGGCGAGCACTCTATTAGAGAGTTTTAGTACTGCGTACGTGGCGGCGTTGCGCACGTAAGGACGCCACGTTCTGCGTAGTGCGCATGCGCAGACCGCAACGCGCACGTGTCATAGCAACGCACCGCGGCGTGCGCCTGCGAGTACATGCCAGGCAGATTGGCGCCTGGCGTGGCATGGCCAGCGTGACGCGGCCAAACGAACGCCAGCGCGCACGCGCGTCAGGTCCCGTCGAATTGTTTTGGCGCCTTGAGTGTGCAAGTAGTCATGTTCTTACATGACGCGCATCTCATGATTATCATGTGTGCACCAGTCACATATACCTCCACCATTCCATTCACATGACGTCATATCAAATTTGGCATATGTGAAGCGAGCAAAACGGCCGCGAGCACGTCATGAGTGTGGCATGTATGTAGTCTTGTTACATGACACGCATGTCATGATCACCATGTTTGGACGTGTCATTTGCATATGTCATCCGTTGGCGCCACGTAATACCGAATTCGGTACATGTGAAGATAGCGAAGGGACCGCGAGCGCATCATGTGTGTGGCTGTAGTCACGTTGTTACATGGCACGCGTCTCATGATTATCATGTTTGAACCAGTCATATACCTTCGTCATACATTCACGTCTTGTAATACCAAATTTGGTGTATGTGAAGCTAGTGAAACGGCCGCGAGCGCGTCATGAGCGAGGCATGTCGTCATGTTTTTAAATGACATGCATATCATGTTTATCATGTTTGCACCAGTCACATACCTTCATCATCCATCCACGTCCCGTGACAAAGCTAGCGAAACAACTGCGAGCGTGCCATGAGCGTGACGCAAAGTCATGAATCATAACCTACATGACATGCATGTTATGATTTCCACGTTTGGATCTGTCACTTGTATTCACCGTGCAGTCATGTCATACCATGCCAATTTTGCAACATGTCATGTGAACGAAATCACCGCAAAAGCCGCAAGACCCTGAAATATAAATCATGACTTTAATGACATATATCATGATAGTCATGTTCTGACTAGTCAATTATGATTGTCATACAGTGATGTTATGCCACACCAAATATGGTATTGATACCATTAACGAAACGGCCAGGATAGCTGAAAGTCGTAGGCGGCTAGATAGATAGATAGATACATAGATACGCTCAAAGTCACCGAAGCTCGTTAAGAAATGCTTCGCAATTAGTAATATTAATATCTAAGTTTATTGTTTGTTTCGCATTCGCCTTGCTGAAGTAATCGACGCTTTGTTTATAACGAGGCTCAAATAGTAGTAGCAGGAACTCGTAGGTAGAGTTTTTATTGCCTTTACAAGAATTGCTTGATTTTTTTCCCCATTTTTTAGAGAGTATGTCTCCTTCCGAAGTTGAGCATGGCGTCTATAACGTGGTGGTTCTTTGTATGGCCCCAAACGCGGTGTATTCCCACTAAAATGTACCCCCAACGCTCAAAATGTTTCTCCTATTTGCTTTTTTTGTGCGTATCTGACTTTGTGAACGCGTTAACGAAGTGAGCGAGACAAAACTGAAATCAGCTACCAACTGCCATACCATACATGCATTCCAACACGAGTATGCGGAAGCCTCATCCCGTAGTCATCGCGCCAATGCCGCGATAAGTTGTCGCTGAGTGAAGGGAGGTGCAGTTCCAGTATAGAGTCACAAGGGGCGTATATACTTCGACACCCTTACGGAAAAAGTGTCGAGGTACGTTAGTCAAGGTGACAAGGGCTGCAGCGCGAGCACGAAGGTGCTAGAAGAAGCGTGAAACGAAAGGCAAGGCAAGGAAAGCAAAGTGTTGTTCTTTTTGCTTTCCTTGCCTCGCCTTTCGTTTCACGTTTCTTTTAGCACCTTCTAGCTCGCGCTGCAGCCCTTATCACCATGAATTCTAACCAACTAGCCCAATTAGACGTTAGTCAAGGTCTAGAGCCACCTATAGTCGTTCATAACCAAAGAATGAATACAAGCGCCGCCCGCACAACTGCGGCTTACCTGCTATTGATACGTGCAAGATAGCCACACTACTTATACATATAGTTTTCATTCGAGAAGCATATGATGGGGGGCTAGTTGGCAAGACATTTAGGAAAATTATAACTGCGGTAAAAACGAGACACGAGAACGAAGTGGACTGGACGATCGCAGTTTTCATTGCAACCTTAGATGAATTTCCACTGCTAACATAAGTGGCATAAGAAGTTCATAGTCCCTATTTCAAATAATATGTTGTACAGAGAGTGATGTCAAAATCTTCGCGGAAATCGCGCAGAACGTCAACCTTTTTCGACCACAAACTAGTACAGCACCAACATATGAGTGTGTAATGAAACTACCCATCTCAAATGTGCGAATGGTACATGACGTTCACGAAAATAAGTAAACGAGATTTGCTGAGCAACCTGTGAAAATATTTTCCGAGTGGGAGAGTTATGGTTGTAGGTGGAGTTTACATTTATTCTTAGGTTGGTTGCAAGCGACTAGAGTATTTATTTTGTCACTCTGAAGAATAGATAACACAAAAATCAAACCACGAATGAACCTTCTGAGCGGTATCGGTTTGTCGGTATCGGTTAGACATAACATTCTGTTTTAGGCATATAAATGCTTGCTTTGAGTGCATTATAGTAAAAGATGAGAAAGAGCTATGGAGCGAAAAGTCGTTGTAGTATTTTGATTTTCTTCTCCGGGATACCTATGCAAAAATGTCAGGAAACATTGCAAAGAAACCAGAGTGAGCATGGTAGCTTTTAAAGGTTGGATATGTTCGTATTGTCTATATAAAAGTTTATCCAATCCAATCCAATCCTCCGCGTAGCCTTCGCAAGCCAAATCTCTTCCCCACCCTCTCCGGCATCCTACTAAAGAGGTGACGTGCGCATGACGTGCCCGAACAAGCCCAGCCCCGTGCACGCGAGCGGCGTTGCTTTGTTGACCAGAGTTATTTTGTGGTCTTCTGCCTGTTTCTGCGGGATTGTTAGGAAACGCGGGCTTAGACGCGGTAGAGTAGATTAGCACAATGAGTGCGCGAACGCGTAGGATCGTTCCACGGTGGTCGTCTGCTCAATGCGCTGACCGCGGGGACACGAACGCATGCGAAACGCTGGCACATTAGCCCCGCATTTCGTAGCATTTCACGAAAAAAAAAATGTAAGAAAAACGAGCACAATTTTTTATTTGCGTCTCAATATTTATTTCAAGTTTATTCATCTCTTAAGCAACAAATACATAAACTACGCATGTTGTGTGAATATTTTTGCTATGTTACGTGGTATACTGTTGACAACGTCTAGCAGAGTCGTCTACGTGGAGGACCAGCGTCACCCGCATCGCTGTGTACGTAGGGCCATTCCTACGCCTACGTCCGCCCTCATTCCTCTACGCGTGCGCCAATAGAGAGGAGAGGGTGCAGCTTTCATGTTGAAATTTGGCCGATTTCCGCTGCGCGCACCGTTGCAAATTTCGGCAGATGTGATCACGAACGCCTCGTCTACGCATTGCGCTTGTCAGCTCAGAATTGCCAAACCTGGTGAGTGGCCCTTTAAAAACATAAAAATCATGACATATATCTCATAAGATGTCAAGATGTACATGTGATGGTTCTTGCTAGCTCTTGCGGTGGTTTGATTCACATGTTATGATTGCAAAACGGGCAGGGGTATGACATGACATATAGGGCCGAACACAAACAACAGACCTCACATCAAAATCATCACATGCTGGTTGTGTAACAACATGAATTTTCCCCACACTCATGAATGCCTCGCGGCCGTTTCGCTACCTTCACATATACCGCCAAAATTGGTATCTACGTCACGTGAATGGATGACGAAGGTATGTGACTGGTGCAAACATGAAAATCTTGAAATACGTGTCATGTAAGAACATTATTACACGCCACACTCAAGGGCGCCAATCACGTCGACGTGAGACGGCGCGCGTGCCATGCGGCGTTCGTTTTAATTAAATATCGCGTCACGCCGGCGCAGATATTCCCCTAGTGGGAGATCATGGAATCGTCCCACTGACCTTGATTGTGTATCTGCATGCCATATACTCCCGGGCGCGCGCCACGCTGCGTTTGCTTTAACGCATGCGCGTTTGAAGTGGAGCACACACGGCGCTCCCTCCGTCACGAAGAGAAGCGGATGCGGCGCTGTCTAAGTAACGGTCCGTCGTCGCGAAATGCAGCATGTCGCCATTTCGCGCCGGTTGCCGCCGGCAGCGCCGTTTGGAACGCTGGTCGCGCTGGTCGCGGCTGGCGGAGGGCTCGCGTTTTGCTAGCGTCGCTGCGCCAGCCCGAGCGTGCGGCAACGTTGCGTCGAAGTATATTTGGCCCTTCAAGGACAGATGCTACTCGAAGACACTTGTTTTTTAAGTGTGAATACACTTTATAAGCGACCCCAAACCATCCACCGCCGTCGGCGGCGTCCGCAGTCTTCTCTCTATCTTTAAAAGAATGAGGACTTGGCGGGCCGCAGCGTGACGCTCTACCGAATAAGCAACGGACGCGACGCTGATATCGGTGTCAGTAACGCGCCTTATACCCCCTCCCCCTTCGCTCGCTGCAGCTGCGCGCGCACCCCTCTCTCTCGCGCGCCCGCCTTCTCTCTGTCTCCCGTCGAGAGCGGGTCGTGAGGGGGAGTAAAGTTAAAATCCGTTGGCATTCGCCAGTGAGTTAACGTAAACTCCCCCGTGTGATCAAATTGCGATTCCCAGGAACCATTACACCATAAAGGCGCCATAGTGTGATTAATAAATATAATAGTGCGAATTAATAAACACCCCTCATAGCATCACCCCGTGTATTCGCACTTAACCATGTACACCCTCGGGGAAATGCTTGGGAGTTTTTTTAATATTCACCCTAGAGCATTAAAACTTGAGCTGTTTACGAACCTTTTTATGCTAATTTCAAATATATAATTAGTTTTCTTGCAAGTTGCTTACTTTTAGCTCTGCAACTGCAAAATGACAAAGTGAAAACCTTAACCTTTTTGCCCCCCCCCCTTTTTTCATCCCTGAACTTTCGTATTTTTTACCATTCATAGTTCATAATGTTTGAAATAAGTGTAGAATGCAAATAACTAATTAGAAAACACATATGTACTAGGTGTGTAAAATAATAGACGTGAAAAGTCCATATTTCACCTACCCTAGTAAAGGATTACATAGAATTTTTTATTGTGCAATAAAATATTGAGATTTAAACTAAATAATTGCATTCGCCCTACTTTGAAAAAAAAATTGCGCAAAATTTTATGCAAATCCTCGCAATAGAAGTGCCCGAAAAAGGAGGGGCTCATTAAAAAAAAAGGCAAAATTTGTTAGCGGCGCGAAACGAGGGTGAGAGGAGACGAGCTCCAAACCCTTGCCGCTCCTCCGCGTAGTCCCCACGTGGGAGCTGCCCGCAACACAGTGATCTGTGTTTTGGAGGACCAAATAAAAGTTTATCCAATCCAATCCAATCCTCCGCGTAGCCTTCGCAAGCCAAATCTCTTCCCCACCCTCTCCGGCATCCTACTAAAGAGGTGACGTGCGCATGACGTGCCCGAACAAGCCCAGCCCCCGTGCACGCGAGCGGCGTTGCTTTGTTGACCAGAGTTATTTTGTGGTCTTCTGCCTGTTTCTGCGGGATTGTTAGGAAACGCGGGCTTAGACGCGGTAGAGTAGATTAGCACAATGAGTGCGCGAACGCGTAGGATCGTTCCACGGTGGTCGTCTGCTCAATGCGCTGACCGCGGGGACACGAACGCATGCGAAACGCTGGCACATTAGCCCCGCATTTCGTAGCATTTCACGAGAAAAAAAAATGTAAGAAAAACGAGCACAATTTTTTTATTGCGTCTCAATATTTATTTCAAGTTTTATTCATCTCTTAAAGCAACAAATACATAAACTACGCATGTTGTGTTAAAATATTTTTGCTATGTGACGTGGTATACTGTTGACAACGTCAGAGCAGAGTCGTCTACGTGGAGGACCAGCGTCACCGCATCGCTGTGTACGTAGGGGCCATTCCTACGCCTACGTCATGCCCTCATTCTCTACGCGTGCGCCAATAGAGAGGAGAGGGTGCAGCTTTCATGTTGAAATTTGGCCGATTTCCGCTGCGCGCACCGTTGCAAATTTCGGCAGATGTGATCACGAACGCCTCGTCTACGCATTGCGCTTGTCAGCTCAAAATTGCCAAACCTGGTGAGTGGCCCTTTAAAACATAAAAATCATGACATATATCTCATAAATGTCAAGATTTACATGTGATGGTCTTGCTGCTCTTGCGGTGGTTTGATTCACATGTTATGTTGCAAAACGGGCATGGTATGACATGACTATATGGCGAACACAAACAACAGACCCTAACATCAAAATCATCACATGCGTGTTGTGTAACAACATGAATTTTTCCCACACTCATGATGCGCTCGCGGCCGTTTCGCTACCTTCACATATACCGCCAAAATTTGGTATTACGTCACGTGAATGGATGACGAAGGTATGTGACTGGTGCAAACATGAAAATCTTGAAATACGTGTCATGTAAGAACATTATTACACGCCACACTCAAGGCGCCAATACACTTCGACGTGAGACGGCGCGCGTGCCATGCGGCGTTCGTTTTATCGCGTCACGCCAGGCGCAGATATTCCCCTAGTGGAGATCAGTGGATCTGCCCACTGACCTTGATTGTGTATCTGCATGCCATATACTCCCGGGCGCGCGCCACGCTGCGTTGCTTTACGCATGCGCGTTTGAGCACACACGGCGTCCCTCCGTCACGAAGAGAAGCGGATGCGGCGCTGTCTAAGTAACGTCGTCGGCGCGAAATGCAGCATGTCGCATTTCGCGCCGGTTGCCGCCGGGCAGCGCCGTTGGACGCTGGTCGCGCTGGTCGCGGCTGGCGGAGGGCTCGCGTTTTGCTAGCGTCGCTGCGCCCAGCCCGAGCGTGCGGCAACGTTGCGTCGAAGTATATTTGGCCCTTCAAGGACAGATGCTACTCGAAGACACTTGTTTTTTAAGTGTGAATACACTTTATAAGCGACCCCAAACCATCCACCGCCGTCGGCGGCGTCCGCAGTCTTCTCTCTATCTTTAAAAGAATGAGGACTTGGCGGGCCGCAGCGTGACGCTCTACCGAATAAGCAACGGACGCGACGCTGATATCGGTGTCAGTAACGCGCCTTATACCCCCTCCCCCTTCGCTCGCTGCAGCTGCGCGCGCACCCCTCTCTCTCGCGCGCCCGCCTTCTCTCTGTCTCCCGTCGAGAGCGGGTCGTGAGGGGGAGTAAAGTACAAAGTACTCTGAATGGTTAATGGTTCTCTAGAAGTGTGGCAGCTTGGGCTAGTTGGTATGGCATGACGATAGTTATAGCGCGAGAACAAAACGACGACACAGAGACAAGTCGTGTCCTTCTTGTCTCTGTGTCGTCGTTTTGTTCTCGCGCTATAACTATCGTCATGTGTTCTCTAATCACACTTCATCTCTCTCTCTTTTTCTTCTTGAGTCCACGCTTGGGCTGGCTCTTTGCTCTCCCATAGTAGTGGACCAAGTGCTCTAAAGTCGTTAAACACTTTTTCTAAACACCAGAAGCAAGCGTAGGGAGTCGGCCTAGTGGGTTAAAAAGTGTGATTCCCACGGAATGCCTTTATGCTCACCTGTAGTAAACTTAACCCTTTTTGTAACCACAAATCCAAGGACGTTGCTCGACTCCGTGCTGCTTACGCGGAATTTCGGTCACCACGGCCTCATTAGTGTGAGGCCCATGGAACGGCTTTCTGCTCTCCCATTGAGAGTACCGAATTTTCAGAATCGTTGACCACTTTTTTTCTAAATACATTGCTCTCACGGTTAATTTCCTATTTGCTCTTGCATAGTACATCGTATTTTAATCGTTGAAAGTTTTCTAACCACACGTTGGGCATGAACGGGCTCCAACTCTTTACGGCCAACGTGATGCTAAAGCTGTACTCACCGAAAGACCAAATCGTGATCGAGCGGCGGATTTCGTACTAGATCACCATACGCCACCATTCTCTCTTACGTGTGAACCGAGTCGCGCAGCAATGGAAGCGTGAATTTCCGCTGGGAGGCTCGGGAACCAATAAAAAAATACTCTCTTGTTGTGCTGATTCTCCTCTGTCGTGTGAAAGGGGCTGCGGAGAGATCCGAACCGCGTCACATGTCACACGGCCGATATATCCGCGATCACGTTCGTCGTGTGAAATACTTAAACATCACGTCAGGTGGGAAATGATTTGCTTGTCTCCTTGCCCTTTTATTCTGTGTTTACTACCTTGGTATCTATGCTCTGGTGAATCTACCACCAAGTTGATGTACACGATTGAAGAGTATGTGCTTATACCCATTACCCTGGTTCCTATTGCGTCAGTTGGGAGTTATGTGCATCTGTTGTAATTTATCAGACTTCTGCTGATCACTGTATGCGAAGTATTAGTTTTGGTGGCATACAATTAATAACGTATTCCTGCACACTAATTTGTCACCATAATACTAATTTTTATTGCGATAGCATTAATATGATCCTCTAGCTGTTTTTCGTCGTAACCGTAGCGTCATGCCACGGATATTTATTTGTATGTACCCATATGCGATAAACGACATAAGGAAAATGAATCGAAAGAAAAACTTCACAACGGCAACCACCGGAGATACGAACCAACGACCCCTTGCTCTAAGCGGGCTGCATGAGCCAACTAGGCCATCGCGATCGTACTATCCTTACACTAACGGCGAGCTACTATCTACACCAATTGCCGCTGGATGTTAATTGACACATAGGAACACATTCTGAATAAGCTCTACTTTGTTTAATAAATATAATAGTGCGAATTAATAAACACCCCTCATAGCATCACCCCGTGTATTCGCACTTAACCATGTACACCCTCGGGGAAATGCTTGGGAGTTTTTTTAATATTCACCCTAGAGCATTAAAACTTGAGCTGTTTACGAACCTTTTTATGCTAATTTCAAATATATAATTAGTTTTCTTGCAAGTTGCTTACTTTTAGCTCTGCAACTGCAAAATGACAAAGTGAAAACCTTAACCTTTTTGCCCCCCCCCCTTTTTTCATCCCTGAACTTTCGTAATTTTTTACCATTCATAGTTCATAATGTTTGAAATAAAGTGTAGAATGCAAATAACTAATTAGAAAACACATATGTACTAGGTGTGTAAAATAATAGACGTGAAAAGTCCATATTTCACCTACCCTAGTAAAGGATTACATAGAATTTTTTATTGTGCAATAAAATATTGAGATTTAAACTAAATAATTGCATTCGCCCTACTTTGAAAAAAAAATTGCGCAAAATTTTATGCAAATCCTCGCAATAGAAGTGCCCGAAAAAGGAGGGGCTCATTAAAAAAAAAGGCAAAATTTGTGTTTTGAGAAAAACGAGTTTTCGAGTTAAAATTGAGTTTTTATTTAGGAAAGATATCATTCAATCTGACGAAATTTGTACACAAAAAAGAACAATCCTTCTTGTAGTGGCCACTGCGACTAACATATGACAGCCCCATGAGTTTGTCCCTCTCAGCTTTTTTGAGCCGACGCCTCACAGACATTTCACGACAGGGCCATGAAACGCTTGCCAAACTTCCGCTCCATTTGGCAGAGTCTTGTTCCAACTGCAAGCTAGGAAGAAGTTCGACAGGACTGCGAAATCCAAACTAAGTCCAGTGTCATGCCATTTTGTGGCCGTGTTTGTGCCACATACCGTAGTACATAATGGCAAGTGGTCCCTGCTAAGTTCTCTCACTGCGAGCTCTTTCGACCTCGCAAGATTGGTGCTGACGTCATCCACTGCCGCATCACGAGCTTTCCGGCTGACGGGTGTGAATGACTTTTGAGGCATTGGTTTTTGCAAGCCAACAACTGCCGCAAATCAGACCAGCTGCTCGTAGCCTATTCCTACAGAGCGTGCCGCATAACGGCTTTCATTTGCGAGCAATGCTTTTTCCCTTCATAACGGAGATAAGTACACGAGAAAAGCATTGTTCAGCTGCGCTGCTCGACAAGACATAGACCCCGCAAATAGGCTTCACAGCACATACAGGCGCACAGCGGCTAATGGCGGTCCCCGATTCGTACCACATAATAATCCAGTCGCGGCGCTCGAAAAACGCGCAGAAGTGTGCTTCTTTTTATTATTTATTGCGCCGCATCAGCGAGGGAACTGTTGTTATTTGAAGCGTGAGGCTGGACTCTTCGACTCATGCGATCAACAATGGTGAGCGGCGCCGCATTATCGACAGCAAGGTGCTCGAAGACTGCACACTTTCGACCTTTTAACAGGCACCTTGTGCTCCTTTGATGCTATTTTAAAGCATTTCCAGTCAAATCTCGACCTGTATTTTTTTTCCATAACAGTTGAGGTACTAATGTTATCAAAACAGGCAAAATAAAAAAAAAATCTGTAATTTTGAAAAAAAAAAACTCACGTTTTTCGACCCGCATCTCCCCTCAAAACGCGCTCACCGCCCTTGCAATAGCTCCACATGTACCGAATTTGGTGTTACGTGACGTTAATGGGTGACGAAGGTAAGTGACATGTCCAAACTTGATAATCATAATATGCGTTTAATGTAATAAATGACTTCATGCAACACTCACAGCGTTCTCGCGGCTGTTTCACTAGTTCCACATATACCAAGTTTGGTATTACATGACGTGAATGGACGATGAACCAAACAACACGTCCAAATATGATAATCATGATATGGATTTCATGTAAAACATGACTACATGCTACGCTCATAGCACGCTCACGGCCGTTTCACTAGCTTCATATATATCAAAGGTGGTATCAGGTGACGTTGATAGATATCGAAGGTAAAGGAAACGTCCAAGCATGATAATCATGACATGAAGTCATGTACGGCATAAATTACCTTCGTCTCTTGACGTTGTGCTGATTTTCAAGTGACCTATTACCCTTCCTCACTCGTGCTTCGCATATCATCGATTCCCACTGTACATGGGATCGGCCAATTTTTCTGAACACATGAAAGGCTTCAGGAACGTTTTCCTGCTCTCCCCTAGTAGAGGGCCAAGTCCTCAATATTTTAAAATACTTCTTTCTGAACGTCTTCTATATTGCGTTCGTTTACCAGGACGGCATGGTGCTCTCCCTTAGTACAGTACCAAATACTCTCAATTGTTATTTGTTTTCTCTAAACATACTTCATTTCTCTGTCTCTCTTTTTTCTTGAGTCCGCACTTGGGCCGGCTCTCCGCTCTGCCATAGTAGTGAACCTAGTGCTCTAACCCCCGTATTCACAAACGCTCCTCGACTCGACTTTCACCCTTCACTTGAAAGAGTTGAACACTGCGCCACTGCTCGGCTGAAAATGATGTGCTACTGGAGAATTGCAGCAGATTATCGCAGATATGCAGTGACTTGCCGTGCCTATAGAAGGTGCTTCCATCGGCTTTCTCAAGTGAAGGTGAAGCGTTGAGTGAAGGAACGTTCTAGAATGCAGGGGTAAGTCATTAAACACCTTTTCTAAACACCAGAAGCCAGCGTAGGGACGTCAGCCTAGAGGGTTAAAAAGTGTGATTCCCACGGAATGCCTTTATGCTCACCTGTAGTAAACTTAACCCCTTTTTGTAAACACACAAATCCAATGACGTTGCTCGACTCCGTGCTGCTTACGCGGAATTTCGGTCACCACGGCCTCATTAGGTGTGAGGCCCATGGAACGGCTTTTCTGCTCTCCCATTGTAGAGTACCGAATTTTCAGAATCGTTGACCACTTTTTTTTCTAAATACATTGCTCTCACCGGTTAATTTCCTATTTGCTCTTGCATAGTACATCGTATTTTAAATCGTTGAAAGTTTTTCTAAACACACGTTGGGCATGAACGGGTCCAACTTCTTTTACGGCCAACGTGATGCTAAAGCTGTACTCACCGACAGACCAAATCGTGATTCGAGCCGGCGGATTTCGTACTAGATCACCATACGCCAGCCATTCTCTCTTACGTGTGAACCGATTCGCGCAGCAATGGAAGCGTGAATTTCCGCTGGGAGGCTCGGGAACCAATAAAAAAATACTCTCTTGTTGTGCTGATTCTCCTCTGTCGTGTGAAAGCGGGCTGCGGAGAGATCCGAACCGCGTCACATGTCACACGGCCGATATATCCGCGATCACGTTCGTCGTGTGAAATACTTAAACATCACCGTCAGGTGGAAATGATTTGCTTGTCTCCTTGCCCTTTTTATCTGTGTTTACTACCTTGGTATCTTATGCTCTGGTGAATCTACCACCAAGTTGATGTACACGATTGAAGAGTATGTGCTTATACCCATTTACCCTGTTTCCTATTGCGTCAGTTGGGAGTTATGTGCATCTGTTGTTATATTTATCAGACTTCTGCTGATCACTGTATGCGAAAGTATTAGTTTTGGTGGCATACAATTAATAACGTATTCCTGCACACTAATTTGTCACATAATAACTATTTTTATTGCGATAGCATTAATATTGATCCTCTCAGCTGTTTTTCGTCGTAACCGTAGCGTCATGCCACGGATATTTATTTGTATGTACACATATGCGCATAAACAGACATAAAGGAAAATGAATCGAAAGAAAACATTCCACGGCAACCACCGGAGATACGAACCAACGACCCCTTGCTCTAAGCGGGCTGCATGAGCCAACTAGGCCATCGCGCTCGTACTATCCTTTACACTAACGGCGAGCTACTTATCTACACCAATTGCCGCTGGATGTTAATTGACACATAGGAAACATTCTTGAATAAAGCATCTACTTTGTTTGGACAATCCGTACTGCTTTTCGTAGACATTGACGTGTCCGATGGCTTGATCATGTGAGGGGTGGGTTCACTGAAGCAGACACAGTTGGATGAAAGGTGCATTCTAAAATGTGTTGTCTTCACTTTCACTGAGAGGCAACACGGAAAATTGCTCGAATCAAGTACAGCCCTATTCGGGAAGTTTATGGTCCTGTCATGCTTCTGAACCCATCAATACGCGCTCCGCCACTACCTGTTTAAACTGAGAAGCTAAACTCGCAGCCCCAGAGGAGTTGCGGTGAGGTTCGCACCGTTACAACATCACATGGTTTAGTCGTCACAACAGTGTACATCTCAACAGGAACCTTGCGGACGGACGTCATGAACTCCTTGTAGCACAACCTCTGTGCAGCGTAACTACAGGATGTGCCGGTGTTACAATGTGTCATTGTAACCAGTGACACTGGTTTTCAAGTCGAAGTGCATTAACGTTGAAGTCACCATGGTGACATAAATGGTAATGCACTTCGACGTAAAAACCAGTGGCTTGTCACTTTTATGGATACTAAGTTAGACTTTGGCTCCTCCAGGACGTCAGCAGTAAACTACTCACAGCCCCACCTATTTAAATACCATGGTTACTGCATTGCTGTCAGTTCAAGCACAATGAACCCTGTTCAATGCATTTTCTATGGTTCCTAAATCTGGCCTTACTTCGTATAGAATAAGAAGCGTACCAAAAGCACTTCTTATTCTATACGAAACTAGCGTACACGCCAAGTGACATGCTCCGAGCATAAGAAGCTTGCCGAGCAAGCTACTAAAACGCCACCATTCTGTGTTGTGTGACGGGTACCTAAGCACGGCAGTACAAAGGCTGACGCCACTGCAACCTATCCTTTTATTCCTTTCTCTACCCCCATCCCTCATGAGCTGCTGTTTAGGTGTCCTCCCACTGAAGGACAGTTACGAGGCTCACGTTTCTCTTCTTTTCAATTATAGTCACTCCCCCCCCCCCCTGCTTCGGCAGTGCGTTAATGAGGACCATGTTTATTTACCAAAGCTAAGAGGAAGAAGAAAGTTTAAGCGGAAAGACAGGGAGGTTAGCCAGTTCTTAGACCGGTTGGCTACCCTGTGCTGGGGAAAGGTGTGAGGGGAATGAAAGATGTTAAAAAGAAATGTTGCGAAGAGGGGGAGAAATTACAAAAAAATTGCGACAGAGGAAAGGCAACATCAAAGAGTATAAGACACTAGGAGATTATATCTGTGCCCAGGGAGCTTTCTGCGAGGGGGATTCTAATCGAAGAGCTGCCCTTCTGGTCACGAATTTCGGCGTTTCTCGCAGTCGAGGTGTCCTGCGGGGAGGCGAGCTCGGAGCGCACGGCGTACGTTCGGAACCCGGGCTACCCCGGCACGCACAACCGCGAGGCCATGTGCAAGGTCCGAGTCTCGAAGCGGGACGCCGACGTGTGCCAGTTCCGGCTGGACTTCCTCACGCTGGACCTGGCGAGGCCCGTGGACGGAAACTGTTCCCAGGACATGCTCGTTGTCTCTGGCCAGAACGAGAACAACCAGGTGCCTCGAATATGCGGCCTAAACACAGGCCAACACGGTATGTAGTCACCACGGACTTTCTTAGACACACCGTTACACCGGGATATCACGAATATTTCTTTCAATAGATCCCAACACGTGATGTGTCACCGCAGCCCTAGCTAAATTCATTCAACTGTATTAACGCCTCGAGACAGCACAACAGGGCATCCGACTGGCACTTTCTTAGACGCTTTGTAATACCATGGCATCACTGACTGTTCGCTATAGATCACGCAACTTGCTTTCTGAAGTCACAGTATTGATGTACGTCCATTAGCTCTTTCTAATGGTTCTCAAAAATGGCAGCATATCCACGGAGTGAATGATGGAGAGTGGGGCGAAGCATTCGTCCGTCCATGCGTCCGTCTGTGTGACCGTCCATGCGTCTGTTTGTGCGCCCGTCCCTGCGTTCTTTCATGCATCCGCCCCTGCGTCCGTTCATGCGTCCATCCATGCATCTGTTTGTGTGTCCGTTCGTTCATCTATTCAACACTCCAAGTCCCACCATCTCGCATCTTTTTATCATATACTCCCCATATAGAAGCACCGCCATCCAGCGGACATTCCAAGGACTAAACGAGAGGTGGCACACGCACACTTTCTTACGGCCTGCGCTTTGGGTCCACTTCCCACCTTTAACCACCTCGAGTTCATGGTATATTCTAGTTCACTGTATTCATGGTACTGCGACCAAACGCTCGCTAAACCTTTCGAAAACCAAGGAGGTTACGCCCAGCGAGTATAACGTAGCAACCTTTCCCTGTCAGATAGGGCTCAATTTACATGCCAATGGCTGCTAATGAGAAATGAGAGACAGGACAATTCGGCTTTTACTTTCTTATGGCTTGCGCTTCGTATCTACTTCTCATTTTTAACCACCTTGAGTTCATTCATGGTATATACAAGTTCATTGTATTCATGGCACTGCGGCTCAACGCTCGCTAAACCTTTCTAAAGCTAAGGAGGTTACACCCAGCGAGTATAATGTAGCATCCCTTTCTTGTCCGATAGTGCTCAATGTACATGCCAATGGCTGCTAATGGGGATCGCAGCGTGCGCGTTGACTAAAAGCCGAATGCTCATGTCTCTCATTCCCCATTAGCAGCCATTGGCATGTACATTGAGCACTATTTTTTATTGTTAAACAACGCACAGAAGAAATCTCTCACTGGCACCACCTTGGAGGTCAAGTGTTATACCTATTTCGGGTATGTGCCACTGGTGGTTACATACTAGGGACGCCCAAGCCACGCCATAAGGAGCTTCGCCCCTAAAAGCTTTTCCTTGCAAGCTGCTCCGAGAAGATAATAGTGCCTGAAAAGAAGATTTCGGCGACCTTGTTGACACCTGCATAAATTTTTAGGCCTCACAATGAGGCAGAATAGTTCTTTAAACTCCTTTCCCTTCAGCTTGAGTTCCTTATTCTAGTTGCACCCTCTTTATATTCCTCTGAGGAATTCCGCATAAATCGTTGTCAAATAGTGACGGAGCGGTAGTTTAGAAAACATATATACACCACCTACACGAGCTAAAGTGCTTGATTTAAAAGCACGAAGAGGTGTGTAGGGTGTTGAACTTCCCGAGATCACTTGCCTGTAGTGTTTCCTACTGTGCGATGAGCCTCCTCTAAAGGTCCCTAGTTCGGTCCCGCAGGTTTCGACACCAAATTTAAAATATGTGGCTCACAGAACGACTGATACGAACTTAAGAACTCAGACAGACTTTTATTAGCGTCCACATGAGTCCAAAACAGCTTCTCATAGTCTTCTTCTATTGAGCCCATGATCTCACTCGCCCATAGTTTTTGTTCTTCTTGTGCGATGAGCGCGGGAAATTCAACATAGGGCGAAGGTATTGCGAGGAAATCACTGTACAGATATAATTAACGTCCCTTTGCGTAACGTAAGTCGTTACAGCTCTACAATACGTTTTAAAATATATCACAAAGTGCCATGCTACAGGCCTCGAACCAAGACACGTTATCCACACTTCAATAAATTTTACACATTGTTTTAGAGCACAGCTTCTAGTCACCCATTCTTGCATTGAGCGGCGTCGCGGTGGGCGTTGCCTTCACTGTGGGTAGCGTAACCAATAGACATAAAAACTAAGTAAAAATAAAGCAGCACCCAAGATTCACACAGACAGACAGACAGACAGACAGACAGACAGACAGACAGACAGACAGACAGACAGACAGACAGACAGATAGATAGATAGATAGATAGATAGATAGATAGATAGATAGATAGATAGATAGATAGATAGATAGATAAATTCACTCTACACGCCTCCACTTCGCTAAGAATTGCTTAGAATTTAGTAACAACCAGTCATCATTTGTCAACAAGTGTGTGGTTTAATGTTTACCACCATCTGGAATGTGGTCAGCCATAATTGTTCACCGTCATCAGGCAGTTTCATCATCAACAGAGTAAACACATTGCCTTAAAAATGTGTAGCTGGTTCCTCAATTATCCACAGAAAGATGAATAATATCGCAGTGGTTGATGTGCTACATTACGAAAATTATGAATCATGGGATAGTCGATTTCTAGTAGAAAGCAAACACTTCAGTTGCAGTTGGCTTTGGCCACACCCGAAGCGGTGTTCAGAGCTCGCCTTCGGCAGTACCCTAATCGTTGGTGAATTTTTTTTCTTTGCAGCATACGTCGACGTGGAAGAGTCGGGAGGCATCAGTTTGAACCTGATGATGGTCGGTAGCTACTCGAGAAAATTTGACATCAAGGTTACGCAAGTGGAATGCGAGGGCCCACAATCAGGTAAGTGCTTGAAGTGTCATACGTTGTAGCTTTTCTTTCGTTTTAGATTTACGGAGTTTTAAGTGGTGAGACTCATGGAATAATGTTTGTGTGCATCCTCATGTGATGGCGTACGCACACAGCGACAGGTAGGTGAAACAATAATCTTTACAATAATAGAAGAGGCTTCTACAGCATTGAATACATGTTTAAAGGGACACTGAAGGGCAAAATGAATTTTCGCTTATTGCGTACAACTTCACACTCTCAAAAACACCTACCTCGCCACGATTTGATGCTCGGTGAGAAAACGTGTGAAAAAGAAAGGCGAGTGGGGACACCACTGTCAGATTCCCGTACCAAACCCCGTGACGTAGTAAATTTTGAAGGCATATACTGCATAGCTTTTACTTAATAAAATTGAAGCACAAAGTCTACTGCAGGTGTCCTACACCGAGCATACGAAGATTCAAAAAATTTCGTTGAGCTAATGTCATGAAAGGATGAAAAATATTTCAAAATTTGCTGATTCACTCGCTGATATTTTGGCGCGAACTTCGAAAATAAACTTATCCGTTTGATTTTTTCCGCTAATAAGACACTTATGGCGGTGAAACTTTACTTGTGGAACTTTACTTGTTTCAGTTGGCTCGATGTTTTTCTTTCCATGTTAACTCCCGGTTTCAGGTAACGAGACTCTTTTCTTTTGTTGCGCTGCAAAGCATGTACAAATAGAATAGTAGGTGTTACGCGAGCATGCACTTCTTAACAGCAGGCCAGGTAGAAGTGATCAGAACAGACGAGAGTCAACGCGCACTGACTATGATGACGTCTTCCCGCTCGCAGCGCCCTCTCACTGTCTGCAGTACTTCTGGGGCACCCACGGCACGGTAAAAAGCTTCAATTATGACGAGGCCGGGGGTAGCCCTCACCATCAAGGCTACCCCAATGACCTGGACTACGTGGTTTGCCTGCGAAAGGAGCCCGGGTTCTGCTCGGTCACCTACGAGGTAGCCCCGGATGAAGAGCTCGGTGCGTCGCCATTCGGAGTGGGTGCCATTCCCTCGCAAAGGGATAGGTGAGGCTTCCCTTTAGGTCTATGTAGGTTATGACCTTGTGTATGACGTTGCATAAAAAATTTTATAAATATATTTGTGTCAGTTGTTAATGATGTAAGCAAGTAACTTCTAATGGCAAAATATAACACTGACGTTTCAGGGTTCGTAGCGATCCCTTGTTCAAATGGCAATGTCTGTCAGGAGGACGGTTATGTTAACAATGACTTTACCCATCCAGGCGCAATCGCTCTTCATATAAGTCTATCTCCATATTTTCATTTGTAATCTTAAATTATCAGACGTTAGGTTAACAACTTTTGATATGTTTGTTTGCAATTTCTCTTAATCTTAGGTCATAAGTAACATGTCTTGTTTACTTACTTTCAAATTGTTATGTTCACTTGTATCTTCTACTGGTTGTTATTCAGTAGCCGTCTGTTTTGTACATTGAACGCCAATTGGCCCCAAACAGTTCTAGACATCAGGACGCCCTTGACTGACTGAATTATCTATCGATTGCTTGATTTGATTGGTAATAGATTTCTTCCCATTAGCTTTTCTCAGAGCACATTCGATCCAATTTTTACGCGCACAAAACACAAAGGGCGTCTACGTATGGTTTGCTCAAGGAACCAGTGTTCAGAGTGTTCCCGAATAATTATCTTCACCGCGCTCAGTGTCTCCGAGGTGAGCCAGGTAACACGGTTGGTGAGAAAGGTCTGCATGAAGCACATAGCATAGGCCATTTTTAGGGGCAAAGCTCCTTATAGCGGCACCCGTTCGTCCCTCGTAGTCGTAGTCGTAGTCGTAGTGTGTAACCAGTCTTACGCTTTGACCTCCAAGGTGGTGCCGGTGGGAGATTTCTCCTGTGCGTTGTTGAACAATAAAAAAAAATTCGCAGCGTGCGCGTTAACTAAAAGCCGAATTCTTCTGTCTCTCATTCTCCATTAGCAGCCATTGGCATGTTCCAGTAGGAAACGTTAGTAGAAGTAGAAGTGTTAAAAGCCGACTTTTGCTGTCTCTCATTCCCAGAAGCAGCCATTGTTTACCTTCAAGGTAGTGCCTGGTGAGATTTTTCCCGTGTGTGATTAAACAATAAAAAATTTTTGTTCAAACTTCATTGATTGATAAAATAAACCAACTAAAGACGCCAGATGTTTTCTAAAAGCAAAATGAAAAGACACCAGATGTTTCTAAAGCAAAACAAAAAGAAGGCGCCAGCTGCTTAACGAAAGACGCCAGGTGTTTTCTAAAGCAATTGTTTTATAATCAAAACCATATCGATATAGGTTTGTATTTTCGATGCTCGTTGCCGTTGGTGTGTGCTCGTATGGATAAGGATGCCGAAAGGCGGGCCCTGAAGTGAGAGCACCCTGACAGCACCCTGAAGGACCCTGAAGTGAGAGCACGCGAGGCAAAAGCATGCCAAGAAGCTGCGCGACATCACCACCAAGATCCTGTTGTACGGGGACAAGAAGCCACATCAGCAAGGCAGCGTCGGCAAGATTTCGCCGTACGTGAACAAGAAGCTGCAGCGGCACGTCAGCGTCGGCAAGATCCTTCCGTACCGGAACGAGAAACCGAGGCAGCACGTCAACGTCACGAAGCAGATCTTGAAAACTTTCGACAATCGGAAGCGGCGAGGAAGCGCGCATATCGCCAGGCGAATTAACGGAAGAACATTTCATGGTATTACTTCCAGGAGCTTCGCCCAATCTCATCATCATTCACTTTGTGGATCTGCCATCAATGTTTTTCCATGGATTGTAGTTGGGTTATACTTGACTGTAAACCTGGAGATCTGGATATACTTGACGACTGTAAACCTGAATAGGCCTTGGAGATCTCCATGAATAGAGCAAGGACAGAGGAGCGGTCTTCTCGGTGGTGTCAGACGCCACAATTTTCATGCCACCTCTTTGCTTTTGTATGATGACTGCACCTCTTACCTTTCGGGAAGCGGTGTTGGCACTCAGAAGCTTGCGCCAGTATTGTGCAGCAGTCCGTAACTCATCAGTAATGAGATGCACGTGGAACTGCCGACACGTCGAAAACACGAACTCATTGCTGTATATATTCAATGTAGTGTGGAACACGTAAGACATTTCAAAATTTGCAACGTTATGTAGGTATTTCCCATTTTAAAATTGAAAAAAAAAAATGCGGCTGACAGCCTCGTCGTACCACCCAGTTTCCCGGTTAACTTGCGTCCCAAAATCATTGAGAAACTCGTTTATAGCCACCTGAATTGGTATTTGAAACAGAAAAGAGAACTTCCTACCTGCATGATTGATTTAAAACAGCGACTGTGTGCTCAAGATAGTATATTAGAGCTCAATTCACTGCACGGTAACCTGAAGGCTCAAGAGACACTGGTGTGCAGGCAAATATAGCCCGTAAGAATGATTATTCAAGATAGATGAACAAAACTTCATTGACTGAATATGTCTACTTTGGTCAGTCGGTTTCCTCAAGTTACTGTTTCTCATTTCCCCCCCCCCCTTTTTTTTTTCTCCTATGACAGCGTTCTGCTGACCTCCTCGCCAATCATGGCTGAGTGCCCGGATGATTACATCATAATCGGAGGAGTGCGCATGTGCTCCACGGGCCACGAAACCGAGGTTGAGCAGCGCCACACGCGGGATCTCAACGCGACAGGCCTCACCCTCATTACAGGTAAAATGTGGCAGCATGCCTGTTTTCCTGTAAATGAAACATGAATGCTTCGCCTTGTGAATCGCTTATGTGTCATCTTCGAAGTACCTGAGTTTCGAGAAACACGTTGGCTTATTGCGCTTAAAAGAATCGGCATATAGGCATGCGCACAGGAGGGGGGTGAAGTGGAAGGGCAGACTGTACCCCGCAATCACTTAATATATTGCGCCAAGCCTGCGCCACGCCTTTACTCGGTTGAACCTGAACCGCAATTGTGCAGACTTCTATGTTATAGACATGCTCCTTTTTTTACTATAATGGCGGGAGAGGATCCCTGATATTGCATAGGGAAAAATGTTCCCACAGCCTGTGGCCACTGTGGCAAAGATAAAGCCATCCAGCATATTCTTTGTGAATGCCTAAAGTATAGTAGACAGCGACGATGCCTTCGCAAGGAACTCAGAGAATAAGATAATCAACCTCTGCCGGTGGAAACAATTTTACAATATTGACAACATGCAACGTTCCAGAAGAAGGCCCTGAAGGCGCTACTGCACTTTTTGCAATTGACCGGCCTTTCTGAATGGTTGTAGCCAGAACGCCCGTCCTGGGTGTGCTTTCGCTTTCTCATGAGCGCACGTGCGTTTTTTTTCTTTTTTTCTTCTCAATTTACTCCCTCTTTAGTGCCCCCTCTTTAGTGCCCCCTATTTCCCCCCCCCCCCAACTGCTGGGTAGCAAACCGGATGGCAATATCTGGTTAACCTCCCGGCCTTCCTTTTTTCTCTCTCTCTTTCCTCCTCGTCTTTACTCTTGTAAAGACTGGTGTCAGAGGCCAGTCGTTATCAGAAGCCTGTCCCGACGTCATTTTCATATTAGCTTTGTTGCGAAGGTGGTTTTTCTCGAGATTCTATCAGTAAAAAAAAAACAGAAGAGGATACGAAGTGATACGTGGCACCCTGCTACTTCTCGCGGGTGCACCTGCACGCGCCTATGGTCGTCAGTGAGGCTGGGTTCTGGCTAGACTTGTGTAAAAGGACTGAATGGAGCCGATGTTTTCACAAGAGGGCCACGCAGCGCCTAACGAAATAACACGCGACATGTGCTAGAATAACAAACAAGAGGGCGGCGTGGATCAGTGAAGAAACTAAGAAGCAGGAGTGGCCTTGTTATAGTTCACGTTATGAGAAAAAAAACGGACTTGGGTGGGTCACGTATATTGTTTATCAGTGAGAGTGATGTATACCGAGGGATGGGAAGCATAGCCTGGGGTGACAGAGATAGGTGGACTGATGCAATTAAGAATTTCGCGGGTATGAGCTGAAATTGACTCAATCAGGCAAAGAATAATTGAAGGTCTGGACACATTGTTGCATGGTTCTCACTTACATTATCGATGGACAGTGGAACATACTCAAATAGGTGTCTAGCAGGAAGTTGAAGAAGTTGACTGTGCTGTACTGAGGCTCGCGACTGACAGTGTAATGGTCACGTAACAATATATAGAACAGGCGTTATTTCTCCAGTAGACCGATTGACTGATTATGATCAAAATATCTCCTGATGTTCAAGGGGTTCGACGTAATCACCGTCACTGTATCTGCTGATCTTCTGGATTCACAGATGGCACGCCCGGTCCATTCCTGATGCGCTTTGTCTCGAACCACGTGAACAACGCCCGAGGATTCAAGCTCCACTACCGCCAGAACCCGTGCAAGTGAAACCAAGTGAATGGCTCCAAAGAGGTCTCCCGTATCTTCGGCCATCCGATATGCATCTCGTAGTGTCCCATACTACTATATCACAATTATTTTGGTGTCGTCAGTGTTTGCTCATTTGCTGCCTTTTTCTGTAACTTGTATCTGTTGTATGTGAATGTGTTATAAATCAATAAAACAAGAGGTTGGAGTTAACTGGCGTGTTTTATTTTTCATGGACTTACTGCAACACAGAACCCCACACGTGGTCACCATAGCAACTGTTTTCTCGAGTATTAGCATACTTTCAAACCATTCACATAATTAAACAAGTAAGAGAACGGGCTCAACTTGAACTATGAAACAAAACAAAATCTTTGAACTAATTGGAATTAGGATTGAGATCTCCAATCAACAAGAAGTGCAGTTAGATGACAAAGAGGATTCGTCCAAGTTGAAAGTAATTCGCGCAAACACGGACCCAAGATATGTTTTGGTTGCTTCGTTCTGCTCTAGTGTGCCTGTGTTTGCATGCCTTATAATCTTTCCGCATTATCGAGATCTCACCACGCAACCGCTCATTGCTGCACGAAGTTTGGCTGCGTACCTGAATTTTCGCGCACGTCTGTTTCATACGCCCATCGCGACACGAAAGCTAGGAAGGTTGAGGAGGCCTTTTTCATAAAAAATATTACTAATAGCTGGGTCAGTTCACCACCTGTATCGTTTTAAAATTTTGAAATGTCGTTTCTGGACGACCATTGATCATGGTGGTACTTTACCCATTGTATTTTCCTTTCCCGTCGTGTTTTTCAGTATATAATATATTTCATGAATAAACTCGTTTAATTCTGCAATTTCATGTCTTGTCTTTCTGCGTGCTGTTAGTTTGTGGTGCCAGTATTTCAGTATGAATCACCCAAACAGCCATAGCCACGACGAACTATCTACGAGCCATTTTTATAGCTGCTCTCACCGGATTCCCTAACAGCGGACCATTCCGAATGCTTGCCACCAATTCGGAAAATCGCGGTGAAGTGCGACGAGCTTGTAATGCCACTTTCATTGAAGTAAGTCTAGATAGCGAATTCATTCGTAAACACCCCTATCTTTTTCACAAGTGCATCGCAAAGCAGGACTGTTTTGATCAGTAGCAGTATATATCAATTTAATATTTGTTTTAAGTGAGTAGCACATTAGGTACCCAACCTGCCCGTTCACTGACTCATGCTGCATAGTCACGCAGTGGACAATACATGCCTTGAACAATGTCCAAAACAATGCGAAATATACCAAGAAGGTCTGAAATAAGATAAACCACAGAACAGAAAAACGCAATAATTTACCTAAAAGGGCGAGAAAACTTGCTGAAATACTCTGCCGATACCCGCACCATGCATGAGACGGCGGGACTGCCTGGGACAGGGGGCTATTGCCAAGACAATCGCTGGATGGCCCGTGCTACATAACTTCCTCACGTTTCACGGCGGAGCTGCCTAAAGTGCAAGGATTAAAACTACGACGAGACCTAAACATGACGGATATCAACGCAGATTCTAGAACTATACTGGAAAGACTGCACATAAACTATACTCGACAAGTTCGTTGCTAATGCAGTGAAAGCTACCGAGCGATTTCGCACGTATCCTACTGGTAATTTACAAAGTCCCACAGTTGTGTCATTCATTTTCTACGTGGAATATATATGATACAGAACTCATTTTATTATGTAACTGTTTTACACAAGAGGCAGCTCAAAGGAGTATCGTACTCGTATTTGTTTCAATTTATTTGCTCTCACTTCACGTTTTCGAACATTGAAGAAGCCGTGTCTTTTACATCTACATCGAATGCCAAGAGGCGTCTGCGTCGATGTTAAACACTGATCGCGCACAGTCATGACTTTCTACAACGGTACGGAACGCGTTACATAAGGACTACTTCGAGTAGAAGTACATGTGCAGAAACTCCACCTCTGTAGTTTTCCCCTCGTTGCCAAGAAAAGTTGTCCGCAAGTATACATTGACACCATAGTTAGCACTAGATTGCGAGCTTGGTTTAAATTCTCCTTTTTAACATTTCACACTCATTCGGCAACAGGGGGCCTTGCGGGTGTACGTCCACTTTATTTTCGCGAAATACCGTTGGACAGCTCCACTTTCTCATGTTTTGCCGATCACTTTAAAAACGCAGACGTGAAAACTGGCAGAAAAAAAAAGTAACCGAAAAATAAAAACGCGCTTTAGCCTTTAGTCGGATACTAATGTGTTTAAGAGAATTGTATTTTCGAAAAAATTATAGATACACAGAAGACATTTATGTGTTACATTGTTCAGGAATTGTTTGTACCTGTAACCAGAAATTCTAACGAGCAAGATAAAGCTATGCTCAGGGGTAGGTACAATTCATAAAAAGGAACAAAAACAACATTTAAAAATGCGTAGAAAATAAACACTTATTCAACTTGACAGTATGACGATGGATGATGTCAACGTACCCTGGCACACCTGCCTTAAGTCGACCTTAAAAGTCGTCGGGTTCAGTCAGGCTTCAATTCATAGTTTTGGTGGCATATACAAATAGTTTTACCGTGATCTGCAGAACGGAAATGATTGCAAGAAAGTAAATAAAGATTCCATTCAATCTTCTAAGCAGTTGTTCACGAGCTAAAGTAGATGCTTTGAAGGTTCTCGTTTATATGCATGCCGTTTGTTAGACTCCACCTCTCGGTGTTTCAGCAGGGAGGACGGTTTTTAGATGCGAAGCTTCCCGCGCTTTTGCAGAGCAGGACGACTCGCAATCGCCCTTCATCATCTCCAAGGGCGTAAATTTGAATATAGGCGTGTTAACCATAACAAACGCCTCCTGTAGAAAGATGCCTGTGACTTGAGCCGAAGAGCTGGTTCCTGGCCCTCTCCTGTTTTCTCCTTCTCTGCTCCCCCAAACGTTGTCAGCTTCGAGTGCTAGCTGCGGCAGCCGTTTTAAGCCTTGCCGCCGCTGAGATTAAAATAATGCCTATTGTCGTCTCGGAGGCAACAGGGTCGTGTGTCTGTGATGGCGTCACTTCCAAATCGAGCGGAAGTAGTAGTGTCGGCTGCGAGCGTTCCTTGCGGAGAAAGCACTGAACTACGAGAAACCTCCCGTTTCTATGAGAAAGCGTGCGATGTTGCAGACATCCTTCTAAAGGAGGCGTTGCAATAACCAACAATCAACGTTGGCACTGTTTTTCCTTCGGCAAATGCCTCCTTTATGATGAAACAAGCGCAAAAATACACACTCAGAGGGGACACAGACAAGCGCTTACTAGCAACTGAAAATTTTATTTCGAAGCGAACACTAATATATACATCACACGCATGTGTGTCATTCCCGATTTCCCCTGTCATCATCAACAACGTGATATAACAAAATATACACGCGCCCACAACCGGAAACAAACACGTGTCAAGAACTAAGAAAAGAAAGAAAATGTAAAAAAGCACAAAACAGAAAAACAAAAGAACCAAAGAAACAAAAAACAAAAAAAAACGTAACACAGAGAAAAACACTGCGTTATGTGACGTCCAAAAAAGCAAATTCCGCATCTGTTAGTAGAACTGACGCTTGGCTGACGCAACTGTCCCCTCCTTTCCTTATTCTATACGCTTCCATTATTTCTCTCATCGTCCGCTTGTTGTGCCTGTCAATTATTCGTGTGTCGGAAAATTTCGGTTGGCAGGTGCACTCCTTGTATTTATTAGTGTTCGCTTCAAAACAAAATTATTAGTTGCTAGTAAGCGCTTGTCTGTGTCCTCTCTGAGTGTGTGTATTTTTGCGCTTGTTTCACCATGAACCTTTACCAACACGCGCAACTGCCAGTCATCCTAAATGCCTCCTCTGTTCGACGTGCTTCGCTAAAGAGCAGCTTATCAGGAGGCCTACCATTTGGAGGCATCTACTCTTGAAGGAATGCGCGAACTCTAGAGTGCGCTGTCATGCACTGTGGCTGTTGTAGCAAGAGTGACCTAGAAAACTAGGTCTCTACTGCAGCCACTACAACATTCGGGATATCAGGCTTCGAACGGTAGATGTCCCGGTCTTACTTTCCGGTGGTGGTTTAGCAAGCATTGTGAACAATGCACAATTGAGGTGGCAGAACACTGTTCACTGCAGATGGTAGATCCTCCACAGCGTGCGTGCATGGAATAGAATGAGTTTATTGTGGCAGTCTTGCACCGTGTTCTGGATATCGTCATGGATAGAACCGTATCATTCACCGAAGTGCCGCTTACCGAACGGTGAGACTATCACCAGGCGCAAGCGCTGTTTTGCTTCGTATAGGCTTTTTTGATCCGTGAAGTTATCCAATCAAGGCGATAATGCACGACGCATCCCAGTGGTACTCAAGAAAGAAGCATTCTAATGAATTACCGCGTGTCATTCTGCATTTCACGTGAGTTAACGGCTGTCTGGTCGAAATTCATATCCGTCACTTTGCTCAATGTTTTTCAGTATAATAATTTTAGTAATACCATGTGAGGTTTAAAGTCCCAAAACCACGATATGATTATGAGAGACGCGGTAGTGGAGGATTGTGGATGTTTTGACCACGTAGGAATTTTTAACGTGCGCCCAAATCTGAGCACACGGCCCTACAACATTTCCGCCTCAATCAGAAATGCAGCCGCCGCAGCTGGGATTCAATACCGTAACCGTCAGCAGCCGAGTACCTAAACCACTAGACTACCGTGGCGGGGCTGCCAAATTCGTCGGCCCGTTGGGGCTGTACGTGATAGCATCTGAGTGTAGTTGGTTTTATTGCGCAGTTTCAGTGATTACCCGATCTGATTTGTTCGCAGCAAATGACTGAGAAAATTTCTTGTGTGCATTGTCAGCGGCACTCGAGTTCGCACAGCTGAATTCTCCGGCAGCGTTTTCTTCTCCGGCAGCGCCTCCTTCTCCGGCAGCGTCTCCGTGCTTGCTCGGGAAACGCTGCACTGCGTTAACGTGGACTCCGAGCCCTGAGCGCGTCCACTCGACGCGGTGGCCCATTGGTTCAACGAACATTCAAAAAACAAAAAGTGAGCCTTCAAGCCGAGACCGCATAGCAACGCATCGCCAGAGAGGGAGAACGAGCCGAGATTCGAGCCGGGACCGCAGAGCAACGCACTGCAGAGCGAGCCGAGACGCGAGTGGCGTCGGACGTATCCGATCGAGCTCCTGCACCGAGTCCAGTTTCCTTATACATGCAACCACTGCCGATTCACCTGTAACTTAGCACAATACAGTTTTTCTTAAAATTTGAACCTCGCCTTGACTACATTTATTCGGACATCGCTGACATGGCGCAGCCGACAGGATGTGAATCGACCGAGCTGCATGCGGAGGAGGAAACGACGCCACGAGAAGGAGCGACGCCACGCCGTGCATCGTCTCGGCACTCCGAAACGACCATCGTCGAAAGTGTGTTCACGACCCTCGACCACAGCAGGATGGCCAATGTAACGAAAAAGCAACTCGTCGACGAGCTGAGAGCACGAGGTCTACGGTGCTCCGGACGAAAGGACGAGCTCATCGCAAGAATCATCCGCGACAACATCACTCGCCAAGCCCTAGAGCCGACGGACTCGTCAACGAAGGACCAGGCTGCCTACGACGACGACAGGCAGGCGCACCTGGAGACACTGTCCGCCAACAACGCGAGGCTTTGCGCTGAACTGAGCAGCCTGCGAGCCCAGCTTAACCGTGCGACCGCGAGTGAACGTGAGACATTGCACGAAGCCCATCAGAACGCTTCACTGCCAACGGAACGGGTGGCGACTCCAACCCTCGGGCTGCACCATTCCGTCCCTGCTGACATAACGATGTCCTCGCGTTCGACGCGGCCACCGTCACTGAACAACGGCACCAACCAAGACGCGGCACGCCCGGCCGCGCCGACCGTTTCAACGCACGAGGGAGAACCTTCCATGGCCCAGATCCTCGCCGCGCTCGTGAACACACAAGCCCTGCTCGCCAACACGCTGTCGAGAGGTCCACCGACGACGAGCCCGATCCAGATTCATTCTACAAGCGACACGTCACCCTCAATCCCCTTGTTCGATGGGACGCCGCAACAAAGTGCTCAAGAATGGATTACGCAAGTGGAGAGAATCGCAGCGCTCGCCCACTGGACGCCATCGCTGACGTCGGTGACAGCAGCAAGCCGCTTGACGGGATCTGCCAAGGATTGGCACAGCCCCTACGGCTCACAGTATGACACCTGGGAGCAATGGAAGGAAGCGCTCATTCTCCGATTCAAACGAAAGCTGACAATGCAGGAGTTCCTCGAACTGCAGACGAAGCGACGCCTTCAGAGCCACGAGACCATCGTCGAGTACATGTACTCGAAGAACGCCATTTTGAACAAGGCGCCGTACCGTTTAGCAGAGGAAGAACGTATTTCCCTCATTCTCAGCGGCATCGAGGACGACACATGGGCCAACCCACTCGCAGTGCAGCTGTGTGGCACAGTAACCGAACTCATTGACAGAGCGGCTTTGCTCGACGCGAGGCGTCGCACGACCTTGTGTGCCGAGAACGACAAGAAACCGTCATCGTCTACAGTGAGCCGTGGTCAGGGTTCGAACCAGCGGGTGCTAGCCAGCAGCTCTGCCAACTTGCCGAAGGCCAACCCACGCAGCGATTTCTCGGGATCTCCACACCCGCGGCCCATCTCTGCTCGTTCGTGCTTCAACTGCGGCGACATTGGTCACCTGTCCCGTGATTGTAGGAAGCCGAAAACGCCAGCAACCATCAGAGCGGACGAGAAACGAGCGAAGAGGGACAATAGCAGCCACGAAACAGGGTGTTATGCCAGCGAGTCCTCGTCAAACGCCCGTGCCTCGGAAAAAGGCAATCTGGGTCAAGGCCAGCCCGCAGTCCGCCTGGCGCGATCAACTCGACGGCGTGAACACGCGCGGCGCCTCTCTGGCCCACGTGCATTGAGTCAGCTGCGCACGTGACAGCGAGCCGGCGTCCTCGTGTCTGGTGGTCTGACGCATGGCGCGGCGACCCCATTGGAGGAATCTGCCCTGACGACCAGCGGCGCTTCTGATTGGACATTTTGGTTGGACCCGGTGTAAATAAAAGAAGCCCTGCGGCGCGTCGCGATCGGCGTTCCTACGAGAGAGGAGTCCCCATGTCGGAGAGCCGACATGTGTGTGAGTCGGCGGTCTTAGGCGAAAAGTTGACCTATGTATTAGAGAGGAGAGCTTGGCTCTTCGAGTGTCTGTCGGCCCCAGTGCCGAATTTGTAATGCCTCTGTGTATATGCTGTACATAAACCTTGTTTAACTCACCGTCGTCTCGTCCGCTCGTCTTATCAGCTCTGCGCAGAAGCAGTCGCGAGCTGATAAACATACGCTACCAAACGGCTGGTGACCTTCCCGGCGGAGTTGGAAGCAGTGGCGCCTACAGGACCGTGTTGGCGTCGCCGTCTTTCGCAACAGTGGTGGCTTCGGCGGGATCGGTCCGTCGTTCGCAACAGTGGTTGGCAGCTGCGGGATCGGCCGGCGTCAGCGACATCGATGCGGTGAGTGCCTGATGTTTTCCCCTGTTGAGAAAGCGAGGGGCCTATCCCGCCGAAGCCACCACTGTTGCGAAAGACGGCGACGCCAACACGGTCCCGATGGCGCCACTGCTTCCAACTCCGCCGGGAAGGTCACCAGCCGTTTGGTAGCGTATGTATCTCAGCTCGCGACTGCTTCTGCGCCGAGCTGATAAGACGAGCGGACGAGACGACGGTGAGTTAAACAAGGTTTATGTACAGCATATATACAGAGGCGTTACAATTTCGGCACTGGGGCCGACAGAGACTCGAAGAGCCGAGCTCTTCTCTCTAACACATAGTTCAGCCTTTCGCCTAAGACCGCTGACTCACACACATGTCGGCACTCCGACACGGGGACTCCTCTCCTAGGACCTCCGATCGCGACGCGCCGCAGGGCTTCTTTTATTTACACCGGGTCCAACCAAAATGTCCAATCAGAAGCGCCGCTGGTCGTCCGGGCAGATTCCGCCAATGGGGGTCGCCGCGCCATGCGTCAGACCACCAGGCACGAGAACGCCGGCTCGCTGTCACGTGCGCCGATGACTCAATGCACGTGGGCGAGAGAGGCGCCGCGCATGTTCACGCCGTTGAGATGTTCGCGTCGGGCAGACGGCGGGCTGGCCTTGACCCAGATTGCCTTTTTCAGAGGCACGGTCGTTTGACGAGGACTCGCTGGCATAACAGCACCCCCGCCGCCAGACAATGCACCGGAAAGACGAGCTGCTTCCACGGGGCTCGGATGTCAGGTGCGCTCGTTCGCCAGGTCCCTACAGGTTCGCCTCCAGGGCCATAGGGAGAATACAGCTCCAAACCGTTCCGGGAACACATCCCATCTTTGACGACGGATCCCAGGTCCACTGGCTTGTCGCCACAACTTGCTGACCAGCTTCACTCGTCTCTTCTGACCATCTTCGGTTTCAGCACTTGTCGATGGTTCTGCAACTTGCCAAGAACGGATCGACAACAGACAACACACGACACACGCAAGTGCCTTCGGTCACCCGACAGAACACCAGACAAAGTATAGTACAACATATACCTATCTACATGTCTATCGGAATTTTGTTCCCTCTACATCATGAGGCACATGTGGGACAAAAGACTCTTAAAATGACAACTCAATTTTTTTCCCACGTACAACAACGTAACGAATTAGAATACCACAAAGTTGGCCCCTTGAGATCACTCTGAACGAAAGCGCTCAGCCCAGGTCGTGATGAGGTCAAAATTTTGCCCCGAATCGCCAGCCAGAAACCGAAAGGTTGAGAAGGTACTAGCTAGAACGCACTGCTCAATGCACCTGCATTAGCGTTTACCTTTTCTTTTTTTCTTTAGCGAACGTCAAAGTTGCGCTGTGGAGCAACATGCTCCACTTCAGTAACCGGCCACTTTTAGGCGACGATACCTATGCGGCACCAAAAGCGGCTCACACTTTCGACGTTGCACAGGGGAACAACGATACGGCTTGCTACTGATTGACTCCTCACCGCTTAGCTCGATATCGTGTTCGATCACCGTCGTGTCTCCGGGACGGTCCGACAACACATACCCAAACTCGGAAACAATCTTTCTCAGGTCCTCTTTCACAGGTCCTCCTTCACTTACGCTAGGCTCTAGGTTTATCTGCTCCCGGATTACTTTCGATCCCCCTTCGATCACCTCACTAGAACTCAAATTTTCTGCTTCCTCTTCCTCTGAAGCCTTCAACAGCTGATTTACGACCGCTTGATATTGAACATTGGGTTTCATCAAGTTGTAAATTTTGTTCTGCCGCCTTCCTACTTGCACCTCATAATTTGTATCGCAAGGCTTCGATAATACTTTGGCGGGCCCTTCCCAATCAACCTCAAGCTTGTTCCTTTTTGGTGGCTGCAGCAGCATTACCTGATTATCAACTTCAAAAACACGCTTCTTCCCCGATTTCTCGTAGTGCTCCTTCGACAGCACTTTTGCCGCGTTTTTCTGGCTTTCCACGAGCGCTTCAATTTGGCTTTCCACTAGCGCTTCAATCGAGAGATCCTCACTCTGCCCTTGAATGAGCGTCTCTCGATCAACTCTCGGCAGCTCGCTCCAACTTTCCGCAACAGGCAAGAGCGTTGCAACCCTCTCGCTCTGACTCAATGGCGCCACGTCGTCTCCCCCAGCGCATACCGCGCCGGCCGCTCCCGCGACGGGCCGCTCGCGTGACTGCTCACATGACTCATGCGGAAACTTTCCTTTCTGGGGTTCCGTCGACCCGCCGACAAGGTCACCTGAGAGTTCACCGCATGGAACAAGGTCAAGCTTCCGCGAAAGCTTTCGCGCTTGCGATCGCGTGAGAGCCATGCACGCTAAGTTGGGGAAGAACGATTTGCCCTGCTCTTTGAGAAGCTGCTCCGAGTTGTTGGAGAAAAGATAAGAAAAACGATCATTTAGCGCGGCAGACACAGCTGCTTCGGTGCGAAGCTTACCGAACGGGCCTTCAATGACCACCGTGGCGATTGGTAAGCGAACACTCTGCACCTCGGCGACTTGCCTGATCCACGCGCATTCTCCTGTGAAGTCATCCGGAGACACCAATGAAGGATGGACAACGTCCATGGTTGCCGCTGAGTCTCTAAGTGCTCGGCACGTTTTCTCATTCACCCTAATTTCCTGGAGATACGGCTCCAACAACCGAATGTTTTTTTCTGATTCTCGGATTGTTGCGAAGGCAAATTTTTCCTGACAGTTTCTCGCGATGTGTCCTTCCTTTTTGCAGTTGTAGCAGATTAGCGGCTTCCGTTTGTTTTCCGATTCAAATGCTTGTGTGGTAGAAACCTCACTCGACTTCTCTGCTTCTGTTTGCCCTTCCCCCACACTGTCCTTCGTAAGAGACGGGTCCTTCTTGAAATTACGGTGCGGAGCGGGTCTCCGTTGATCTGGTTTCTTTGAAAAGCCCTATTTTCTCTCATTCTTTTCAACGCGCACTGCCCTGCTGTGCAACTTTCGACGAGTATAATACTCCTCAGCTAACTCTGCTGCCTTGTTTAGCTGTACTTCACCAAGTCTGTCCTGCAGCCAAAGCCTGACATTATCCTCGATGCAGCGGTAGAATTGCTCCAATGCAACGCATTCCACCACTTTATCGCGGTCGTCATAAACACCTTCGCCCTTGAGCCATTCAATTAAATCGGCTTTAAGACGAAACGCGAAGTCAACGTGTGACTCATTCCCCTTTTCAGCATACCGGAACCTTTGCCTGAAAGCCTCGGGTGACAACTTGTAACGTCTCAAGAGCACTTCCTTAACCTCGTCATAGCTCTCAAACGCTTCCCTAGACAAGCAAGTTAATGCGGCGGACACTTCGCCGGGAAGAAGAGCTAACAGGTTCTGCGCCCAAAGAGACCGCTCCAAAGCGTTTCGCTCACAGACGTGTTCAAACTTGACGAGGTACTTCGCCATGTCCTCGCCTACTACGAACGGTGGCAGTTGGTCCCGAATTCTAAAACCGCTGACCTGAACCGTCGGAGAAGCTACGCTAGGCGCCTGCGAACACTGTAGGATTGCCAATTCTAGTCGTTTCAACTCTAGGCGCTCTTGTCTCTCGGCCTCCTCGCGCTCGCGACGTTCGCGCCTTTCAGCTTCTTCACGTTCGCGAGTTTCTACTTCTCGCCTTTCAGCCTCCTCGCGGCGTGCTTTGATATCCGCCCAGGCCTCATCGACTTCCTCAGCCGACACTCCCTCATCCTTCATGATCTCAAGGATCGCTTGCTTTCGTTTCGCACGGCCCAAAGTAATGCCGAGTTCCTCACAAATTTCGATGAGTTCCTTCACTTTAAGGTTCTCCATCGTTCACACTAGCCTCTTGCTGTTTGCCCCTGTTAAGAATCTACTTGCCGTACCCACTATAAGCCTACTAGCAAGACGCGCAAGCAATTTTTCACACTCCCGTGTTTACCCCCTCCGCATTAACTTTGGTTTCAAAGCGCTTCGACTTGGCTTGAAACGATCAAAGCTCACTTCAATGCTTCACACAGCCCTTCTATAAACTACTACAACCTGAGCTAGAGTAGTCTGGTGAACTGAGGGGAAAACATCAGGCACTCACCGCATCGATGTCGCTGACGCCGGCCGATCCCGCAGCTGCCAACCACTGTTGCGAAGGCACCTCCGTGATCCCACCGCTGCCACCACTGTTGAGAAAGCGAGGGGCCTATCCCGCCGAAGCCACCACTGTTGCGAAAGACGGCGACGCCAACACGGTCCCGATGGCGCCACTGCTTCCAACTCCGCCGGGAAGGTCACCAGCCGTTTGGTAGCGTATGTATCTCAGCTCGCGACTGCTTCTGCGCCGAGCTGATAAGACGAGCGGACGAGACGACGGTGAGTTAAACAAGGTTTATGTACAGCATATATACAGAGGCGTTACAATTTCGGCACTGGGGCCGACAGAGACTCGAAGAGCCGAGCTCTTCTCTCTAACACATAGTTCAGCCTTTCGCCTAAGACCGCTGACTCACACACATGTCGGCACTCCGACACGGGGACTCCTCTCCTAGGACCTCCGATCGCGACGCGCCGCAGGGCTTCTTTTATTTACACCGGGTCCAACCAAAATGTCCAATCAGAAGCGCCGCTGGTCGTCCGGGCAGATTCCGCCAATGGGGGTCGCCGCGCCATGCGTCAGACCACCAGGCACGAGAACGCCGGCTCGCTGTCACGTGCGCCGATGACTCAATGCACGTGGGCGAGAGAGGCGCCGCGCATGTTCACGCCGTTGAGATGTTCGCGTCGGGCAGACGGCGGGCTGGCCTTGACCCAGATTGCCTTTTTCAGAGGCACGGTCGTTTGACGAGGACTCGCTGGCATAACACCCCTCAGTTCACCAGACTACTCTAGCTCAGGTTGTAGTAGTTTAGAGAAGGGCTGTGTGAAGCATTAGAGTGAGCTTTGATCGTTTCAAGCAAAGTCGAAGTGCTTTGAAACCAAAGTTAATGCGGAGGGGGTAAACACGGGAGAGTGAAAAATTGCTTGCGCGTCTTGCTAGTTGACTTATAGTGGGTACGGCAAGTAAATTGTTAACAGGGGCAAACAGCAAGAGGCTAGTGTGAACGATGGAGAACCTTAAAGTGAAGGAACTCATCGAAATTTGTAAGGAACTCGGCATTACTTTGGGCCGTGCGAAACGAAAGCAAGCGATCCTTGAGATCATGAAGGATGAGGGAGTGTCGGCTGAGGAAGTCGATGAGGCCTGGGTGGATATCAAAGCACGCCGCGAGGAGGCTGAAAGGCGAGAAGCTCGCGAACGTGAAGAAGCTGAAAGGCGCGAAGCTCGCGAACGTGAAGAAGCTGAAAGGCGCGAACGTCGCGAGGAGGCCGAGAGACAGGAGCGTCTCGAGTTGAAACGACTAGAATTGGCAATCCTACAGTGTTCGCAGGCGCCTAGCGTAGCTTCTCCAACAGTTCAGGTCAGCGGTATTGGAATTCGGGATCAACTGCCACCGTTCGTAGTAGGCGAGGACATGGCGAAGTATCTCGTCAAGTTTGAACACGTCTGTGAGCGAAATGCTTTGGAGCAGTCTCTTTGGGCGCGGAACCTGCTAGCTCTTCCCGGCGAAGTGTCCGACGCGATAACTTGCTTGTCGAGGGAAGCGTTTGAGAGCTATGACGAGGTTAAAGAAGTGCTCTTGAGACGTTATAAGTTGTCACCCGAGGCTTTCAGGCAAAGGTTCCGGTATGCTGAAAAGGGGAATGAGTCACACGTTGACTTCGCGTTTCGTCTTAAAGCCGATTTGATTGAATGGCTCAAGGGCGAAGGTGTTTATGACGACCGCGATAAAGTGGTGGAATGCGTTGCATTAGAGCAATTCTACCGCTGCATCGAGGAGGATGTCAAACTTTGGCTGCAGGACAGACTTAGGGACGTACAGTTAAACAAGGCAGCTGAGTTAGCTGAGGAGTATTATACTCGCCGAAAGTTGCATAGCAGGGCAGCGCGCGTTGAAAAGGATGAAAGGAAAGAGGGCTTTTCAAGGAAACCTGATCAACGAAAACCCGCTCCGCACCGTAATTTCAAGAAGGACCCGTCTCTTACGAAGGACAGTGTAGGGGAAGGGCAAACAGAAGCGGAGAAATCGAGTGAGGTTTCTACCACACAGGCATTAGAACCGGAAAACAAACGGAAGCCGCTAATCTGCTACAACTGCAAAAAGGAAGGGCACATCGCGAGAAACTGTCAGGAAAAGTTTGCCTTCGCAACGATCCGAGAATCAGAAAAAAACATTCGGTTGTTGGAGCCGTATCTCCAAGAAATTAGGGTCAATGAGAAAACGTGCCGAGCACTTAGAGACTCAGCGGCAACCATGGACGTTGTCCATCCTTCATTGGTGTCTCCGGATGACTTCACAGGAGAATGCGCGTGGATCAGGCAGGTCGCCGAGGAGCAGAGTGTTCGCTTACCAATCGCCACGGTTGTCATTAGAGGCCCGTTCGGTGAGCTCCGCACCGAAGCGGCTGTGTCTGCCGCGCTAAATGATCGTTTTCCTTATCTTTTCTCCAACAACTCGGAGCAGCTTCTCAAAGAGCAGGGCAAATCGTTCTTCCCCAACTTAGCGTGCATGGCTCTCACGCGATCGCAAGCGCGAAAGCTTTCGCGGAAGCTTGACCTTGTTCCATGCGGTGAACTCTCAGGTGACCTTGTCGGCGGGTCGACGGAACCCCAGAAAGGAAAGTTTCCGCATGAGTCATGTGAGCAGTCACGCGAGCGGCCCGTCGCGGGAGCGGCCGGCGCGGTATGCGCTGGGGGAGACGACGTGGCGCCATTGAGTCAGAGCGAGAGGGTTGCAACGCTCTTGCCTGTAGCGGAAAGTTGGAGCGAGCTGCCGAGAGTTGATCGAGAGACGCTCATTCGAGAGCAGCGTGAGGATCTCTCAATTGAAGCGCTAGTGGAAAGCCAGAAAAACGCGGCACAAGTGCTGTCGAAGGAGCACTACGAGAAATCTGTGAAGAAGCGCGCTTTTGAAGTTGATAATCAGGTAATGCTGCTGCAGCCGTCCAAAAGGAACAAGCTTGAGGTTGATTGGGAAGGGCTCGCCACAGTATTATCGAAGCCTTGCGATACAAATTATGAAGTGAAATTAGGAAGGCGGCCGGACAAAATTTACAACTTGATGAAACCATACGTTCAACATCAAGTGGTCGTAAATCTGTTGTTGAATGCTTCAAAGGAAGAGGAAGCAGAAATTTTGAGTTCTAGTGAGGTAATTGAAGGGGGATCGAAAGTAATCCGGGAGCAGATAAACCTAGAGCCTAGCTTAAGTGAAGGACGACCTGAGAAAGAGGACCAGAGAAAGATTGTTTCCGAGTTTGGGTATGTGTCGTCGGACCGTCCCGGAGACACGACGGTGATCGAACACGATATCGAGCTAAGCGGTGAGGAGTCAATCAGTAGCAAGCCGTATCGTTGTTCCCCTGTGCAACGTCGAAAGTGTGAGCCGCTCTTGGTGCCGCATAGGTATCGTCGCCTAAAAGTGGCCGGTTACTGAGGTGGAGCATGGTGCTCCACAGCGCAACTTTGACGTTCGCTATCAAAACAAAAAAAAAAGGGGGGGGAAAGCTAAACGCTAATGCAGGTGCATTGAGCAGTGCGTTCTAGCTAGTACCTTCTCAACTTTTCGGTTTCTGGCTGGCGATTCGGGGCAAAATTTTGACCTCATCATGACCTGGGCTGAGCGCTCTCGTTCAGAGTGATCTCAAGGGGCCAACTTTGTGGTATTCTAATTCTTTACGTTGTTGTACGTGGAAAAAAAATTGAGTTGTCATTTTAAGAGTCTTGTGTCCCACATGTGCCTCTTGATGTAGAGGGAACAAAATTCCGATAGACACGTAGATAGGTATATGTTGTACTATACTTTGTCTGGTGTTCTGTCGGGTGACCGAAGGCACTTGCGTGTGTCGTGTGTTGTCTGTTGTCGATCCGTTCTTGGCAAGTTGCAGAACCATCGACAAGTGCTGAAACCGAAGATGGTCAGAAGAGACGAGTGAAGCTGGTCGACAAGTTGTGGCGACAAGCCAGTGGAGCTGGGATCCGTCGTCAAAAATGGGATGTGTTCCCGGGACAGTTTGGAGCTGTATTCTCCCCATGGCCCTGGAGGCGAACCTGAAGGGATCTGGCGAACGAGCGCACCTGACATCCGAGCCCCGTGGAAGCAGCTCGTCTTTCCGGTGCATTGTCTGGCGGCGGGGGTGCTGTTATGCCAGCGAGTCCTCGTCAAACGTCCGTGCCTCGGAAAAAGGCAATCTGGGTCAAGGCCAGCCCGCAGTCCGCCTGGCGCGATCAACTCGACGGCGTGAACACGCGCGGCGCCTCTCTGGCCCACGTGCATTGAGTCAGTTGCGCACGTGACAGCGAGCCGGCGTCCTCGTGTCTGGTGGTCTGACGCATGGCGCGGCGACCCCATTGGAGGAATCTGCCCTGACGACCAGCGGCGCTTCTGATTGGACATTTTGGTTGGACCCGGTGTAAATAAAAGAAGCCCTGCGGCGCGTCGCGATCGGCGTTCCTACGAGAGAGGAGTCCCCATGTCGGAGAGCCGACATGTGTGTGAGTCGACGGTCTTAGGCGAAAAGTTGACCTATGTATTAGAGAGGAGAGCTTGGCTCTTCGAGTCTCTGTCGGCCCCAGTGCCGAATTTGTAATGCCTCTGTGTATATGGTGTACATAAACCTTGTTTAACTCACCGTCGTCTCGTCCGCTCGTCTTATCAGCTCTGCGCAGAAGCAGTCGCGAGCTGATAAACATACGCTACCAAACGGCTGGTGACCTTCCCGGCGAAGTTGGAAGCAGTGGCGCCTACAGGACCGTGTTGGCGTCGCCGTCTTTCGCAACAGTGGTGGCTTCGGCGGGATCGGTCCGTCGTTCGCAACAAGGGACTACGTCACCTAGGCAAGCGAACTGTTTTTTGCATTCGACGGGCGGCACATTACCAATAGTGTCCGGTACTGCTAACAACCGACCCGTCCGCGTGTGCATTGACAGTGGCGCCAACTTATCCCTGATGAGTGCCAATGCCTTGACGGACGACATTTCCACGCACGCATGGGTATCGCGCGAGAACATTGAAGTTCTCAACCGTAGCATATGCCCAACTCTCGCTGCAACGATTGATGTGAAACTGGGCACCACGAATGTGCGACTCGAGGACGTCGTGGTAACAGAACTGCCCAGCGGCATCGACCTGATTCTGGGATCAGACTGGCGACGAGTCGCGAACGTCGACGTAACGTTTCACACGTCAAACGATGTGACTAACGTTCCAGTCGAGCCCTCCGGAAAATTTTCATCGTCCGAAGTGCCACCCCCGAAACAAGGCACACCACACCGTACCGGCCGGGGAAATGCTTATTGCGACGTTTTGCCGGCAATCGGACGAGAGTGTTTCCGAATACGAAGGGTACGTGCGCCTCAACACGAAATGTCCCGCACCCGACGAAGACTTCACGAGTCTAGTCGAAGACGCCACACGCAAGATAACGAAGAATGCCACCGAGGCAGAGAGGGAACAACTACGCGCAATTATGTTAAGGCATCACCAAGCGTTCACTTCCAAAGGCGACACTTCGGGAGTGTGTCCTCACACCGAGCACAGCATCGAACTCAGAGACAATATACCAGTGTCATCGAGGCCGTACAGGTGCTCACCGGCTTATCGCAAGTTCATCCGAGAACAGGTGAATGACTACCTCTCCAAGGGCATCATAAGGCCGAGCGAAAGCGAGTACGGTGCTCCAACGATAGTCGTCGACCAACCACACCACCCGACGACTCCACGAAGAATGGTACACGACTATCGCAAGCTCAACGAGAAAACCATCAACCCTTTTTATCCGATGCCCGTCATGGAAGACGTTATTGACGATGTCATGCGTGACGGATCGGCTTACTTCACTGTGTTGGACATGAAGACGGCATTTCTGACTATACGAATTAAGCCGGACGACGTACACAAGACCGCATTCGTCACTCCTGAGGGAAAGTACGAATACCTTCGAATGGCCTTTGGGTTTTGCAAGGCCCCTCAGACCATGCAAAGAGTCATGCGTCGCACGTTCGATGGCTTACCTAGGACAGCTACGTACATGGACGATGTCGGGCAGGGAGCCACAACAGTGAGGGAGGCTTTGGATTTGCTGAACGAAGCACTCAGGAGAGTCGTGATCAACGGCTTGAAGATGGATCTCCGGAAATGCCAGTTGATTCAAGACAAAGTATCTTTCCTGGGTTACGTGATCTCCGCCGAAGGACGAACACTGGACGAATCCAGAGTTGCCGCTGTCGAGAAGTTCGAGCCGCATCGCAACGCAAAGAAACTGTACTCCTTCCTGCAGTTCGCTAACCACTACCGAAAGTTCATACCGGAGTTTGCAAAGGTCACGCACAAGCTACGGCGCCTTCTGGCGAAGGACGTTCCTTTCGTATGGACTGACGCTTATGAAGCAACCGTCAACGCCATAAAACACGCCTTGAAAAACCCACCGATTTTGGCGAGCTTCCGCCCAGACTGCCCGACTAACGTTCACGTCGACGCTTCGCAAACCGGGCTGGGTGCGGTGCTTTCTCAAACTCAAGACGGAAAGGAGCGAATCATAGAGTACGCAAGCAGATCACTAAACGAGCACGATCGTGGTCTACACTCTAATATGCTTGAGTGCATGGCGCTCCACTGGGCAATCACTGAGAAGTTTTCGGTCTACCTGAGAGGAGGCCCTCGTTTTACAGTGTTCACGGACAACTTCAGCTTGTCATACTTCGTCCAGAAGGGAGCCAGCAACCGCAGATTTGCGAGGTGGACGCTCGACTTAGCAGAGTACACCTTCGACGTCAAGCACAAGCCAGGATGCCAGAACTCTGCTGCTGACGCACTCTCGAGGCAGTCGGAATCTGCAGAGGCTTTCGACCAGGGCGTTTCGACCCGAGACCTCCACTGCTACGCAATAGTGGTCGGCAAACACAGTCGCCTACGCGAGTTTCAGGAGAGGGATACTGACTGCAAAAGATTTTGGGAGGAGGTCAAGCACAAATCTTCAGACTACGAGATCGAAAACGACATACTGGTGAAGAAATCTCTCGAGGGAGGACGGGTCCGTTGGAAAGTGATCATTCCCTCTGCCCTCCGAAGCAGTGTGAAGCAGTGTGATGATCGTTTTCCACGACAACAACGGCCACCTAGGCGTCGAGAAGACAAGAGACCTGATCCAGCGAAAGTACTGGTGGCCATCGATGAGAAAGGACATACGCGAGTATGTTGACTCCTGCCGCACGTGCCAGACTATCAACGCCCGCACGACACGGAATGAAGGTTGCCTCATCCCACGCGATATTCCTACTGAGCCAAATGCGGTAATATCCCTGGATCACATGGGTCCGCTAAACGAGAAGGGAGACCACATCCTCGTGTGTATCGACCACGCCACGAGATACATGGACGCCGTGACCGTAGCGAGCACTTCGTCGACGCACTACCTTGACTTCATGACAAACCGGTGGATTCCGCGATTTGGAGTTCCCAGCGTCATTATTACGGACCAAGCCAAGGGATTCGTGAACAAGAAAACCAACCAATTCCATCGCAGACTGGGAATTGCTCATCAGAACTCCCCACCATACTGGCCACAATTAAACGGACTGATCGAGCGAATGGTAGGAACATTGAAACAGGTGCTACGCAAAATGCTAAACAACAAGGACAAATGGCAGAAGGAACTACCCCGAGCAACGCTAGCAATCAACGCCACGAAGCATCGTCACAGTGGCCACAGCCCATTTAGACTCATGCACGGCTACGACCCAAAACTGCCAGGAGAGCTCAACCTCGCCTCAGTCAAGGGAGACATCGACGAGTCTCATAGACTACACGACTTGGCAAGGGGACGTGCGGAGACAAGAGAGAGGCTACTGCAGAGTCAGCGCAAAACAACGGTCCGATACGACAAGAAGCGGCGAACTCCGAGGTTCATAACGGGGGACCTCGTCCTGCTTGAGTGGAGCGCTCGAGGCACATTAGACCCTCGCTATGAAGGTCCGTTCAAGATGACGGCCCTCGTCGGAGGAAACAGGGCCGAGATCCAAAGAGTATCCCACACACCGGGCATGATCAACCAAAAAATCGTCAACGTGGAGCAGCTTCGTAGATATAAGGAGCCGCTCCTAGAAGTTACGGAACCATCGCCATCTAACGACACGCACGCCTGAGGACAGGCGCAGTTTTCGGGAGGGCCGTGTCAGCGGCACTCGAGTTCGCACAGCTGAACTCTCCGGCAGCGTTTCGTTCTCCGGCAGCGCCTCCTTCTCCGGCAGCGTCTCCGTGCTTGCTCGGGAAACGCTGCACTGCGTTAACGTGAACTTCGAGCCCTGAGCGCGTCCACTCGACGCGGTTGCCCATTGGTTCAACGAACATTCAAAAAACAAAAAGTGAGCCTTCAAGCCAAGACCGCATAGCAACGCATCGCCAGAGAGGGAGAACGAACCGAGATTCGAGCCGGGACCGCAGAGCAACGCACCGCAGAGCGAGCCGAGACGCGAGTGGCGTCGGACGTATCCGATCGAGCTCCTGCACCGAGTCCAGTTTCCTTATACATGCAACCACTGCCGATTCACCTGTAACTTAGCACAATACAGTTTTTCTTAAAATTTGAACCTTGCCTTGACTACGTTCATTCGGACATCGCTGACATGCATAAATCAACCATGACCCAACATCTGCCCTGCTCGTTTTTAGCCGCTAATACTCCCCATACACAATGAAGGTCATGGATGGGCAGTAAATGGAAGGCTATTTTTTATAAAGGTATGAACATACTGATGGCAATCGCAGTCACCAAGGGCATTAGAAAGACGGCTTGCAGTCGTTACATTGTTCGCATGAAGCTGCCTTTCGTACCATGACGAACCGGTTCGGAATGCGCTGACGTGAAATATGAGGCTTGTGTGAACGAGGTTGACTGCGGCAACCTGTACCGTGAGTCACGATGCCGCAAGCTGCCTCACTTGCCAAGCGCAAGCAGTGCAGAAAACCGACTCACCAACGATGTCGTTTACTTCGTTAGACGAGTGTGTCTAAATAACTTTAAATGGCCAGGTGGTCAAAATTTTCGGAGCCCTCCACTACGGCGTCTTTCGTAATCATATCATGGTTTAGGGACGTTAAACCCCACGCCACAATCAACTTTAAATGACCCGTATACTTTGCCGTGTTACAAGGTAAAACAGGCCCCGCCGCCGTGGTCTAGTGGCTAAGGTACTCGGCTGCTGACCCGCAGGTCGCGGGTTCAAATCCCGGCGGCGGCGGCTGCATTTCCGATGGAGGGGGAAATGTTGTAGGCCCGTGTACTCAGATTTGGGTGCACGTTAAAGATCCCCAGGTGGTCAAAATTTCCGGAGCCCTCCACTAGGGCGTCTCTCATAATCATATGGTGGTTTTGGGACGTTAAACCCCACAAATCTAATCTAACAAGGCAAAACAGTGGTTTCTTTCTCGCCCTCACTATAACCAACCTACAAACTCGTGTGACATCAACTTTATCAATCCTATGAACCGTATCTCGTTCTCGTCACTCATTTCTTTAGAAAGCACGTGGAACATCAGAACTAGGCATTCAGCCAGTCACGATTTGGTGCTTCGCGACAACACACGGCTATCACCTCTTGCGCACTCGCAAACGCAGAAAACGAAGCGAAACAAGTTTGTCGGGCACGACAGTCATGCGAAGCAGGCCAACCGGGCATGCGACTGCATAGCAGAGCAAAGTAGGCAACAATTTACAAAACATACCTCTCGTATATCGGCCAACCGAGAGCTTATTTCATGCTGACGTAGCTCGTGAATGAAAAGCTGGCGTTGCGAAGCTCACCGCAAAGACAGAGGATAGGGTGCTTGGTTTTCGAAGTTTCGGGGTTGGTTTATGGGCCCTTTTAAGCAAATAATCGCAGGACGCGAGGTATCAAGGGACCATTATTGCCCTGTACATTTTCCTGCCTGTTGCACAGGTGGTGGTGGTGGTGGTGGTGGTGGTGGTGGTGGTGGTGGTGGTGGTGGTGGTGGTGGTGTTGCAGCAGGCGGGGTTAGCCTGGCCTGCATGGCTGGCAATTGTGGCGCCTGAGCATCTCTTGAATTTGGAAATCGTCACCACGTGTCAGACAGCCCAGTGTCTCATAGGAAGACCAACAAAATTCGTTGCACGTTCTTTCTAGTTGCCGCGGGTTCTTTAGAAAAAATGACGTCCTCAACTGTCCGGTGGCTATGACAGCCTTTTTGCAAGGTCCGGATCATCGCTGCTCTTTGCACATCAAACTGTGGGCAAATCCCAATAAAATGTTCAATATCCCCGATGTCACCGTGGAAGGCACAGAACGGGGAAGCGTACCTCCCAGTCTTGAATGACCAGGCCGGCGTGTATGCGGAGCCGGTTCATATGCGGTACAACAGCGTCACTTGTTCACGAGAAAGTCTATGAATTACACATGCTTAGTGTGGAAACTTGTAGATCACCTTGAAATGATTGCGCATCACATCTTTGTTTTTCTGGTAAGTCTTGGGAGTTCTCACTTTTGGAAATGATGTCCGTGCATCGCATGCAAGGACATCAGCCTTTTCATTGCCTTCTCTGCCAACGTGGGATGGGATCCACTGAAACTTTATATTAAAACTCTTGCCAAATAGGTGTTTACTTAGTGCCAGAGATTGCCTGGTGAACTTTTCTTGAGGTTAGGCCACGATGCAGTATTTGTAGCGCCGATGCGGGGTCCGTCAGCACTACAACATCTCGTGCAGAAAAGCATCGCAATTTTCGCAAAGCCGCCTTGATTGCAGCGCTTTCTACCGTTGTGGACGAAACCACGCGATCCAGGCAGCCCAACCATGACACGCCAAGGCAGGATATGCAGAAAGCCGCTGCGCAGCTATCCGTTTGTGTGCACACTGATCCGTCGGTGTACACTTGTAGGTGGCCGCGGTACATGGTGCTGAAGTGGTCCAGCACAAGAAATTTTGCTTCTGTGGCTGGAATGATGCGCTTTGCTGGTAGCTTGGGTACGCTGAAGTTACACGCAACATCCACAAAAGACCATGGCGGGTCCATAGGGCGCCTTTTAGGCAGTTTCAAGCCTGAATATCGAAATGTGTTCAGTGCCGCGTTGAAATGTGGGCCAGTTTTTGCTCTTAGCCGCCGGAGAAGCACCGTGCTTGCGAAGGCCTCACCCAGTCTTGACAGCTGCGTCAATAAGGCCTGAGACGCCAAAAGGTGGGGCGGAAGAGACTCGGCTTCATTGGTGACCTTCGTGTTTGAAGCCGCCTGAGGGACTCCCATCGCCAAGCGAAGACCCTTTCTGTGCACTGCCTTCAGGCGTTCGAACTGGCTCGGTGATGGTGATATCAGGGGTAGCTGATAAAGAATGCAGCTTGTTATAAGCGTGGCAGTCAATTTAACTATAGACATAGGATTGTTGCCCCAACGTACTCCTGCCATGCGACGAAGAGCGTTGATCCTTTGCACTGATGCAGTGACAATGCCATCAACCGCACGTCGTCATAATAGCTTGTTGGCTATGGTAATGCCCAGGAAACAGACACTTGTTGAACAGCGAATTGAGTGGCTTCGAATATTCAGCGACAGACGTGTTGACTTCCGTCTCACTCCCGGGAAGCGCATGACAGCCGATTTTTCCGCTAATAAAGATAGGCCAAGTGTCAACAAGTGACGCTCAATGATTGAAATATCACTCTGTGCTATCTGGGTCAAACGTTTGTGCTGGTACCCTGAGATCCAAATGCAGATTTTATCGGCGTAGATGGATATTTTAGCTGCTTTCAGAGCTAAGTGCAGAGTGTCAGGAAGGCTGGCTATGGCAGCGTTAGAAAGCGAGGGAGATAGAACACTTCCTTGTGGGACGCCGAGGAAAACGCGTCTCTCTACGCTCGTTACATTTCCAAGCTTAACCCGGACACAGCGGTCTCTGAGAAATTCATGTATGAACCGAAGAGCATTTCCCGACACACCAATGGCTTGGAGCCCGTTCACGATGCCTGCCTGAAGCACCCAATCATATGCCTTGGCAACGTCCATGAGACGGCAAGTGTTGAGAGTCCGCTGACGTGGTGGTGCTCGATGTGGCTTAACAGGTTCAAAACACTGTCCTTGGCAATCGGTCGTGGGCGAAATCCCGTCATACACGATGGCCATCGTCTTCCTTCTTCAAGGTACGAAGTTAATCTTGTACATATTATTCTTTTCATCAACTTAGATACGCATGATGTAAGAGATACCGGTCGATATGATGCGAGGCTCGCAGGATCCTTTCCAGACTTTGGGACTAGCACCACCCATGCTGTCTTCAAAAGAACTGGGCAACAAATGCTGTATGGCAACAAATGATCTCCAAGAAAAACAAGGTGAGACCTCCCAAGCTACCCGAAGGTTCATACGAAGCCATATTTCGCATTCGCGGAGGTTTCAACGCGTCCTGCTTCAGTCACTTCCAACATTCAAAGCTGCTCTCTACGGCGGCCGGTCTTCCAGTGACCATGGAGCTGCGTCGAGACGTCGTTACGATCAACCCAACCACCAACACAGTCACCCTGAGTACGGAGATCTATGACCGCTTGACGAAATATCTCGCCATCACGTCACTCATGATGATTGCGAGGAGCACGAAGTAACCTCATACAGCGTTCAAAACTCCGAGACGTGCCAAAGGCATTATCTGTATTGACAGAGTATGCCTGGGAAAAGTTGTCTACGAAAAAGATATTTTATCTATGCTTCGTGAGTGCAACCCAGAAATGCATTTTCCGGAAGGCAAACAAATGGGTAAAACTTCTGACGCAGTCATGGTGCCTTTTTTGGGAACGAAGGCTCCTTTCTGGGTCAAATGTGAAATGGCCATGCTACGGTGCAAACCTTTTCGCCAAAGGATAGAAGGGTGCACTCGCTGTCGTACTTTTAGACATCGACCGGATGTGTGCCCTACGAATAAAGAGGAGACTTGTCGCAAGTGTGGAACTGTAAATCCCTATAATGTGTGCATTCCGAAGTGCGTGCTGTGCAGTGGGTGTCATGAAACTCGATCCATGCAGTGCGCACTATGATACAAGCTCAAAACACCTCTTCTCAAGGTTGACAACAACACTCCTCCTTCGCCAAGCCCAAACCACTTCCTCCGACCGAGAAGCAGGGGCCTCTTCAAAGAAGCAAGAAGAAGACTGGCCCTCCATGTCAGCTGCTTCCTCTAGCAACAAGTCAAGCCCTCCTCAGGTAGAATGGCTCTCGCTAGCTTCCAGCAGCTCACTTAATGCTAAAGCTCCCGATGCTCCCATCTATGCCCATTCGCAACAGATTCGGGAAGAAAATTGCGCTCTGCGTAAACAGATTCATGACCTCAAAACCCCATCTCACTCCACAAATATTCATTTTTGCACGACCGTTCTTGCTCCTCAACGCGCTACTGATACCCCTGCAACTCCCTCGCACCCTGCGAATGATTATCAGACCATAACCATGAACACCACTCCCCCTCCCACAACAGGCACCTCAACAAAGTGCCAATCTTGCGATGATGCAAGAGACACTTGGGAAGAATGCGATAAGCTAAGTCGTAAAGTGGTAGCACACATTCACAACTCGAACAATCGCTTCGAGTCGTTTGAAAAGCGCATGGATTCCGTTGAAGATAAGCTTCAGTCCCTTACCACTATCGTTCATGAACTCAGTACCCATATAAGCGCCAAATTTGCCAGTTGGACGAAAAGCTGAACAACGTTGATGATCGATTCAGTCAAATTATCGAAAAACTTGACGAATTGCATGGCTGCGTCCTTTAAGCGCTCCGAAATAGTTGTGTGGCAGTGGAACTGCAGGGGCTTTTCAAAAAGAAAGCTAGTCTGCAACAATACATAGGCAATCTCACACAAGCCCCTGCAGTCTTTGCTTTCCAAGAAACGCATGGTCACATTAAACTACCTGGTCACAATACATTCCAGTGCACAAGATTCCAACGCCTTAATACCGCAATTTTAGCCCCAACGCACTTAACCATTACTTGCTCATATTTTGACGGTATCGACATAGATCACGACTTCGTAGAAATACTTCCTTAAAAAACGAGTCACTGCCTCTTTACATTCTTAGTATTTACAGCAGTCCCAGCTCAAGACACCACCGATTAACCACCATTTTTGCTCGTGTTAAACAGGAAGCCCGGAGAAACCCACTCCTCATTGTTGGTGAATTCCATTCTTCAAATCAGCTATGGGGTCACACAACATCCACGCCCAAAGGACGAGCCTTATGAACCCATATACAGCATCACCAACTCACCCTGCAGAATGACTTCGACATGCTTAGTCGCTTAGGGAACAGCGTCTCTAAAGACCATCCAGATATCACCATGACCTCTCGGGTTAACTCAGCTAAATGGGAAAACCTTCAAATAAATTTTGGTAGCAACCACTACGTCATTCAGACCTCTCTTACTTTATCTCATAAACTGTTTAACATCTAACCTCCCTAACAAATTTCGGCAAGCTCGTGCGAGTGAATCTCCCACTTCCATAGAAGATTTACAAGAATGGATCAGCCAACTCCAAGCGAACGTTGACAAACACAAATAAGTACAAATAAGTACAAACAAATAAGAAGTCAGGAGCTGTAGGAGGCTGCCATGCGTAGCTACAACCACGACCTTGAGGAGACTATCCTGAAGTGGGCTGAGGGGGTAGAAGAGGCATACCGCGAGTAGGACCCCTCGCCTTCTCGCAGCCTTTTCCCCTTTAGATGGGATAAATAGTGTTGTTTCTCCCTCTCCCTCAATCGCTAAGAAATGTTTCGCATTGAAAAAGTGAAAAAAGAAAAAAAAAGATGGAAGAGAAGCAAGAGAAATTGAAAACAAACAAAGACGACTCCCCAGTTCCGGATTTCCTTGAGGCTTGACACTGCTAGGACGAAGTTGCCTAAATTTCGAAATGAAGTTCAGGAGAGGCAGCTAAATGAATGCTTAAATATGGATTATGGAAATGCGCGAGATCACCTTTGTTTTCGAATGGGTGCAAAGCGCGTATTCTCACGGAGCCTATTCAACAGTCGACACAGTTCCCTAACCATAAAAAATTGTGCAGCTGCGCAAGTGTGCGGGGCACCATTGCGAAGAAGTAGGGAGTACTTTGCTAATTTGCTAAAGGAAGAATTATGGCACAGTGCGCACTTCATTACTCTACTCGCAGTGGGCATTATAGAATAGTTTAAAACAACCAATGCGGACTCGCTCACTGGATTTCGTGCCGACCGGTTGCGCCCCAGCGATCTCTGACGACAGTGCAGCTGTGGCCGACTGGCTCGCCCTACGCCATCTCCTGACGCCGACAAGAGCTCTCGCTGAGTGGTGCCCCGTCCTCGGACTCCTGCGAACGCGTCCATCTTTCCTATCTTCTCCTTACTTCCATATGTGGCTGTCCCTGCGCCTCTCTCTATTTCCATACCTTTAATTTCTTCTTATCTTTTTAGGGGCGAAGCTCCTTATAGCGGCACTCGTTCGTCTTTCGTAGTCGAAGTGGTAGTAGTGTGTAACAAGTCTTACATTTTGACCTCCAAGGTGGTGCCGGTTGGAGATTTCTTCTGTGCGTTGTTGAACAATGAAAAATTCGCAGCGTGCGCGTTAACTAAAAGCCGAATTCTCCTGTCTCTAATTTCCCCCTTAGCAGCCATTGGCATGTACATTGAGCACTATCTGACAAGAAAGGGTTTGCTACGTTATTCTCGCTGGGCGTAACCTCCTTGGTTTTAGAAAGGTCTAGTGACCATTAGGTCGCAGTGCCATGAATACAATCAACTAGTATATACCATGAACTCGACGTGGTTAAAGGTGGGAAGTAGACACGAAGCGCAAGCCGTAAGAAAGTGTGCGTGTGCCTCCTCTTGTTCAGTCCTTGGAATGTCTGCTGGATGGCGGTGTTTCTATATGAGCAATATATGATGAAAAGATGCGAGATGGTGGTACTTGGAGTGTTGAATAGGTGGACGAACGGACACACAGACAGATGCATGGACGAACGCACGGATGGTTGCACGGACAGATGGACGCATGAACGGACGCAACAGCATATGCATGGACGAACGCAGGGACGGACGCACAGATGGACATGTGGACGTACGAACAGACGCACGCACGGACGGGCGGATGGACGCATGGGCGGCCACACAGACGCAGGCATGGACGAACGAAAGCAAGAACAAATGGACGGACGGATGGATGCTTCGCCCCACTCTCCATCATTCACTCCGTGGATATGCTGCCATTTTTTAAATTCCTCCTTACCCCCATCCCCTGCGCAGAACTGTCGACGTGTCCTCCATTGGGAGAGAGGCAGTAACAGGACTGCGCTTATTTCTTTCTTTTTTCCTTTCAAAGACAGTTAACAACCGACGCCCCCCAAACGAACGTTATTATTATTTTTTTTGCGGCATGGTTTAGGGTGATGCGTACAGCCCCCGATGACGCTACTGCGTTCTGATATTGAAGGAAAATCTAAAGCGTATTTGAAGTTCAGTTAAGCTAAGGCACATCACATGCCGATATAATAACTGGCAAGCGTTATATCGTTTAGCATTCTATTTGATTTGCAACATGTTATTGGTTCTCTCGCAGTAATTCTTGCCGCAGAATTGTATTATATCACTATATCGTTTTCGCAGATATTTTCATTTGAAAACGTTTGCGTGGTGTCTTCGCCAGCATTCGCGTTCATTAATGCGCTCTCGAATTTTTGTTTCTCTACATTTTTCTACACGTGCTTCCTTCACGCGTAGCGCCATTACGATGGTATCATTTGTCATTATAAAGAAAACACGACACATATGCAACAGCTGCTTTATTAAAAAAAAGAAAAAATAGGCAGATTCCACGCACAGTGGGAATCGATGATATGCGAAGCACGAATGAAGAAGGTTGACATGTCACTTTAAAATGAGCACAACGTAACGAGGTGGAGGTAAATTCTGCCGTATATGACTTTTATGTGATGATTATCACGTTTGGACGTATCATTTGCAATCGTATTCTATTCACAATCACCTCATACCCAATTTGATATATGTCGAGCTAGCGAAACGATTGCGAGCGTACCATGAGCGTGACGTGTAGTCATGACTCATGACCTACATGAAATGCATGCCATGATTCACACGTTAGAGTGTGTCACTTGTGTTCGCCATGCATTCATGTCATACCACGCCAATTTTGCAACACGTCATGTGAACGAAACCACCGCAAGAGCAGCAAGACCATGAAATGTAAAACATGACATTCATGACATACATGTAATTATAGACATATTATGACTAGTCAATTATGCTCATCATACAGTCATGTTATGCCATACCGAATTCGGTATTGATATCAATAACGAAATAGATAGATAGATAGACAAACAGATAGATAGATAGATAGATAGATAGAAAGATAGATAGATAGACAGACAGATAGATAGATAGATAGATAGATAGATAGACAGACAGACAGACAGACAGATAGATAGATAGATAGATAGATAGATAGATAGATAGATAGATAGATAGATAGATAGATAGATAGATAGAAAGAAAGATATGCTCAAGGTCGCCGAAGTTCGCTAAGAAATGCTTGGCATTTAAAAAATAACAATAACTTTAGCGGTGGACAGTTCATCCTGAAACCATGATATGATTACGACAGACGCTATGGAACAGAGCTCCCGAAATTTGGACCATCTGGTTTTCTTTAACGTGCATTTATATCACAAAGTGAACGGGCCTCTAGTATTTCGATTTCATCGCAATGCGACCACCACGGCTGGATGAAGGCGTGACCTTCGAGTTGCTGTTGATAGTCTCATGTGCGGTCAGTGCTGTTGATATTCAGCATGAAGACCTAGATCATTGTACCCGACGAAGCTGCTTAACGCCTGTGGTGTTGCGTTCCCCAGAATGAGACCATGAGCTAAAATTCCTCATACGGCTTTCATATTCCGATGAGGACTCCTCTGCATAGGTTTAGGTGAACAAAAAAAAAAAAAGAACGAAGGCTGCCGGAAAAATGCCAGGCCTGCGTGGCAGGCGCAGCACAGTCACAGCAAAAGCAAGAAGAGTGTCCCTTCAGAGCCTTTTCAAAGCCCTCATTGGGTAACTACTGCAAGCACACTTGCTTGGTACCCATTAGGGCATAAATAATAAACTTTTGGGTTGTCGGCTGGCATTCGCTATGCTATTTTTCGTCATTCTTCTGAGAAGCGAGGTATCCGCTAAACACTTGCAAGGAATTTTGTGCCAATTGTTCTTGCAATGGCTGACAATGATGAGGAATTATGGCTCAAGTGGGCATGCGCCGCAGTTAATAGGAAAACAAGAACGAGTTTTTGTAATGTGTTGGAGGATTGGAAGGCCCACTCGTTACACTATTCCGTTTGTGCGATGGCTGCTTGTTCTTTCACTGTTGTAAAACGCTTTATAAGTCGTAATAACGTGATTGCTTTCCCGACATCAAGCCTGACTAAGGCAAGTTTGACAACAAGTCACAAGCACCGGTGTAGCTCAGTTGTACAATACTGGCCTGGCACTCAGCGGACCCAAGATCGTGCCCCGCTGTGCCATGGTGCTATGTCATGCCTGCCTAAGGGAACTTTGACATGAAGTTACAAGAACTAGCGTAACTACGGAGTAGTATATTGGGCTGGCATCCAGTGGACCCGGGTACAATTGAAGTCTAACAGTGTCATGGGTGCAAGGTTTTTTTTTTCTAATTTGGTTACGGACAGCGGCGGCAGCGGTGGCGGCGGACAACATGCAATTGCGCGTGACCCTAAAAGTGATCGTATAACAACTTTTGCTGTAATATAGCTGAGTCCCCAACTACGGCATGCCTTATACAGATTGTGAGAGGGCCAGGAAGGGCGCACCTGCTTCACTACTGTACCGCAGGTGGAAGGCCTTATACAATAGAACTTCGTCATAATAAAAGAAAAGTGTAAAAAATGTGGGACCAAACTGGTTTGTTTGAGAAAGTGTTATTCAAAGGCATCCTCGCATTTATTGAAGGCTGATGGTTCGATTACTATCAACGGCAATTATCACCTCGTGCACTTTTTTTGGATATACATTACACCTATTAGTATTAACATACACTATGTATGATTTTCCTGGCATTACTGTGTGTTACTTTTCTCATTCCATTGTGAGTTCTCATAAAGATTGTGTCTAGTTCCTAATAAAAAATAAATTCCATTATTCTGCATAATGGTGTTCCGTTTCGATTATGCATTTGCGGCCTGCAACATGACTGAAATAAACTTAATGGCAGTCGCTGCACTGTCGCAGGGCATTCGTTCATATCACTGTTCAATAAAGTAACTAAGCCAATGATAAGGCGCAACGCAATATATAGAAGGCCAGATACTTGACTTCTGCTTTACTAATGTATGCTGAACCATTTGAAATGAGCCTGCCTAAAGGTGTCCTTGCGCACCAGGTCGTGAGTGGGGATATTGTCCAGGTGGAGGTACAACACTGAATCGAGGACATGCTGTTTGTATGTTGCGATCTGAAAAAAAAGTAAAAGAAGGAACTCCTTAGACAAGCATAGTGCATTAAACTGCAAATCTTGTCAATTTAAGTCGCAGTCAATCTACGTGGAGAAATGTTGACTGCGTCTTCTATTACGGCTTCTTTCATAATCATACGGCGGCTCTAGGACGTAATTAAGTTTGATTGTTTGTTGCCTGTAAGCACTGGCCCATATCCACTCTGGGGTATTCCTGTAGCCTATATATGAATGCTTTACAAGTATTTTGAGCCTATTACTAAAATGAACAAAGAAAAAAAGGAACAGCAAATTATCTTTAAAAATAAAAGTAATATTAAAAACCGCCGCAAATAATAATATTGCTTTATTCACCTCCTGTTCGAGGTATCAAGGTGGTCAGAAAATGAATAAGGAAAATGTACGGGAATACGCCGGTCACGCATCCACTTCGCCTTTGCGCCGTTAGCACCGGCATCAGCACTGCAGAGTTGTCGGGAAGAAAGACGCCATGCGATATCCACACCACTCCTGTGGTGATGGCCTGGTCAAGCATGCATGGTCTAGGCGGGATGAGACGACCGATTGGCGTTGGCCTGTATATATCAGGAGATCGAGCTAATTTTCACATGCACCTGCTCGCTAGCTTGCGCACTCTTGCGCTTTTGTCGCATTTTGAAATTTACTACTACTGCTATTACTACTAGAGTATTCTACTACTACTACTACTACTACTACTACTATTACTACTACTACTACTACTACTACTACTACGACAACGATGGCACAGGGTAGACAAAGAGAGCCTTGCTCTAACAAAAAGGAGCTTACCGGTGCATCGCAATGTGCACGTTTCACACAATGTAAACCTATTCGCAGATGCTCCACATGTTCCTGGAGGATATTTTTTACAAAATCCACTTGTCTGATCAAAGTACCACGTTTGTTTCATTGGCGGACATGGTCCAGGTTTTGGTGTAACACTGCATAAAACACTTCGCCGTTGTGGAGCTGCATTAATAAGTAAATTAGTGAGAATTTTCAATGCTGAATCATTGTAGTTAAATATTCCAGGCTGCATACTGGCAACGCTCTCGTAAGTTCATTCAACAAAGGATCTGCATCACACCCCTCATTGCGCTTATCACAAAATTCCTTGCTTATACGACTTTTGAATGGACGTTAAAGTGCAAAACAATTTGTGGCGTCTTAAATGGCGTCATCCATTGGCGAATTCGGAGTGACCCACGAACTCTGTGCCGGATCACTTCACTCCAGCGGAAGGAAACAAAAGGGAATCTACCAATGAAGCACACGCGGTCCGTCTAGAGCAAATGGCAGCGTCAGAATGGAACGCTATCGGCAAGTTACTCTTCTTGCTTGAGTGGGCACGCTGCGCACAGCGATGCTACGCTATCAAAGCGCGAGCTTCGACGCGAGGCGCAACTGACGTGACTGGCGTCCGTTGGCGCGCCCAAAGTTGGCTCCGTTTCAAGGCACGGGGCGTTTTCGATTTCTGGTCAAATCAGCCGATTTTCGCGGAGTAAAAAAAGTTGCTCTGTGGAGTGGATCTCGCTCTTAGGCAGCTTCAGATCTGCCATTGGAACGTACAAGGAGCACTCTCAATCCGCCAATGGCCACACAAAGACTTGCTCCACATGGAGCAGAAGTATTACCGGAAGTGCCCCGAATCTGCCAATGGATGACACCACTATATAGTAAAGTAGAACTTCCCGATCCTGAGAACACCACTTTTTCCCTGACATAACGCTTGCTAAACGAGAAAACGCGCGAAAAGAAAATACGGATGGAGGTGCCACCATGAGATTGCGCCACCAAACACTGTAACATGAGAGATTTTGAAGGTGACTGTCGGTTCGTACGTAGTATATAATTGATTTAAACCAAGTACATTGTCATCTGTTGGTGCCGTGAACCCAGCATACGATGTCTCAGAAAATTTTATTGATCCAGTGTCACTAAAATGCGAAAGATATATTGTCGATTTTTGGCATCACTGGTGATTATTGAAGCACGTAATTTAAAAATGGAATGAAAGGCGTGTATTGGATCCGTTGCGCCATATTAACATAGTTAGTGGAATCTGCGGAACTTTGAAATACCAGAAAGCAGCTATTCACTCCACCCCCGCTTACAAGAAGTCACCTGGCGCCCCTACGCCGCTTTTCGATGCGAAAACAATCAAAGCAACAGGAAAATATTACTCATCACTGCCTATGATGGTCACAACACGACGAAGGGGTCGCGCCGGGTGGGGCGCTTTCAGGTTGCACAGATTTTCATCCGCAAATAAAGACGTCAAGCTCTGCTGGCTGTGCATAAGAGTAATCAATAGGAAAAACTACGAGTTCACTAAAAGTATATGACTAAGTGCGTTAATTCAAGCGTGATGCCACCTATTTCTGTTGCGGCAGTAATTCGCATGCAGTGGGCCTGCTGTATGCGGCATCACATCATTTCTGTATACTATTGCAGGCCTTATGCCAATAATAGAAGATATTACCACTGAAACATGCACAGACTGCACACGTTGAGTTCAAATGTACTAGCGTACAATCGCGATGCAAAGTAACGCGGACAACGGAAAGCGTGGCTTTCGACTCTGTTGAAGTGTGACATGCATTGGCTGTTACAAGGCGTCTCATTGTTTTCAGATGGCGTCAGTGTCGCACTATGAAACCATGGTTTGTATGGCCAGCGAGTGGCGCTTTTACACTTCATGTGTGTTTCTAGATTCAGGCATAACCACCAAATGATAACCACGTTCGGTGCTTGAACCCAAGTCGAAGCAGGATTCTGTCGCTACAGGGACATTATCTGAAAGCACCTTTTTGACTACAGACAGGGAAGTCACGCACCAATTTGAGTTAGTCGAAAGTAGTTCCCTATAGTTGAAACCTACGCTTTTCCATGTTCGCGTTTTTTTTTTCATTGGAATGTACGTATCTGATGAAAGTTGCGTTCGTATACTCTGATGTACATGCTGAAGACATTCCGGACCGTTATGGAAGGTCTTCTCAACGTTTCACAAGAAAACAGCGCGCATTTACCGGAAAGTTTTACTCTCCTGGAAATGTGTAAAAAATAAAAAAAGCAGATTCCACGTACAGTGGGAATCGATGATATGCGAAGCACGAAGGAGGAAGGTTGATGTCACTTTAAGATAAGCAAAAAGTTATGAAGTAGAGGTGACTTATGCTGTACATGACTTCTATGTCATGATTATCATGTTCTGACGTGTCATTTACCTTCGTCATCTATTCACGTCACGTAATACCAAATTTGGAATATGTTGAGCTATCAAAACGTCCGCGAACGAGCTGAGCGTAGCATGTAGTCATGTTTTTCATGTCGCACATATCTTGATTATCGTGTTTGCACCTGTCGTTTAACTTCGTCATTCAATGACGTCACGTAACATTAAAATTGGTGTATATTAAGCTAGCAAAACGAGTGCGAGCGCACTATGAGCGAAGCATGTAGTCATTTCCACACACATGTCTAGATTATCATATTTGGACGCGTCATTTACCTTCGTCGTCCGTTAGCGTCGTGTAATACCAAATTTTGTACATGTGAAGCAAGCGAAACGGCCGCGAGCGCGTTGTGACAGTGGCATGTAGTCATGTTGTTACATGACACACATGTCAGGTCTTTCAGGTTATGGGCGGTCGCCTGTGTTCGACATGCAGTGATGATATACCACACCAGTTTTGCAACATGTCTTGTGAACGAAACCACCGCAACCGTACTAAGACCATGAAATGTAAATCATGACATTCGTGACATACATATCAGGATTTTCATGTTATGACTAGTCACTTATGCTCTTCACACAGTCATGTTATGCTGTACAAATTTTGGTAGATAGATAGATAGATAGATAGATAGGATAGATAGATAGATAGATGCACTTAAAGTCGCCGAAGTTCGCTAAGAAATGCTTCGCATTTAAAAAAATGGCAGCATATCCACGGAGTGAATGATGGAGAGTGGGGCGAAGCATTCGTCCGTCCATGCGTCCGTCTGTGTGACCGTCCATGCGTCTGTTCGTGCGCCCGTCCCTGCGTTCGTTCATGCATCCGCCCCTGCGTCCGTTCATGCGTCCATCCATGCATCTGTCTGTGTATCCGTTCGTCCATCTATTCAACACTCCAACTCCCACCATCTCGCATCTTTTTATTATATATTTCCCATATAGAAGCACCGCCACTCAGTGGACATTCCAAGGACTAAACGAGAGGCGGCACACGCACACTTTCCTACGGCTTGCGCTTCAGGTATACTTCCCACCTTCAACCACCTTGAGTTCATGGTATATACTTGTTCTCTGTATTCATGGCACTGCGGCCCAATGCTCGCTAAACCTTTCTAAAACTAAGGAGGTTACACCCAGCGAGTATAATGTAGCAACCGTTTCTTCTCTGATAGTGCTCAATGTACATGCCAATGGCTGCTAATGGGGATCGCAGCGTGCGCGTTGACTAAAAGCCGAACGCTCCTGTCTCTCATTCCCCGTTAGCAGCCATTGGCATGTACATTGAGCACTATTTTTAATAGTGCCACTGGTGGTTATGGTGGTTAATGTGCCACTGGTGGTTACGTACTACGAGGGACGCACAAGCCACGCCATAAGGAGCTTCGCCCCTAAAATGTGGTAAAGCGAGAAAAACGCTTACAGCCAGAATCGGGGTGGGAAGTTTAGTGTTTGAAGAGGGGAACATCTGCTAGCATAGTAGTTCAGAATGCTGCTTCATCACGCTTGCGACAGATGGCATGACGCCCTGCCTAAATGTGACGGCACACTATGAATTTCCTATGTCCGAGTTTACAAACCCAAGGGTAAGCTCAACGAGGATGGCAGTGGCACATATAGCAAGCGTGGTTCAACAATATCCTTACTATCCACACTCATGTCGTTTTCACGCGGTTTAGTGTTTGGTGTGACCATTCACCTTATTTTTACGGCTATCGAATTTAAAGTTCTTACACTGTGTGACCAAGAAGTATTCGGTGAAGCTACCTAAAATATTCTTGACTGAGATAGTATTTTCTGGCAAGGTCATCAGCTGGCTCTTGATACCATACTGGCCTCTTCCATGGCTCAGATGACTCATGCGACTGAATAGAAAGTGTGGGAATACCAATCTTTCCTCCACAACAATTGTTTTATGAAGGTGTTTTTATACAATGGGCCGCACGCACTGTTAATGGTGAACCGGGCTTGACTTTATTAAGAAAAAAAATCACCTGGTGTCACAGAACGAGCGCTCAACAAGGGTGCGCTGCCAAATTCTCTCGACGAACCAACGGAGTGACGCCGCGAGGTCGACGACAAAAAAAAAGAAACAAGCATCTAAAGACTCCCCCCACCCCGGGCGCGCGACTCTCCCCTCAGAAGCGTGGCTTCGCCGACGAACCTCCTCACCCCACATCGGCGGCTGAGCAAGCGCTCGAAATTTCTAGAAGAAAAGAGGCGTGGCGACGCCGGATTGAGTCATCCGTCGCGGACGGCCTTCGTATCGTCTCGACCTTTCCCCCAGCCTTCGCTGCGCATCGCGCCGACGAAATGATGAGAACTTTCTGGAATCTCGCACGGAAGGTATTTAATCGAGCAGCCGAGACGAGAGATGAGGAGAAGACGGAAGTTAGCGCCAGAGCGCGTAGGGATTCCGCCGTGTAGTCGGCGAAGGTTTTGTCCGTGGAGACAAAGCAGGAGAAGAAGATGATTTCCACCTGAGGGGTTGACGACTCGAGGTACATGCAAGAATGTGTGTTAACCGCTATCGAGCGAAGACGCGTGGCAACAGCTGCGTGTGTGAAGCCGACATGTTTCCGGCGAAGAAGTTTGAAGCTTAGAGAGGGGCCAATTGGAGACGCGAGGTTTCCTGGAAGAGAAACTTCGGCGAGGTTTCCTGGAAGAGGAACTTCGGGGGCCGCGGAACGACAACAACGCTGGACTTTGAGTGAGTGATTCTCGGAAGAGTATGATCTAGACTTTTGTTCCAAGAACTTTGGACTGAATAGGTTTTCTATCTCTTTAGTCTTTAAGTGTCTTGGTTGTTCAATGCATGTGACTGCATTGTAGTGCGTATTGTTGTCTGTGTCCGTTGTGTTCGAGTGTGGCTGATTGTACTGTGTAGTAGGTTGTTTGTTTGGTGACATATTGTACTCAACTATTGTGGAGTGTGCATACTTGTGTGTTGTTTTGATCTGCCTTTTTTGAGAATATAATTCTGTTTTGTTTATCAACTCTCGGCTCTGACTTGTTCTTTGGGCCACAGCCGGCGTCCGCTGGCGCGCCATAAAGGACCACTTCTAAACTGTCCACGCTTTCGTGGTGTGGTTCGGGGGGCCGATACTTCGGCCCTTGGATTTAGCCCGGCGATCGCCTCCCTAATTAACGGGACATGTGTGACAATTAATCTGGCGTCCACGACGAGGACCTTTTGGTGCACAGTGTGTCCAAAGTAGTGAGAAAGAGCCTCGAGTTGTTGATAGTGCTATCGGAACGATTTTGTGTGTTGTTCAGTGTTCTCGTTAACGAGTGCAGGAGAGTGTTCCGATAGACTGATTTAGGCAGATATTTTTTGCACGCGGCAAGGTTTTATTCGCGAGACACAAGGGATCTCGAAAAGTTAGTCGCTCTTGGTGAGAAGATGGGTCTTTCTGGCGCCGAACTACGGAAGTGGGTAAGCCAGAAGGAGAAAAAGGCGGTAAAGAGAGAGAGGTTGGCCGCTGAGAGGGCCAAGGAAGAAAAAGCAGCTAAGTTGGAGAGAGAAAGGCTGGCCGCTGGAAGGGCGAGAGAAGAAAGAGAAGCAAAAGAGCGACAGCTGAAAGAAGAAAGAGAGGCAAAAGAGCGACAGCTGAAAGAAGACAGACAGCAGCAATTGAAGTTGGAGCTGGAGAGAGAGAAGTTGGCAAAGGGCGAGAGAAGAAAGCGAGCAGCAATTGAAGTTGGAGCTGGAGAGAGAAAGACTGGCAGCTGAGAGGGCGAAAGAAGAAAGAGAGGAAAGAGAACGGCAGCGAAAGCACGAGATAGAACTCGAGCGGCTCCATTTGCAACAGCGAAGTGAAACTCCGGTCCAAGCTAGAGTTGAAAGCAGCGAACGGGAGGACCACGGCTTCCGCTTGAACCCAAGCAAGCTGCTCGTGGCGTTTGATGAAAGGAAGGACGACCTTGACGCGTACCTTCACCGATTTGAGACGATTGCCAGGAGCCAGAATTGGCCGGAACACCAATTGGCAACTGCTTTGAGTACTTGCTTGAGTGGTGAAGCGCTCAGTGTGTACGGCAGGCTGACGCCGACCGATGCAGCCAACTACGCGAAGGTGAAAGCTGCTTTGCTGAGGCGATTTAGATTTACTGTGGAAGGATTCTGGGACAGATTTCGGACAGGAAAGCCAGCTGATGGGGAGACGGCTACGCAGTATGCCGCCCGACTTTGCCATTATTTCGACAGATGGATTGAACTTTCAGGGACAGCGCAGGAGTACGATGAACTTAGAGACCTCCTAATTAGAGAACAATTTCTTATTAGTTGCCACCCAAGCCTGTCGCTGTACTTGAAAGAGAGGAGGGCTGAGTAACTTGAAGGAATGCTTGAATTGGCTGATCAATTCTTGGAAGCGCAAGGTGGCACTAATTTGGCCAAAGTCAAGAAGGATTGTCCCGAAGATTCGAAGAAATCGGCTCCCGAAGAAAAGAAGCGTGCACCGGAGAGCATTCCGCGATGTTTTCTGTGTAACCGAGTGGGTCATCGCGCGAAAAACTGTCGAACGATCTTTGCGAGCCCTACGGTTGTAAAATGTTTCAAATGTGGTCAGACTGGGCACAAGGCAGACGCATGTCGGAACGGAGCAACTCAAACTCACCAGGTATCCTGTGTGCAAGCGGCACCGAAATCCGGTAATAATGCCGTCACCGATGGATTCGTAGAGTTGAAAAATGGGGTGAAAATTCCTATTGTGGGTGCGGTAATGGCAAAACAGCCAACCGGTGTTTCGAAGGGAATGCCAACGCTGCCTGGAAAAGTTGCGGACAAAAAGATTACGGTGTTAAGAGATACCGGCAGCTCCACTGTTATCGTGCGGAGAAATTTGGTACGGGAAAGTGAGTTAACAGGCAAAACGAAACCGGTTTGCCTAATTGATCGTACGGTTCGGATGCTTCCCGAAGCAGAAATTGAGGTTGAAACCCCGTACTTCAGCGGGAAGGTTACTGCTTTATGCATGACGACCCCCTGTACGACCTTGTCATCGGAAACATCGACGGGGCGCGAGGACCGAATGATCCCAAATGTTTGGGGGAAGACCCTAAGATAGAGCCCTCGCCAACCCAGCGGAGGAGCAGATACAGTGGAGGAGCAGCCCGCGCCGGATCTCACTAGAGCCCAAGATGAAGCCGCGGCGCAAGAGACAGTGAATGAGAAGATGATCGTGTTGAATGAGTTCATGGGCCGGGCAGCTGAACTTACGTCGGCACGACCTCAACCGAGCGACAGTGTAAATGTGACGGAGTCGGCCAGCCAGGCCAAATGTCGGGACGTGAACAAGCGGGTGAATAACCGTGCAGGATCGGTTGAGCGTCATGACCCGTTAGCAGCGTCGGAAGTGACAACGATGGCTGAGACGCCGCCTCAGATACCGTCGTTGGAAGGGGCTCGCCGGAACAAAACGAGCAAAAACAATAGGAAGAGATCGAGCGAGCACCGTAAGAAAGGACGCAAGCGCAGCTCGAAATACTGAGGTGTTGCGAACGATGGCGACGCCAACACGGTCCCGAAGGCGCCACTGCTTCGAACTCCGCCGGGAAGGTCACCAGCCGTTTTGGTAGCGTAGGTTTGTTTCTCAGCTCGCGACTGCTTCTGCGCAGAGCTGATAGACGAGCGGACGAGACGACGGTGAGTTAAACAAGGTTTATTTACAGCATATATACAGAGGCGTTACAAATTCGGCACTGGGGCTGACCGAGACTCGAAGAGCCGAGCTCTCCTCTCTAACACATAGGTCTGCTCTCAAACGGGTCCGCTCTGACACACATGTCAGCTTTCACCTAGGACCGCCGATCGCGACGCGCCACAGGGCTTCTTTTATATGCACCGGGTCCAACCAAAATGTCCAATCAGAAGCGCCGCTGGTCGTCAGGGCAGACACCTCCAATGGTGTCGCCGCTGGGCCGCGTCATTCTTTCTCAACGAATCTGGAGAGGCTGAGCTGCAGGTGGCTGCACCCAAGGACGAGTGACGTCGCCGCGCATTGCGTCAGACCCCCAGACAGGAAGACGCCGGTTGTTTACTCGACGGGCTCGCTTGCACGTGCGCTGACTCACTGCACGTGGACGCCAGAAAGGCGCTGCGCGTGTTTACGCCAATGAGTTTTTCGCGTCAGGCGGACTGCGGGCTGGCCTTGACACAGATTGCCTTTTCCAGAGGCACGTACGTTCGCTGTCGACTCGCAGGCATAACAGCACCCCCGCCGCCAGACAATGCGCCGAAAAGACGAGCTGCTTCTACGGGGCTCGGATGACAGGCGCGCTCGTTCGCCAGGTCCCTCCAGGTTCGCCTCCAGGGCCATGGGGAGAATGCAGCTCCAGACTCCGTTCCGGGAACACATCCCATTCTTGAGGACGGATCCCAGCTCCACTGGCTTGTCGCCACAACTTGCCGGCCAGCTTCGCTCGTCTCTGACGATCATTGGTTTCAGCACTTGTCGATGGTTCTGCAACTTGCCAAGAACGGATCGACAACAGACAACACACGACACGAGCAAGTGCCCTCGGTCACCCGACAGCACACCAGACAAAGTATAGTTCAACATATACCTATCTACGTGTCTATCGGAATTTCGTTCCCTCTACAACAAGAGGCACATGTGGGACACAAGACTCTTGAAATAAGAACTTGAATTTTTCACACTTACAACAACGCAATGAATTAGAATACCACATAAAGTTGGCCCCTTGAGATCACATTGAACGAGAGCGCTCAGCCGAGGTCGTGATGAGGTGAAAATTTTGCCCCGAATCGCCAGCGAGAAACCGAAAGGTTGAGAAGGAACTAGCTAGAACGCACTGCTTAATGCACCTGCATTAGCGTTTAGCTTTCCCCCCCCTTTTTTTGATAGCGAACGTCAAAGTTGCGCTGTGGAGCAACATGCTCCATCTCAGTAACCGGCCACTTTTAGGCGATGATACCTATGCGGCACCAACAGCGGCTCACACTTGCGACGTTGCACAGGGGAACAAAGATACGGCTTGCTACGGATTGACTCCTCACCGCTTAGCTCGATATCGTGTTCAACCACCCTCGTGTTTCCAGGGTGGTCCGAAAACACGTCTCTAAACTCGGAAACAATCCTTCTCAGGTCCTCCTTCCGGACTTCACTTAACCTAGGCTCCAGGTTTATCTGCTCCCAGATTACTTTCGATCCCCCTTCGAATACCTCACAAGAACTAAAAATTTCTGCTTCCTCTTCCTCTGAAGCATTCAACAGCTGATTTACGACCGCTTGATGTTGAACATTGGGTTTCATCAAGTTGTAAATTTTCTTCTGCCGCCTTCCTAATTTCACCTCATAATTCGTATCGGGAAGCTTCGATATTACATTGGCAGGCCCTTCCCAATCAACCTCAAGCTTGTTCCTTTTGGACGGCTGCAGCAGCATTACCTGACTTCCTACGTCAAAAGCGCGCTTCTTCACCGATTTGTCGTTGTACTCTTTCGACAACACTTGTGCAGCTTTCATGTGGCTTTTCACTGGCGCTTTAATCGAGAGGTCCTCGCGCTGCTCTTGAATGGGCGTCTCTCGATCATCCCTCGACAGCTCGCTCCAACTTTCCGCTACAGACGAGAGCGTTGCAACCCTCTCGCTCTGACTCAATGGCGCCATGTCGTCTCCCCCTACGCATACCGCGCCGGTCGCTTCGGCGACGGGCCGCTCTCGTGACTGCTCACATGACTCCCGCGGAAAATTTCCTTTCTGGGGTTCCGTCGACCCGCCGACAAGGTCACTTGAGAGTTCACCGCATTGAACAAGGTCAAGCTTCTGCGAAAGCTTCCGCGCTTGCGATCGCGTGAGGGCCATGCACGCTAAGTTGGGGAAGAACGATTTGCCCTGCTCTTTGAGAAGCTGCTCTGATTTGTTGGAGAAAAGATAGGGAAAACGATCGTTTAGCGCGGCAGACACAGCCGCTTCGGTGCGAAGCTTACCGAATGGGCCTTCAATGACAACCGTGGCGATTGGTAAGCGAACACTCTGCTCCTCGGCGACTTGCCTGATCCACGCGCATTCTCTTGTAAAGTCATCCGGAGACACCAATCAAGGATGGACAACGTCCATGGTTGCCGCTGAGTCTCTAAGTGCTCGGCACGTTTTCTCATTCACCCTAATTTCTTGGAGATACGGCTCTAACAACCGCATGTTTTTTTCTGATTCTCGGATTGTTGCGAAGGCAAACTTTTCCTGACAGTTTCTCGCGATGTGCCCTTCCTTTTTGCAGTTGTAGCAGATTAGCGGCTTCCGTGATCAAATGCCCGTGTGGTATCAGTGCGTTGTTTAGGAACCTCACTCGATCTCTCCGCCTCTGTTTGCCCTTCCCCTACACTGTCCTTCGTAAGAGACGGGTCCTTCTTGAAATTACGGTGCGGAGCGGGTCTCCGTTGATCAGGTTTCTTTGAAAAGCCCTCTTTTCTCTCATCCTTTTCAACGCGCACTGCCCTGCTGTGCAACTTTCGGCGAGTATAATACTCCTCAGCTAACTCTGCTGCCTTGTTTAGCTGTACTTCACCAAGTTTGTCCTGCAGCCAAAGTTTGACATCCTCCTCGATGCAGCAGTAGAATTGTTGCAATGCAACGCATTCCACCACTTTATCGTGGTCGTCATAAACACCTTCGCCCTTGAGCCATTCAATTAAATCAGCTTTAAGGCGAAACGCGAAGTCAACGTGTGACTCATTCCCCTTTTTAGCATACCGGAATCTTTGCCTGAAAGCCTCGGGTGACAACTTATAACGTCTCAAGAGCACTTCCTTAACCTCGTCATAGCTCTCAAACGCTTACCTCGACAAGCAAGTTATCACGTCCGACACTTCCCCGGGAAGAAGAGCTAACAGGTTCTGCGCCCAAAGAGACCGCTCCAAAGCGTTTCGCTCACAGACGTGTTCAAACTTGACGAGATACTTCGCCATGTCCTCGCCTACTACGAGCGGTGGCAGTTGGTCCCGAATTCTAAAACCGCTGACCTAAATCATCGGAGAAGCTACGCTAGGCGCCTGCGAACACTGTAGGATTGCCAATTCTATTCGTTTCAACTCGAGGCGCTCCTGTCTCTCGGCCTCCTCGCGGCGTTCTCGCCTTTCAGCTTCTTCACGTTCGCGAACTTCGCGCCTTTCAGCTTCTTCACGAGCTTCTCGCCTTTCATCCTCCTCACGTTCGCGAGCTTCTCGCCTTTCAGCCTCCTCGCGACGTGCTTTGATATCCACCCAGGCCTCATCGACTTCCTCAGCCGACACTCCCTCATCCTTCATGATTTCAAGGATCGCTTGCTTTCGTTTCGCACGGCCCAAAGTAATGCCGAGTTCCTCACAAATTTCGATGAGTTCCTTCACCTTAAAGTTCTCCATCGTTCACACTAGCCTCTTGCTGTTTGCCCCTGTTAACAATTTACTTGCCGTACCCACTATAAGCCTACTAGCAAGACGCGCAAGCAGTTTTAAACACTCCCGTGTTTACACCCTCCGCATTAACTTTGGTTTCAAAGCGCTTCGACTTGGCTTGAAACGATCAAAGCTCACTCTATTGCTTCACACAGCCCTTCTCTAAACTACTATAACCTGAGCTAGAGTAGTCTGGTGAACTGAGGGGAAAACATCAGGCACTCACCGCATCGATGTCGCTGACGCCGGCCGATCCCACCATTGCCACCACTGTTGCGAACGACGGCGACGCCAACACGGTCCCGAAGGCGCCACTGCTTCGAACTCCGCCGGGAAGGTCACCAGCCGTTTTGGTAGCGTAGGTTTCTCAGCTCGCGACTGCTTCTGCGCAGAGCTGATAGACGAGCGGACGAGACGACGGTGAGTTAAACAAGGTTTATGTACAGCATATATACAGAGGCGTTACAAATTCGGCACTGGGGCCGACAGAGACTCGAAGAGCCGAGCTCTCCTCTCTAACACAGGTCTGCTCTCAAACGCGTCCGCTCTGACACACATGTCAGCTTTCACCTAGGACCGCCGATCGCGCCGCGCCGTAGGGCTTCTTTTATATGCACCAGGTTCAACCAAAATATCCAATCAGAAGCGCCGCTGGTCGTCAGGGCAGACTCCTCCAATGGTGTCGCCGCTGGGCCGCGTCATTCTTTCCCAACGAATCTGGAGAGGCTGCGCTGCAGGTGGCTGCACCCAAGGACGAGTGACGTCACCGCGCATTGCGTCAGACCCCCAGACAGGAAGACGCCGGTTGTTTACTCGACGGGCTCGCTTGCACGTGCGCTGACTCACTGCACGTGGGCGCCAGAAAGGCGCCGCGCGTGTTTACGCCGTTGAGTTGTTCGCGTCAGGCGGACTGCGGGCTAGCCTTGACACAGATTGCCTTTTCCAGAGGCACGGACGTTCGCTGTCGACTCGGAGGCATAACACAGGGTAAGTGCTGGGGTCGAACCAGAATGTGTTTGACAGTGCTATATGTTAAGTTAATGTGGTTGTTGTCCTGTGTCACAACTGTATGTCGAGCGAGTCAAAATGTTTGTTACGGTGATGTGATGTATAGTATTGTATAATTGTTGTAATGAGATAACTTTGTACATTTGTATTGTTTGGAATATGTGATGGAGTGTTGTACTCATGCACCGGTGGTTATATTTCATGTGTTGTGAGATTGAACTACCATGTACAGTTGTATTGAGTGATCTATTGTGAATGTGACGTGTCATGAACGACGGACTATGTTACAGTCTTTAAGTGTGTGGGGACTATTCGCGCTCGTTTGTGTGGTTTTGAATATTATGAGATAATATTCTTAAAGTGGGGGGGGGGGCAGTGTCACAGAACGAGCGCTCAACAAGGGCGCGCCGCCAAATTCTCGCGACGAACCGCCGGAGTGACGCCGCGAGGTCGACGATAAAAAAAGAAAAAGAAACAAGCATCTAAAGACTCCCCCCCCCCTTGGGCGCGCGACTCTCCCCTCGGAAGCGTGGCTTCACCGATGAACCTCCTCACCCCACATCGGCGGCCGAGCAAGCGCTCGAAATTTCTAGAAGGAAAGAGGCGTGGCGACGCTGGGTTGAGTCATCCGTCGCGGACGGCCCTCGTATCGTCTCGACCTTTCCCCCAGCCTTCGCTGCGCATCGCGCCGACGAAATGATGAGAACTTTCTGGAATCTCGCACGGAAGGTATTTATTTAATCGAGCAGCCGAGACGAGAGATGAGGAGAAGACGGAAGTTAGCGCCAGAGCGTGTAGGGATTCCGCCGTGTAGTCGGCGAAGGTTTTGTCCGTGGAGACAAAGCAGGAGAAGAAGATGATTTCCACCTGAGGGGTGACGACTCGAGCTACAGGCAAGAGTGTGTGTTTACCGCTATCGAGCGAAGACGCGTGGCAACAGCTGCGTGTGTGAAGCCGACGTGTTTCCGGCGAAGAAGTTTGAAGCTTGGAGAGTGGCCAATTGGAGACGCGAGGTTTCCTGGAAGAGAAACTTCGGCGAGGTTTCCTGGAAGAGGAACTTCGGGGGCCGCGGAACGACAACAACGCTGGACTTTGAGTGAGTGATTCTCGGAAGAGTATGATCTAGACTTTTGTTCCAAGAACTTTGGACTGAATAGGTTTTCTATCTCTTTAGTCTTTAAGTGTCTTGGTTGTTCAATGCATGTGACTGCATTGTAGTGCGTATTGTTGTCTGTGTCTGTTGTGTTCGAGTGTGGCTGATTGTACTGTGTAGTAGGTTGTTTGTCTGGTGACATATTGTACTCAACTATTGTGATTGTACTCAACAATTGTGGAGTGTGCATACTTGTGTGTTGTTTTGATCTGCCTTTATTGAGAATATAATTCTGTTTTGTTTATCAACTCTCGGCTCTGACTTGTTCTTTGGGCCACAGCCGGCGTCCGCTGGCGCGCCAAAAAGGACCACTTCTAAATTGTCCACGCTTTCGTGGTGCGGTTCGGGGGGCCGATACTTCGGCCCTTGGAATTAGCCCAGCGATCGCCTCCCTAAAGAACGGGACTTGTGTGACACCTGGCCTGGGTGGATCACGCAGCACAGTCACAGTGAAAACTGGAAGAGTGGCGTTTCAGAGCTTTTTATAAACACTCTTTTGGTAACTGCTACAAGCACACACGCTGGGTACTCACTGTGCCATAAATAATGATATATTTTGTGTTGTAGGCCGGCATTTTTAACGCTATTCTTCGTGATTCTTCGAAGAAGCGTGGAATCCTGCACACAATCGCTAGACATTATGTGCAATTTTTGATGAAGTGTCTGACAAAAATGAAGAATTATACCTCAAGTTACTGTGCGCCAGAGCTAATAGGTTATCAAGAACATGTTTTTTAAAGGGTTGGAGCATTGAACGACCCACTCATTACGTTATTCGCATTGTGTGATGCCTGGTTGTCCCTTAAATGTTATAAAACGCTTATTACTCATATTTACGTGATTCTTTTACCAACATCGAAGAAGGCCAGCTTGAAAATGAGTTTCACACACCGGTGTGACTCAGTGGTAGAATGCTGCAGCTGGCACGCTTCAGACTAGAGTTCAAATACCATTGCGCTTTTTTTATATACTGAGTTTTCCTGTTATTTGTTGCGATACTGGTTAACAAACCGGTAATGGTGGTGGACAACTACGGCACTGCACGAGACTCGTGGTTTGATTGCATAAGAGCTTTCGCTGTGAAAGCCGCCACACTTCCCCTACACAGGCACTCGCTCGGGCTTGTCCGATGAAACACCATCGTATTGTCGTCGTCACACAGACGCCGGAGATGACGGAAAGATGGCTGTTAAACAACGGGTGATGACACAAGAGGCGATGTACCCAAACGGATTTCCGGCCTACTCTTGTTCAAAACTTCATCACAGTTTCTGGACGTGATCAACTCAGTTGTAACCAAATCACCGAAGGGCAAAGTGGCTCCCCGATACTAATAATCTTGGAGGGCAATGCATTTTCGTTTTGCGTCGATGGGAATTTAATGCCGTCAGGCATTTTAGTATAGTGGCGTCACTTATAGTTGTGTTTCTGGTTTTTTTCCTGCTAAAAGTGAGCGTGGTGGTTTCCTGCCACCTTTGAAAAATGGCGTAACTCTGCCACGCGTGTGGTGTGTTTTATCAGGTTCTCAGGCAAATTTGTTGTCCATATTTTATCCACAGACTTCTTCACTGCGAAAAAGAAACTCTAGCTACACGTACGACCAAAAAAGACGTCACTATAAAGGTCTTTTAGTGACATCTGTTGCCCGTAAGAAATATTTTCTTCCACATAGAACACAGAATTTATGTGTAACACTCTCTCCGTCATCTGTGGCAGCTCTAACGTTTTTTTTTAGTTCTACTCGGTTCGAGGAAGTGAGGTGCGTTCTACATTACCTAAATGGCAGATCGGCTCCCGGTTCGGATAAGATTACAACCAAGCACGTCTAGAACCAGGGCGACAAGCTGTTACAAAGTCTCACCGAGTTCAACAACCAGGCCAGCAGCCTTGGTAAAGGTCCAGGAATGTGGGAAAGGGCTGCGAGCATCTCATCAAGCCCACAAAACACACTGAGTCGCATATTCACAAAACGAACTTATCTTTATCTTTCAATCTCCTAATCACTACTGCACATTTAACAGCAGGTAATATATAGGAACAATTAGGAGGTCAAAAATAACTTAGGTTGCTTTGAAAATATTTGCTTGATATTTCTACAGGAAGCACAATAACAGCACAGAAACATAATGAAAATGAGAGATAAGCATTAGGTTGGTTTGTGAATATGGGCTTGGGTCCCACCATTTCAGGTTACTCTAGCCCGCTTCGTGTATGTACTAGTTGGCTGAGCACGCAGTCCCCAACAGAAAGTCCGTTTATTTGAAAAACAAGGACGTTTACTTCTCCAACATGACACGCTTCAGACCGTGCCTTGCGATAAGAGATGGCAGGAAGTTAATCAAGAATGAGGTCACTGATAGCAACCAGAGACACAAGAATTATATTTTGACTAGACTTGGAGAAGATCATCGGCGACATTATTCATTCCTATGATTTGCCAACATTCTCAAAGCCTTGGTTTGGGTAAGCACTTTTTTGACTGCATGGAATTCTCGTTGCGGGCAGAAAAGCAATCATAAAATTGGAGGATCTCGCATTAGACTCCTTTATACTCGGTTTCACAGTGGTGCCACCAATGTCAGCCATATACAAGACCCTCTTTTTCATCGCCATGATGAGTCTGTTGAGGAAACTTTTCGAGGTAGATGGCATGACCCACACGGTATATGCAGATGATTCCGCCGTATGGTACAACGGAGTCTTCAACGCACACAAGAAGCCTTCACTTCAATATGTCATTAAGGTCGAGAAGACTACCTGAGACAGTCCGGACCCCAATTCCCACCGCTCAAACAGAACTTCCACTGTACCCATTTCAGCCACGGTGCGTACAAATGTACACGCCAGCATCAATGGCACATCACGCACCGTGTGTTTCATCAAATCGCTTGAACTATTTAGTGCACAATCGTGCAGGCCTCCGGAGTGGACAACTGGTTGATCATTTAGGTGTATTAGGCGGCGTATTGTTGCAGAGGATCGCTTTTCTGGACACACTACCATGTTAGACATTTGTTTGGAGTGACGCGTTTCAGGACCAACATCAAAAGAATTTTTTTTCGCACGAAACAAGCACAACCAAAAAACAAACGGGGCATGCATTTTGGTCCTAATAGTGGATTTTTTTCAAGTAAGTACTGAGGATGACTGGTGGCTGAACACATAATTCGCCACACACTAATCAATATTAGTTACTCAAAATTTACGCAAAACAACGCTTTCCTTCATTTTCTTGAAATGTATCACTGAGTGCCTTGAAAACATACCATGGAGATTTGACGTCTTTCTGACATCACATCATAATTCGTGATAAAGAGAGAGAGAGAGAGAGATACTTCTTATCAGGAAAAACAGATTTTCGCTGACGTGTATATGTTGCTGACATGCTACTCTATTTAGAGACGGGGAAGAAGACTTAGATTTCAGCAGAGAGAAAAGAAAGATTTAAAAGAAGTTCTGACTTAGCAAAACTGTTAAAACTATTTACATTAGGCTATCAGGTAAATGAAGGCTTTCTTATGTGAGATGTCGTGTTATTACTGTCTTCCGACAAAGCCAATATCGAATAGGTAATTGATCAATGACAGTGTGACCCGATTATGTTTATGAGTCCGCACACAGGGCATAATATGTTGCGCAACAATAATTCTTCGTGGGAGATCATGTCCATTTCTCGTTCGAACATTTGCCTCTCATTGCAGTAAGTGGGGCATTCTAGAAGCATGTGCTGCACTGTCTCAGTGCAGTCACAGTTATCACAACATGGACTTGGTATCACAACATGGTACGCCTGATGTGGTACACGCAACCGTTCGTGTATGTCACATTCAGTCTAAGACGGCGAGTCGTGACTCAAGGCGATGCAAGTTGAAGTGCAGAAGCCCCAAACCGAAAAGTTAGAGGCATGTTGAGGACATTGTCATTACTCTATGAAAAAATTAAAGATGATATCAATCCCAGGGTGGATGGTGTCCGCGTTCATGGTATGATAAATGGGTCGAATGGCTTTCATGAATGGGTGGTGTTGAAGCCCACAAAAACAGATAATGCAGCCAGATTTACAAAGAGGATTGCAAACGGTAGCAAGGATGGAGGAAAGACAACCTTGTTAGGTTGGTTCACGTTTTCATGGTGTGTCACTTCACCCTATCATGAACATGCACATGTGACACAGGTCGGAGCTTGACAAACTGAACACAATATTCAGACAGGTGGTCAAGCGAACCGTTGGGCTCCTAGTCTACGAGAGCTTAGAGAAGCTGCTTCACCTCGGCGTGCGCAAAAAAATGGAACAGATAGCTGATCGGTATGCAGAACAAGATGGATCACTGATTCACATGAGAGTGCGCTGTGTATACGACTGTCTACCACCAGTTCCAGGAGAAACTTTTCAAAAGAGGTTGTAGTTTTCTCTACAGAGACACAGACCAGATTCTGCAGATTCGGTAGAACAAAGAGAGAGCAGTGCTATTTCTTTCAATATGCTGAATGTGCATTTCGGCTACAAATGTAACTTAGAAGTGTGGCAGCTTGGGCTAGTTGGTATGGCATTACGATAGTTATAGCGCGAGAACAAAACGACGACACAGAGACAAGAAGGACACGAAAGACACGAGCGCCTCGTGTCTTTCGTGTCCTTCTTGTCTCTGTGTCGTCGTTTTGTTCTCGCGCTATAACTATCGTAATCGGCTACAAAGTCAGTATTTGATGTAATAGCGGTGAAACCCTCCTGGAGAATGGCCGCACACAGGCCTGGAGTTACACCTGCTTCGTCGACGCAACACGGGTGAACGTTTTATTTTTATTTAGACATGCTGCCAATCTAAAATGAGGCCAAGGCCGGAAAAGGGGGGGAGGGGTTACAACAGAATACATAGAAACAGTAAACAAGTTGCACAAATAGTTGCACAACAATGTGCTAAAATACGTAAATGCAAACATAAGTTAAGATGTTATACTATATAAACAAAATTCCAATAGAAAGCAGAGTAACAGAGAAAAAAAAACGTAGAAAAATAGTTACATTCCTAAATAAATCAGGTAATACCATTACTCAACCGCGCTGTGTTAGTAAAGCTTCCCCGATTGTCGTAGTGAACTTGTCTAGTGAGGGAGTATCAGCAGTGATGGGACTGTTTTTTTTCCAGTCTGTTGTGACTTTCGGGATGTAACCGTATATAAAGCGGTTAGAATGGTGTGAATATTCAGTTAGTATCATGGAGTCTGTGTTACGTATAGGTATAGATGAGGTTTCCGAACTATATGTAGTGGTGTCAATGTTTACTTGCTTGTGCAGTAGCTGATGCGTGAATCTTAATTTAGTTATTGTGGCTCTATTTTCAAGGCTAAGAAGGCAAGCCTATTTTGGTTATTCAGTCAGTGTTAGGTTTTCTATTTGTTAAATACAAACCTAATGGTGATTTTTTGGAGCATCAAGTTTATGAGTTTTATGTTTAGTGTACAGGAACCATGCAATGTTAGCGAATTAGAGAACTGTTCGGATAAAGGTTTTGCATGTTGAAAGATTGATGTCTGGTGGCTTAAGACGGAGGTGTATTCTGAAGAACATGTTTTTAAGGTCGTCGATGTAAGGTGTTAATGTGCAATTCCCATCTAAGATAGTGTGTAAGTAATAAACCGAGGTATTTGTGTTCTTGAAGTTTTGCTATCAGCGTAATATTTGCGGTATATACGTACTCAGACGTGTTTTTTTTCTAGTAATTGCTAGGGCTGCTGAATTATTAACGTTAAGGGTCATTTGCCAGTCAGTGCACCATCTAGAAACTGATTGCGCAGGTTCGTTCAAAGTTATTTGATCCTCGGAACAGTTAATTTCACGATAAAGCATACAGTCATCAGCGAATAATCTGATTTTAACAACAAGGTTAGTTGGTAGCTCATTGATAAAAATTAGAGAAAGAACTGGAACCAGTACGCAGTCATGAAAAAAAAAACAACAACTTAGAACTCTTCTACAGTCCTCTCAACGGCAGCTGACATTGAAAGTATGGACTATCTCCTCGAAGGGAACGAACCATAATGCATTGCGAACTTAGGAGCTGTGCGCACGCCGTTGACCCAGCTGAAACGAACGTCGACGCGGGTGCTGGAAAAACAGTTTAATGCAAAACTCAGTGTAGCCTTTACTCGATTAAACGTTTTTTTTTTTGAAACGCAAAGACACGGGGGTGGGTTGGGTTTCGTCTAAGTTTTATGGTAGATAAATGGGATGAAAGAGTGTTTCCACTCGATGTTCGCTCTAACGTTGCGAGCGTGGCGAAGAGGGGGAAGCGAGAGGGATGACATGCGACGAGTGGTGACAGGCTAGGGAGAGAGTGACGTCAACACGCGCGCACTGCGAGGGACGGCGTGACCTAGTTGGCACCACGCCAACACCTGCGGCCTGGGGAGTGCGGTGTGGGCGGAGGGACAGTGTTACACTAGCTAGTCAAAGAGCTGCTTCGCATCCAATACCGTGACTCGAGGCCAGCAGTTAGATTTCGCTAAATGCAGCGTCTTCGAATCAGCCTTGTTAACCTTACAGCGTAGGTAAATCAAGCAATGCAGGATCGTCTGGTTCTCACTCAGATGGAACAGATCGAGGATGTCCCGTCAATGAGTAAGCCCACAGAGTAGCATGAGGCGTCGTCGACCGCGCAGCTACCATGTGCCGCCACGCTGAGGTTCCGGACGATATATTCGTACAATGAGCCAACAAAGAACATTTCTCTTGGGAAGCTGCACTGTCCGTCGCCGCGAATTTAACTGAGCAGGCCTCAAGCATTTCGACATACACCCTTGCAGGTTTGGATATATCTTAGCCGCACTCTCTTGCACAGAATATCTCCCCACATTCAGACATGAAAACAATTTTCTGGTATGCTCCCAATTTGAGAGCATAGCGAACATGTTCCAGAGGTCCACCATGTATGGTGGGACGAAGTTGTTATGCAGCACAAGTGAGATGCTGCCCGCACAGTGCAGATTTTGAAGCACAAATATAGGCAGTAAACACGCCCTCGACTTGGTGGAGAGGCTAGATCTACCAGTATCGACATGGGAGCGGCTGTTTACTGTGGTTATCGCCCAAAAAGGCCCAAGTAATGTTAAACCATTTCAGTCTATCGAAGAGTGAGCATTCTAAAAAGTTGCATATCTTTTTATTCAAAGCACCCTAGCCTGTAAACGAGATATCAGCTGTGAGAAGATCTAGTACTGTTTTCGCACCCATAAAGGTGTTAGAAATTTATCTTGTGAATTGTATTACAGTGCAAAGCCAGCGAGGTGGAACAACCTCCTGTTTTGCGAGGTGAGATGCCTCTCGGCCTAGAATATTTAGGGTGACTGTCTGTGTCAGAGATAATGTTCAAATAACGCAATGAGCTTTAACAATACCTTCAATGTCCTGATAAGCCGCATTATGGGCCAAAAATTTATTCAGAAATCTGCCGCTTTCTTTTACCATTCTTTGTTTGTGTTTCGGGCGAGATCACAAACCCACTAACTTTTAATTGTTGAATTGTATGAACTGTACGAGACGTGAATAGAGATGCTTCTCAAAAAGATTCTCAAATTTTAGTGAACAAAGAAGCAAGACAGTGAATGAGGTAAGTCTTTTAAAAAGTTTACGAAAGTCAAAACCAGTACGCTGAAGTACATTCATGCAATAATAAAATACAATTCACCCATCAGTACTCACGCAGACATTGCTGCTGGCAATTCGCTTCGGTAGGAAAGCTCTTCCTTCTGTATATTGTTGTCACTTTCGTTGATGATGTAGTCGCTGATGTTGTATTACACTTGTATTCATAAAACAGCTTACACGTTCGGGTTAAGAAGTCAACGCCCCAATCTTTGGCGTGTTCTTTGCAAGTTTGAACTGCTACTTCTGTGATACAGTGCTGGTATATGAAGCCTCTTACAGCTGAAAAAAACAACAACAAAAAGAATTTCCAACGATGCTTGTTCTGTTAAATGCTGAATAATGTACATGGAGCCACACGTGCTGATGACTTATGGTGTATTCACTAATGTGCAACACAGCTGATCACAAATCGAAGACAAATGCATGACGAACCCTTCAAATTTTAGTTATTTGCACCTATTTGACATTCTACATTATAGCAACTTCGACTGCATCAAGATTGTTTATTTCTGACAGGCAATTTTTCTGAGCAAAATAGTGGATTGCTACTGTGAGAAATATGAGAAGTGGATGACCCGCATTACTGCCTGGAATGCCGCCGCTATTGGTGCTTTTCTAACTTATGTTTTACATGTTATACGATCAGATTTTTTGAAAACGATGATCTCTCTTGTTTTGTTGGTGTAAGAATACATGCTTAGCTTTTATGACCGGAATGCCGAGATTGCCACCAGGTTATAGTACAAAAAATGCTGATAAAGCCCTTTTTACGCTTTGCTTTGTGTAGAGCTATTTCGGAGAAAGCCAAAGCAGCTTCTTCTGTTTAAAACAAATGTGCCATGTGGTTATGGAATACTGAACGAAGCACTAGACTTGAATTGGTAAGCTGAGTAGAGGCAAGGACTACTGTTATTATGTAAGTCATCTTGGAAATGGGTACAAAGTACAGCTATCAAAAGCATCTTATTATCCATCCAAAAATTAGGAACTAAAATCATGGACGATCGCACACAACTGAAGTCTGACACTGTAGCTTCGCTTTGTTGTCGGCAGCCTTCATAGGATCACTTTATATCTACTTACACACCAGACGAGCCGGTAGACTTAGGCTAATATGTAAATACTATAGCCTACAATTCATAGTAGTTTATAAAAGTCATAGTGGCGGCAGCACTACTTCAATGTATTCCTTCGTATAGCTTCACCCTGTAATAAAGTATGCATCAATTACATGGGATGGGTATTCCTGAGAAAGCATAAACATGTTTTATAACGGGTAAAAGAAAGCAGTCATGTTCGTATGCCGTTCATATGGCTTGTGTACGTCGGCTGTTGCTTCAGTATCAAAAAAGAAGTGAACAGAATTTTCTCTAAAGTAGCGGTGTTAGTGTGAGCCTTGGAGATGCAAGATAATCGCCGTAACCTTGTCATACGCAGTATCCACGTGAACGTAGCACAGTATCCAGGTCAACTGCCCCATCGTATCATAATTAAAAAAAAGCCCGAGTGGTCTTATGGGACATTCAATACGAGCCACTTGATACGTATCCATAGTAAAAAAAGCAGAGCAAACCAGAAACGGACAAGAATGCCACAGGACCAGCGCTGGAACTGTTTGGATTTGTTTCCATGTCTTCTACGCACTGTTTTCTATATGAAGTTTTTTGTAGCAAACTGCAGGCACTTTGAGCGGTTCTATCTATCTATCTATCTATCTATCTATCTATCTATCTATCTATCTATCTATCTATCTATCTATCTATCTATCTATCTATCTATCTATCTATCTATCTATCTATCTATCTATCTATCTATCTATCTATCTATCTATCTATCTATCTATCTATCTATCTATCTATCTATCTATCTATCTATCTATCTATCTATCTATCTATCTATCTATCTATCTATCTATCTATCTATCTATCTATCTATCTATCTATCCATCAATCTATCTATCCATCAATCTATCTATCTATCTATCTATCTATCTATCTATCTATCTATCTATCTATCTATCTATCTATCTATCTATCTATCTATCTATCTATCTATCTATCTATCTATCTATCTATCTATCTATCTATCTATCTATCTATCTATCTATCTATCTATCTATTCCCATATCTTGAGTGGACCAAAAGTAGTATGGCTCTCTTGTTCTCACTCTTTTATCTTTCACTATCTTTCCCCCTTCTCTTTTCCTTCTGATTATTGCTTCTGCTTTTTTATATATCTTCGCTTACGTCTTTCTATTTCTTGTTTTTCTCTATTTCGGCATTTTTTTTCGCCGCCTGCTTTGTTTACTGTGCTTTATGTCTCTTTCTGCATTCATTTTCAGTTATTTCTCCGTCTCTGTCTTTGCAAATATTTAATTGTATGCCTTTAGTCCCGTTATTTCTCCTGCTGTCTTTCTCTATCTTTCACGTGTTCGTTTTTGTCGACCATCCAAACCTTCTGTACGTGGTGGTGTTGTTTGCCCAATTGCTCTGTCTGGTTTATACCCGCAAAAGGTTTCTCGTTCTAGTTGGACAGATTTTACTATCATCTTAATTGTCCTCACTGTTAAGTGATACGCTTGTTGTCTCTTGATTTTTTTACACAGTTGAGTGCTTTGTTCTGCGCTTTATAAACCGAGACCTCCCCTATGGGCCAGCAGTACCATGCAATTATAGACCGACCGACCGACCGGCCGGCCGGCCGGCCGGCTGGCTGGCCTGCTGAATGACTGACTGACTAACCAGCTACCTAACAAACTAAGCATTTAAACAAATAACTAATAACAAAATTAGAAATAGGCCCAGTCTGTAATGTTCAGTAGATAAAACGATGTTATTCGCAGAAACATTAAATGACTTAGAGCTATAATGATGTGATATAAGCGAGAAATAGAGCACCGTAATTTGCTTGCGCATTGAGCGTGTACAACCGTCAGTACCTTTAACACGAACACTTCGACGCGTGGCCAGGGCTAGTTTGATTGATGCCAGCGGCGAAGTGCTGGGCGCTTTTGCCAAGATAATACCTCGGTAGACTTGGATAGTATGTCGGCATGTATGGTTAGCATCTTGGCAACAGAAACCAAACGTAGGTGGTGTCAGCGTCAATCAAACTGTTGCAGGACACGCGGCAGAGCGTTCGTGTTAAAGGTGCTGACGGCTGTACATTTGAGACGCTAGTATGCATTCTGTTGCCTAAAATGTTCTATCACAATATGAAAAGAAACAACAAATGATCACCTACCATTCACTTGAACAAGGCAGGCGGACGCAACGACAAAGCAGAAAAGAAGTTTCGTAGCTGTAATTCTGCGGCGATTCGCTAAAACTGGCCGACTTTTTTGGATAGCTGAATGACTGCCTATTATTGCAATGGCTGTGAAGGCTTGCCTTGAAGACATTAGCATGCGTTTACCAGTTTTCGTTGGCTTTTGTGTCGAATGCGTAGTAACAGCTCGAGAGAAGACGCACTCTGCAACTACTGGCATAAACGAAGACGCTGTATGAACACAGTACGTACGCTTCATGCGATTTTCACAGAAAGTCACCGCTATGAGGCCGCCCTCAATGGGTCTTTTTTTTTTGCGGTTGGTATGCAGAAGTACATTTCTATATTCAAAACAATGAAATAGTTATTGTTCGCTTTTCTACGATGTATATATAGCAAAAATATGTGCTCCGCGCATAATAACTTGGCTTGAAAGATCAGCGCTTCCAATAATAACAAAAGACACAAACACAGGAACAATGCCTGACAATATCATGGCCTCCACTCTTTTCTTCTATGTATTAAGGATGCACGCACCGTGTAGAGCAGCTAAATTGAATGTATGCCAAACGGGTTTTCTATATAGATAGTTTGATATATGAAATATTTTATTATTAAAAGGGGTTTCACCATGGCTCGGTATACGAAATGATTTGGACATATGAGGGTTCGTTGTATGTGGGTTAGACCACACAGCGTTTCGCCTGTAAACAAGCGCGGCGGGGCTGACCATGTACGGAAGTCATAATTATGGCTAAACGGGCGAAACTCTACTGGCATAGTCTGTGTTTTTCCGTTCGGGTGCAGATATTCGTTTATTTTTATGCATTCCACCCTTACAGCTCGTATTACAATACCTAGGAATGAGTGGATTGTACAAATAAAAACGTTGGACAATCTATGAACATAAATAAAAACAAATCTGTAAGATCCAACTAATAACAGCGTTCAACAATGTTGACACTATGCGTAATAACAAGAGGCAATGAAACCTAGAAAAACACACGATAATTCACGTGAAATATATTGGCGAAAAAGTATAAAACAGAAATGGTAAATACAAATTGATAGCCAAAATATCGAAAAAAACCGAAAAACAGCATAATACAGAGATCAAAAAAGTATTGGCAGTTTAAGGGAAAAAAAATTACAAGGGAAAAAAATAACAAGATAGCGCATAAAAGCACATCGTCAGACAGTGGCCTGCTACACATCGAAAACAGCAGTGTTAATCTGTTTTCTTTCAATATCGCACGCCATCCGAAAGCGACAGGTGATATGTGAAACACCTAGCAACGAAGTTAGTGAGGGCATTAACGAACGACAACACAGTTGGGCTCTGCAGTAAATTTTCTGGCAGGGCGTTCTATTTATGGGTTGCTCTGGGGAAAAACGATTGTTTGAATATGTTGGTTCACCACGAACATTCGATCGACGCGAATGAATAAGGTGAACGGGTGGGGCGCTGGTTATGCGGTTTAATGCAGAATTTTTTAACTATTTTGACATGTTCGCGATAAATTAGATACAACATCTTGAGTCTCTCTAATTGATTGATTGATTGATTTGTGGGGTTTAACGTCCCAAAACCACGATATGATTATGAGAGACGCCGTAGTGGAGGACTCCGGAAATTTTGACCACCTGGGGTTCTTTAACGTGCACCCAAATCTGAGCACACGGGCCTAATCTTGAGTCTCTCTGCTATAAGTCATACGTGCCGAAGACATTACACAAACATTACTACCCACAACTGCATCATTAAAAGTGAAAGATGGAAACCACGAGCAGAAGGAATCGCGAATCGCATGCGGCAAAGCTTACTAGACGACGCGTCACTGCAGAAAGACGCATGTGTCTTGGATGAAGAACTCTAGAACAGAATACGCTAAATTGATATGACAAATTCTCCACAAACCTTTTGGATTCAGTGGAGTAGATTGTGATTGGTATGGTTCAAATTTCTTTGCCATTTCGGTGTCATCTGCTCTACAGTTTTGCTGGTGCTCCACTTTCCCACAGTGTAACTAAACTAATCACTTCTCCAAATTTTACCGCAAATATTTTCGATATATGATAAGTGGGATTTAACGTCCCAAAACCACCATATGATTATGAGAGACGCCGTAGTGGATGGCTCCGGAAATTTCAACCACCTGTGGTTCTTTAACGTGCGCCCAAATCTGAGCACACGGGCCTACAACATTTCCGCCTCCATCGGAAATGCAGCCGCCGCAGCCGGGATTCGAACCCGCGACCTGCGGGTCAGAGCCGAGTACCTTAGCCACTACACCACCGTGGCGGGGCGCAAATATTTTCGAGCAGTCAATCATAATCCACTCTGATGCAGTGGTTTTTGAGTTAAGCTTACTGATAAATCAATTTGCTGCCTATGACTGGTGCATGCAGCGACCTCCACGAACGATCCTTTTCGCATGTTTTTACAGTGAAAGCTGTTATGCAATAACAACAATGTTCGTTTTTTTACGCTGTAGATGTCTGCCATCGCCACCGCCACCGGTACCACTCCGTGGCAGCCCAATATTCTACGAGACGGCCACTGAAGTCCTCTAAAGTCTTTCCCAAAAAGGCGCTAGACAGGCGTGATGTTGGAAAGGAATAATTTTAACGTTTTTATAGATTGTCAGAAAAAACAACAGCAATTAGGGGTCACACGATGTAAATTGCGCAACTAATGGGTCGTCGAATGCGTCAAAGCTATCAAAAAGCATCAGCGATATTTATTGAGGGTCATCAGCTACAGCAGTTACCAAGCACACTTAATATATTTACAATGTATACACATTGTAAATATATATGCAATGTAAAATATATATACAATGTAGTGGATGCTTCCCAACAGGACAAAATTGTGACTTATTGCAAAGTACTACCTTGCAGATGTACAGTATCAATTTTTATGAAAGGGAACACGGGAGCGCGTGGCCCGCGCGCTCCGGCGGCTGCTGGCAGCGCATTCAAGCGGGAGCAACAGGGATCACAGTCTCTTTTTGCGTCATCTCGTGGCGAGAAAAAGAACCATTCGTTGCTGAGATAAATGTACTAGCGAAAACATCAACACAACAAAAAACACGATACACTTAAAAAGAAACTCACACACTGCTCTGATTTCAGGATTTTCGGCTGCGCTATCACCTTTAATTGACTGTCTTTTTCGGTAAGCAGTAGATAGGTTTTTCATCGCTTATTTTTATTATGTAATCTTGCTGTCGCTTCGATGCGTGTCATGAAAGAGGCCGCGCGTTCACGTAATAAAACAGTTGTGAGTATCGGCCCTAGTGTTTGTTTCTCCATAAGTGTTCGCTCTTTTTGCGCTGCTATATCTATCTTAATTATAAGCTAACTTGCCCAAGCATCAGTTTTAGGTGCCCGCTTTATGTGTTTCATACACAAATTTTCAAAGAATAAAAATTGACTTCCATGTGATGACCTTACTACATGCTGGGTAAGCACGGTAGGTCTGGGCCGGTATTAGGGTAATAGTAATTACATAATCCATTAGCCAAGGTCACCAACTATGTAGCAATGACAAATTAGGTCCGTTCAATTCACCTGCACCAATTGGAACCGGTTCACGGCTGTGCAAGTTCAGAAATTGCGCAGTGCGAGTTCAGCGGTGAAGGCACAGTGGGACAACCGAAACGAATGGCCATAAGCCGACAAGGTGCAGGCTTTATTTCTATTCACTTGATTTACACCGTTCAACTAACATTGACCGATGGGAAACCGCGCATGCGGACAGTTTATGAGGCGCGAACATCTTGGCAAAACACACCGCGTTAGTGGAGGTGGGTACGGTGCCTATACGCCTAAGCACTGCGTCGTCTGCTCAGCTGCACGCGTGGCTGCATCAAGCCGGCACCGTTAGCGTAGGAGGTGCAGGGTAACCGTGAACCAGTGCTGCACCTCTCCTGCACCTTTTGAAACAAATATCAGGGTTCAGAGGTCGTCATTGCTGCATCGCTGAAACAAATGGCAAGGTGCAGCACTTCGTGAACTGGGTCATGCGGTGCAGGCAAATCGAACGGACCTGTCATGCATCTGATGAACTACACTTCAAACCACCTTGATACTTGCTTTGCGAGTGTTATTTGATACAATGCGTAAGATAAACTACTTCAAGGTTATAATAACTATACAAAAATTCATAGAAGTATTATGCAGGATTTATATAGGTGTCAGCATACCTTAATCTCGGAATGCCAATATGAGTGCACATTTCAAATGAAATAAAAACTTCCGCTTTTGTCTCATTGAATGTATCGCGAAAATCGACCAACAAACGATTTGTTACGATCACGTGAGAACATGATGAGCAAACAAGAATGTAGGTGTGAATTCAACCAAGGGGAGGGAGAGCAGTCTTTAATGAAATTCTCGAAAACACTAGCCTCACTTATCGCCTTGTTTGTATCGAGTGATGACTATGACATACACAATGATCACGTGAACAGACGAATATTCCGTACACCATAAACACACATACCAAAAAGAGTCATTCATAAGTGGGACTCGCCTACGTGCATCACACTTCAAGCGGGACCTCACACTTAAAAGGTGACATCCGTTTTACAACGCAGAACGACAAATTCTGAATATCTACGTAACATCTGTAGGGACTACTTCAGCGAAAATATAGATGTACTACAAATAAAAAGGAGAGAAAAGCACTGGATTTTCTGCGTTATAGTCTCCTAGCAACAATGCATAAAATGCTACAACCACCTAGCATGAACACCCGTAACAAGACGTATAGCATACGCCATGAGCTCCTTCGCATTTCCTCATTTGCTTTCCTTCCTGAAGTCCAGCATTCGACGAAAGCCCGTCTTGTCGGGAAAATTCGTTGCAGTAAATATTAGGCACCGACCAATATTGAAATAAAAACGGAGCTGATGTTTCGACTGCGCTACAGAGGCCTTGTTCACACACACAAATAAAATTTTGCATTTCTTGGCGCTTTGTGATGGAAGCCACCGTATCGGGGCTGAAACAACATTTATGTTTTTTTTATTTCAACGATTGGTCGGTGCTTACTCGTTTCCGCCAAGCCTTTTTTCTTAAAGTTTGCACTGTACGTACATCCTAGCCTATATCAAGAAACCCTCATTTCTGCTTTGTTGAAGGTTGTATTCGACGGAAATTGGCGACAACAGCCGTTCCTTGCTTGCGTACGAGTTTCTTCGCGCAACACTGATATGGTGAGTATAGAACTCTGCATCTGCTTGAGAGTGGACAGGCTGCCATGTAGCTATATCTCCTAGATAAGTGGATTCAACCAATCACTTGTGTTCAAGCACACGAAGGCAAGGTCCAACCAAATCCGTGCATGGCGAGAATGAGTGCCCAAACGCTGGCGAAGCAGTCAGTAAACTTTCTCGTGGTCACGAGGTATACCGTAGCGGTGATGCTCATAGCAAGCACAGTTGCAAAGCCTCTTCACTGCGGAACATATGGCTTGACTCGGAGTCAGGCAGATGGAAGGACAAAAGCGAAGCAGCTGTGGCTACACCATTCAAGCTAAACTAAGCCAATAGACTTCTACCATTCCGCTGGCTTGTGCTTTTAAGGCATGCGGCTCTTCTTTTGCCACGGCCTTATGACTCTGCTTGAGTGGCGCGGTAGGCAGTTCAGTGTCGTTTTCACGCGATGAAAGACCTTGAGAGTCACAAAGCAGCAGCAGAAAGCAAACCACTGGATAATCTACTTTCGATGCTGTACACAACGGGAGAGATGAACAAGGAAGCGTTGCTAGATTAATGCAATGTTAATATGTCATGCGAATGTAGATCGTAATACCGTAGTAAAAAAATCAGCTCACGATGTCAATCTGGAACGCATGCGCAATGACGCACGTTTGTCTGCACCTGCCTTTAAGAAGGAAGTGCCGTGAGCTTATCTGGTCATAGCTTCCATGTTTATCGAAACAGGTGCATAACGCAATGTTCGGAATGCTTACCAGGTGTTGCACGTGAGTGGTATGCTAAAGGAAGGTTTAAGAAAGCCGTTGGTAGTTTCAGCGAAGAGTATCGTGTTTGTTGCGTTCAAGCAGAGTTGGTCCGAGTTAGTGTGACCCGGTTCATTTGTGAAAAGCATGTCCAAAACTTTTTGTTTTGGTCGTGGACGTACAACCCTGCCCGGCATCGCAGAACAGTCTATTCAGTAGTGAGTGCCAATGTGTTTCATTCCACTTTTATGTGACATCATTGCGCACAAAAGAACTCTGCTTCTGTTGCATCCATCCAGAGTTTTTAGAAATTACGTGCAAGCCGATTGCGCCCTGTCGGTGACGTCGGTGACAAATACATTGAGCTCATCATATTCGGTTTAGAAAAGCGACAGCTAGACAACAACAAAAGCGGAGAATCCCTGGGCGTGAGCTTCCTTGGGCTGATGTTTTTCGCTAATTCGGTGAGTTTGTTTTTTACTCGTCTTCTGTGTCTTACTGCCAAGATATGGTCACCACCTTCGCGGTGGACCAGGCGCCACATCTACAAGGCGCCGAAGCCTTGTTTTACGCTGCCACGATGTCCGATAGCTTCGGCTACGGGTGACGGCCATTCTTCCCAGCACCCATAGGATGAGGACGATGTGATGAATGCGTCCGAACAGCAAGAGGATCCCGCGTTTCGCGGACCTGAGAAAGTCTGTGACTGCCCCTCGACGACACCCAACGCCAACGATGAGTGTGTTACTCCGAAAAAGACGCAAACTGATAATCAAGATTACAGCGATGCCACGATCATCGATTCCGCGGAAATGAACTCTGATATGGAAGCAGTAGACAGGCCTTTCCCAACAGTCACGTACAAGGAAGCCCGACCAGTGGGGATACCAGCGGGATGCTACTATAGACCAGCGGGATGCTAATGGCTTTATGTCCAAAAGCGCGGATTTTAGGAAGCTGGTTGTTCTGTATAGCTTCCTCGTTTTGTGTTAAATGAAATCAACGTTGACCCTGACTTTAGGATTTCGAATTATGTGACATATTCATGAAGAAGAAATCCAGGCTTAAGCAGGGCAGTGTTATGCGTACGGCGCGACATACCTTCTTTTCTTTTAAGCTCGTCGGACTCGGAAGTGCCAGAATTTGTAGGGTGCAAAGTTAAATTCCAGAAACTTACCAACAACGTAATTTGTGTTTATTTGCAACCATAATACGCATCTCCGAATCATCCCTGGCTCATTTAGTAGGTAAGGTACAGGGACCTGCCCACATCTCTAGAGATTCTAATGCTCATAATACCATGTGCGGCAGTACTCATACCAATGCCCGTGGTACGACACTTGAAAGAAGCAATTGATTGATGTGGTCTTGTTGTACTTAATGATGAATCAGAAACCTTTTTAAGAGGTTATAATTATGCCAGTCCTCCAGATTTGACTATAGCCTCTCCTGACATTGCACGAGATATGAACTGGTGTACAGGCCTCGAAACACGAGGGAGTGACCATTACCCAGTTCTCATGCAACACCCAAGAATGCAAGTGCAGACGATAGCATTAACCTAAAAGCTAACTGACTGAAAACTATTTTGTGACCATACTGGACGTGACTTCGTGGGAGTTAATGAACTGGATAGATTTATGTCCTGCATTAAAAGCAGTTACTCCCGTGCGACAAGGTTTACAGTCACCCCAGCAGGCCACTCCAGTGTAGATGCAGACTATGAGTGCCTACGAGCAATTAGAAGACTAGCAGAACGTCGCTATTGTCGCACTGGGAGGCTAGAAGATTATAAGGAGAGTCAGGTGACACACGTCCAATCTAATCAACCCATGCAAAAGTTAGGTCAGAAACAATGGCGCGAATTCTGTAATTCGTTGACCCCATTTACTTCACTTTCGTAAATCTGGCAAACAATCACTGCTTTAAGTAATCCAGTATCCCAGCGAAACCCATTCATAGCATTGGCCATATCTTTTGGATTATCCGAACGTGATGTTGCTAATAAGTTTTGCGCAATTCTGACTGAAAGTGGGCCATCGGTTCACAACACTACTGCACTGCCCAACTGTGAACAGCAGCAAATCCAAGATGCATATGCTTCATCACATGCTCAACTGGATAACACGTATTCTCTACTAGAGTCGCGTACTAGTCGATCACTAACCCGCGTAAGAACGGCAACAGGTCCCGAAAACGTGTCATACAGCGTTCTGAAAAATCTAGGCCCCAAGGGCGTGTCAGTTCTTACACGGCTATATAACGCCATGCGGACGAAGACACGTTCCAATGTGTTGGAAGGTCGCGAGAATTGTGCCACTGCTAAAACCCGATAAAAAACCGCGTTTGCTTGACTCATTTGACTCATAACCACGTTCGCTTGACTCATACACTTGACAAGCTGCGTATCTAAAGTCATAGAAAAAATGGTTGACAGAAGGTTACAGTGATGGACTGAAGCTGACAATTTTCTTCCAAAACAGATGGCTGGCTTCAGACGACGGCGATGCACTATGGACTGCGTCTTCGACCTCGTTACATTTGTAGAACATGAGACGAGGTGTGGAAACATGGCTGTTGTGGCGTTCATAGATATAAGAAAGGCATTCAACTCTGCGAGCCATTTTTCTGTGCTGTACGGGCTTACCTCACTAGGGGTTCATGGTCGCATCCTTGAATGGATTGCCAGCTTCCTGCGTAACAGGCAAATATACATTTCTACCCATAACGGTAATAGCGATTGTTTGAGCAAGTGATTGTAGTAGCCTTGCAGCGTCCGTTCTCAAGAGTGGTATGGGCGTGCGCTGGTCTTGGTCGTGAGCCGATCGAGCAGCTTCATCCATGCGGTCATTGCCGACGATTCCGCAATGACTCGGCAACCACTGAAATACAATATCGTGACCTTCCGCGACCGCTTCGTGGTAGTCGTGCCTTATCTGACATACTGATTGTTAATGTAGCCCATGCTGAATAACAAACCGTAGTGACTGTAAGGCTGACCTGGAGTCACAAAAGATGGCCCATTGGTTTGGTTGCTGGCGAAGAATGTACTTTACTGCACCTTGAAGTGCTGCGAGCTCTACTGCTGTCGACGTCGTGGTGTGAGAAAACTTGTACTGAAGCAACACATTTTCAGATGGAACAACCACTGCTCCTGTGGAGCTGTTGGAATTAGTGGAGCCATCGGTGTAAACATGTATGTGGTTGAAATATCTTTCGTCCAACAGACGCAAAGTCAATTGCTTCAGGGCTAGCGTTGACATGCCTGCCTTCTTAAAGATTCTGGGAACTGATAAGCGCACGCCAGGTTGACGAAGACTCCATGGCGCAGTTGCTGGATGCATCGCAAGTTTGAAGCCAGGCGGTAGTATGTCCTGATGTTTTGTCACGATACCGCGCGAAGAATATGCATGTCGGTTGGGCCATCTCTCCTTTTCAACAACGCCGGAGCCCGTAGAGACTTTGCTAGCCGTAAGCTTTTTTGAACAATCAACGACACCAAGAAAATGGGTGGTAATTACGGACTCTCTGGCGGCACTCGCATGTGTGGAAAATGCTACTTCAAGACACATTGATATGCGTATAGTACACGCTATACTGAAAGTGCTTTCAGAAGCTACGAAGTTGAATCATCGAGTGGCATTTCAGTGGGTTTCCAGTGACTGCGGAATTAAGGGAAATTAAATGGCGGGGGATTTGGCGAAAACCGCTCATAATTCAACGCAAACGTGCCTCATTCCGGTATCTCAATATAATGTAAATAGAATTTGAAGAACAACAAAACGAGAATTATGCCTGTCTACCTGGTTCACAGACAAAAGAAAGGAATCGATTCTATATTCTGTTGATCCTAATTTTGAATACCAATTAGACCGTGACCTCCCAAGCGTGTCGACACATTCATACATAAGTTGAAGTTGAAGTTGAAAGTTGAAATTTTATTTCACCACAACGATACACCGTGATTTACACAAACAAGAAACAATTGTGGCATGGAAAGTAGGAAAAAAGCTGCGCTATAGCAGCTTGACTAGCCCCACATCCCATTTGTACAAGGCAACAGAAACAATGGCACACCAAACTCGATACGGTGCTCACGTATGATTGAAAGAAAAAAAGAAAAGAAAATAACATTCTAGTGGTTGTTTATGAAGTACAGAATAGATGCACACTTGGGTGTTTACAAACAAACAATTATTGGGAAAAAAAGGCAACCAAAGTAAGACGCTATAACAGAAAGGGGTACACTTAAAATTTCATGCATTTACAAGTACTGGGTGCAATTTTTTTGGGTTTATAGCTCCTTATACAAACAGGTTTAATATATCACTACTTGAAAGGAGACGCAATTGCTGTTCTGGTAGCTTGAACTTATTTAGTATATGGGGAACAGAGTGCTTTAGCATTTGGAGTCCGTAATTTGTTCGCGGTCGGGGGATGTGCCAGTGTTCAGAACTCCGCATCGGACGCAACAAAATTTTCGGCTGTAAATGTGCTAAGCCTCTCAGGTTTGCGCAATTCTTTCGAATTTCAGACATCAAAGACAACAACAAGTTATGTTCATATGCAACACAAAATTTTAAAACTTTAAACTTGACAAATAAATGGGATGTGTGTTCTCTGTAACCTATATTTGCAACAGCCCGTAAAGCGCTTTTTTGAAGTGTATACAACTTTTGTTTCGATGTTTCAGTTCCAGAAGCCCATACCAACTGACAATAGCGTAGATGAGAACAAAAAAGCGTATTAAAGATAAGAAGTTTCTGGGGGAGCGGTAGAAACGACTGACACCTTCTCAGCACGCCAAGGGCTTTTCTTAGCTTAATACACAATTGTTCAGTGTGAGAATTCCAGAACATATGTTGATGAAAGATCACGCCCAAAGTTTTGACAGTCTCTGAAAGTTCGATATTGAAATTATTTAGCATCAGTTTTTGTGTGTACGTACATGTTATTCCTTTCGCACGGAAAAGAACGGCCTTGGTTTTAGAGCTGTTGATCTGTAACGAATTTTGGCAGGACCATTTCGAAAAATTGACTAACGTTTTATTAGCTGCTTTTATCAAATCGTCTATATTTGTTCCCGTAAAGAATAAGCTTGTATCATCTGCATAAATAATGTACGTTATTGAGTGATCCACATTTACAATATCATTGATATAAAGGTTAAATAGAAGAGGTCCTAATATGCTTCCCTGTGGTACACCGCGTTTGATTTTTTGGGCATAGATGTTTGCCTATTTATAGACACACACTGGTACCGATCACTAAGGTAGCTTTCTATTAAATCGAGCGCGATGCCTCTAATCCCGTAATAATACATCGCCTAAGACTCGGAACTGCTTACACAAAGCAGCTCCTATTTCTTATTCAGCGTGCAACATCGTCTGCATGTTCTTGCAGCCACGACAACGAGGACATCTTTCACCTTTTGCTCGACTGTCCGAAACACGCCACACACCGAAGGCGACTCCAACAGGAACTTCATAGGTTATATCCCGAGTGGTCATTTGCGTTGAATAAAACACTAGGCCCAAGGCCATCCAAAACAAATGGCAAAGCAATGAAGGTGCTGACACTTCTTCGAAGAAACGAAGATTTGTGACCACTACTGAGCTGATTATAGTTAAAAGTGAGCGTGGCGTCTACGTGTTTGTTCTGACCATAGGAGAACTTTTGCTCTCACGTATGTAGGACAATATATATGTATATGTGCTACTTTCTTTTTTTCTTTATTTGTAACAATCAAGTGGAAAGGGGTAGCCGTCGCCAAGTAATGGGTGATGAAAACTCCTTTGTTTATTTTTTTATTTCAATAAAAAGAAAAAGAAACATAGTGAACAAATTTGAAGATGTTTTGCGCCAGATGATCGGAAGCACTACAATGAAAGAAAGGTGTTGACAACAAAAATGATTATTTATGCAGTTGTATCGAACGAAGGATAGCAAAAAAGCGTAGAAAAAGTCTCATCCACACAAGAAAAAGTCAAATATAGGCAAATTGATTTAATCATTTCTAGTTTGCATCATTCTCTTTTACATGTGCAATTGTTGCGTTTTATATTCCCATTGACGAAGATTGTTGTGTCGTTTTTTTATTAAAAAGGAAATTACAGTGATGATAACCGCGTACGCACAACAATCATGCTCTTCCTTTCCGTATGGCTGATGGAGGGTTTCAGGAGACCACACCATGCACCTGTTTATTCTGGTCCTGTGCGTTGGTGTTTTCTTTTGACTCTTTCTGCATGTCCCTGCTTTTTCTCCGGATTCCCTTTGGGATTATGAGGCATGCCACAGACTGCAACGGCAGAGCTATCTGAAGAGGCAGTTAGGGTGAATTAAACAAATGTGTACCACGCGAATATATTTATAAGACCATGAAAACGTAAGACTATATCTTCGCAGTAGCTCTATTGCAATTCGCCAATAAAGCAAGGAACTTAGCTGCAATTTTTCTAGGTGGCTTCAGAGGTCAACCATTATTAACGCATGCATGTTAGTGTTTGTGCTTTGATGTGCTGGGATAATATATATATATATATATATTTCGCCAACATTTTTTAGGATAATCATGTTAATTACGTCCTAAGTAAAGCAAGAAAAATCACAGGGTGCTGGGTCGCTTATGCTACATTCTTCCCCTATGTGTTAAATGCTTACTATATAATTCACTTTTTCAATCACATTTAAACTATCGTCAAATAGTATGGGGTAACCCAACACACACTAATCTAGAATGTATTTTCCTGTTACTAAAAAAAAAAAGTATCCCCGGCACGCATACAACGCTTCTTACACAGCATCGACAATAACTTTCTTTAAGAATTAGGGCGTGATCCCTGCACATAATCTGTACCAATATTGTTTGAGTCACATATACAGACAAGATCACTATCGGAACATAAACAACTTATGTAATCTTGCCCAACTTCAAAGAAAAGCTCCAAGTTGAGGTACCAGACACTTAGAGAAGCGGTTAGTACCAACACCGCGTTCGAACTATGGAAATAAATGCTCCACTACAGAATACCTACACTACTAAACAGCTATAAATCGATGCAGTTTGATCTTCTTACGGCCTCTTTCAAAGATCTTAAAAGAATGCATGTGGTTTTTGCATAGATTCATGTGCAATACAGACACATTTTTCATTTTGTTGCCTTTTAAGAGGAAAGTGTGTGTTGAAATATGTTAAAGCACTAGCATGCCCCTGTATGTATATATGCATGTGTGTGACTTTGTGTTTGTATACTTATGTGAACGTGCAGGAGTATATTTGTATTTATATTAATATGTAATATGTTTGTATGTAATATTGCCGCACTGCCAAATACATAGGGTTATAGGCTAGTCAAGCTGTCCAGACAGGCCTGTTTTTCTACAATTCCCAATCTTTATCTCACTAACATGGCAAATAAACTACTACTTTATTATTATTATTATCATTATTATTATTATTATTATTATTATTATTATTATTATTATTATTATTATAAATTTAGACTTAATACAGATCATAACTGTGACGGCAAAAAGGCGCCTCCAGTGTCGACATAAGTGCTATCGCAATAAAAAATGCCAGCAATAAAAAGTACGGGAAAGTGCGAACAGCTAAAACAATTTGAAAGCAGCGTAGACTTTTAGGACTTCGTGATTCTGGGTGACTGGAGAGGAAAGAAGAAAAGATCAACTTACGACTGCATCTTTGTGAGCACATCTTGCACGATGGAAATGCGTTAGGGTTGCTTCCACACATTGCTCCGAAAAAAACTTTACAGAAGCCAGTCTTTTGATCAAAGTACCACGTTCTATTAAACGTTGAGCAGGGGCCTGGTTTCGGCATCAGGCTACACACAAGCTTTCGTTTTGGAGGCACTGTAAAGAATATTATTAATTTTTTTTTGCACTAAGGTGACCGTGAAGATGAACTAATACGCATGGATGTGTCCACAAGAACTGATAGACGCAAAGAAATGGCAACAATCTACGATCTTATTGTCTATTATTCAAAAATAAAAAAAAAATGCCACTGTATAAAAGATGTGTGCTTAGGATAAATTGTGAACATTTTAGAGGAGCACACGCACTCTACAAGAGAAGAACCATAAGCTGTCCCAGAATCCTTAAGAAAATTACAAGGTCTCAGATACGCAGCCAACCGTACAAAAAAAAAACAATGCAACTGTAGTTCCATTCAAATATAAAGAACAATTATTTAAGTAAACCATATGCTCCTTTCGCGCGCGCGCGCGCACGCGCGCACACACACACACACACACACACACACACACACACACACACACACACACACACACACACACACACACACACACACACACACACACACACACACACACTATTCACAAGCTCTCTGCATCTAAAACCGCGTACGCTCTATATGCACATCAGGTGGCACTTCTTTAAGTATGTGTCAGAGCATCCTCCACCACAGCTACGAAAAGGCAGTTTGTCACATTTGTCGATGAGAACTTCCAGCTGGCTCGCTGATATGCAGTGCAGGTTTCCTCATTATGCTGTGCTTATGTTGTGCTTTCGTGTCGCAATGTATAGGTAGGTTTTTATAGGAAGGTAGCCCTGAGGGATCTTCAGACAGCTCTGACGATTGTGTATAGATGCGCTAAGCTGGTAAATGAAGCCCAAAGAATCATGTGAAGACTGATTTAAGCTCTCTGCGTTCACTGTGTAATCTATTGAAAGGTTTAAACATGTTAATCGCTACCGATCACATTGGCTGAGTCATACGTGTTCTAAACTTCTCGCACCTTCTACACGTAGAATTTTTCGAGGCACATAGCACCAGCGACTGATCTGATTGAATATGCCCAGTCTACGTCACGGAACCACCTATAAGCAGTGAACATTGTCGGTCTCTGCTAGCTCGTGCTCTTTGTTCACGTGAGCTAAGCAACAGTTTTCATCTCGAAGTTTTTTTTCTTGAACAGAATAAATTGTCGTACCTGTGTTGTGTGGCTTATAGAGCTGCGACATCGTGTAATGTTTACGGGGCTTCTAGCGAGCAGAAGCACTTCAGCTCGACGCTGCAGTAAGTGCACGGTGTAAGAATAGTTTAGGTGAGAGAACGGCGCATAGGGGAGGCTTCATGGGGAGAGGCGCATGCTGTTCTGGTTAGGAAACCTCCCCAGAGAGGGCGCGCCAAACTAGCCACCCACCACTGCCGCTTGCTCTCCCGCCGCATTCTTGGTGTCCCTTCACTCCAGGCTGGGCATGTCGTTGCTTGTTTTTCTGAACGTGCTCGCGTAAGTTGGCACTTCGACGTCCTTCGTTGTTCAGTGTACTAGTGTGCTTCGCGATGGGGAAGTGCTTTGTACCCTACTGCAACACAGGCTATAGGTCGTGCAAAGAAATGTTTTCACTTTTTACGCCACCGCAAGATCAAACAACGCTTGAAGCATGGAGGCGGGCGATCCCTCGCAAGGACCGCGTCCTTCAACGGACAGACCGTGTGTGCAAAAAACATTTCGCCCCGAATTTTATTTTGAAAGCGTGGTCTGCAGAAATTAATGGCCACGTTCTGATGTCTGGCAGCAGAAGAGCAGGACTTTCAAATGACGCCGTGCCACCTATTTTCGATGGAGCGCCTAGTTACTTATCTAAGAAGATAAGGAGTCCTCGAAAACAGTCGAGGTGGCATGCTTGCGGTGCAGCTTCCTCTGCGAGCACAGGCAGACCAGCAGCGGGACCAGCGGCGGGACCAGCGGCAGGTTTCAAGCCGAGCAATAAGCAGCAACAGCCCCAAATTCAGACGCTAAAGTCAACGAAAAAAACAGCGATGTCGTCGCGGCAAGTGACCCCGGCACATCACCTTTCGATGAAATGTTCTGCGGTGCGTCGACTTTGTGCCTTCCGACGCCATCGTGGGGTGTTCATCGCATTGACTTGGAAGGGTATCGTGACCTCGTGTTCCACGACGCTTCTCTGCTGCGCGCAAGTGATGGGTTATGTGTGTTTTTCAACAGAAAAACTGTACATGTGAAATGTGACATGACTGTACAAGTGCATATATTTGGCAAGCCGGTTGATTGTAGCGCAAAGGGTGTAAATAATTTTGCTGCAACGGCATCGCAAATTGAACATATCTTGAAAACTGTTGACAGTGTAGATGTCTGTGGTGGAGGACCCCGTTTGAAGGATTTTCTTTCTGTGGCTCCCGAGTCTGCTTTCATTGACTGCCAAAGAAAACGGAGGCATAAAAGGTGCCAAGTTTTGTTACCGAAGGGAAGCATATGTCGTGCATGCAGCAGTCTCTTTGATACTCTCAGAATTCATGCAAAGAGGCAGGCTGCTCAAGCGGAACAATGGGAACCACTGAAGCGCATCAGGCTGTCTGTGTCGCCTACCAAGAAACACACCCCGTCGCGGTGGTCTAGTAGCTAAGGTACTCGGCTGCTGACCCACAGGTCGCGGGTTTAAATCCCGGCTGCGGCGGCTGCATTTCCGATGGAGGCGGAAATGTTGTAGGCCCGTATGCTCAGATTCGGGTGCACGTTAAAAAACCCTAGGTAGTCGAAATTTCCGGAGCCCTCTACTACGGCGTCTCTCATAATCATATAGTGGTTTTGGGACGTTAAACCCCACATATCAATCAAATCAATCAATCATTACCAAGAAACACAAAAATGACGCCTTGCGTCAAGCAAGGTCCATTTTATAGAAGGCACAAGCACGGCTTCTGAAGCGCAACCAGCTAATTACTAAAGAACTGGAAGAAAGTAAAGCTGAAATAATGAAACTGCAAGAAGAGGATATCAAAAAGAAACTCCAAGCTTTTGATATTCCACCGATGCAGCTTCTTCTTGTGCAACAATGTAAATCTTCAGCTAAGTGCACTACGAAGAATAACAGGCGCTATACAGATCACTGGCTACTCCTATGCCTCTTGCTTAACATCAGGAGCCCCTCTTCTTACGCATTTTTACGAAGCAATAACATATTGCCAATGCCATGCACAACCACCATTAGAAGATATATAAACATGGTGGGGCTCAAATGTGGTTTTGATGAGAACTTTTTTAAAGCTCTCAAGAATAAATTGGCAAAGAAGACACCCTTTCAACGCAGAGGGATGCTTATTCTAGATGAGATACAGGTCAGGAAAGAGATGACTGTAAACTCGAAGAACATGACATATGCTGATCTTGTTGACTATGGAGACCAAGGTGGACAAAGCAATGAGCTGGCTGACCATGGTCTAGTGTTTGCTTTTGCCCCTTTTGCTGACAGCTATTTACAACCAGTGGCAGTATTTGCATCAAAAAGTGTAACTAAGGGTACACTCCTTGCACAGCTGTTGCTTCAGTGCATTGTGCATTTAGAGCAGGCAGGAGTTTATGTTGATTGTGTGGTCTGTGATGGTGCATCTACCAATAGGGCCATGTGAAAGCAGCTTCGGGTAAGCGGTGCTCTAGGACATGTCGTAAATGCTTTCGAGCATCCCTTAGATCCATCCAGAAAAGTGTATTCTGTGGCAGATATCCCTCACTTGTTCAAGTGTATTTGAAATCGTCTTTATAATAAGAAAATATTGAAAGTAAATGGGAAAATTGTGAAGTGGTCATGCTATGATGCACTTTTTGTTGCTGACACGAAAAACACAGCGGAGCTGAGGGTGTGTCCAAAGTTGGCTTACTCGCTTCTTAATTCATGTCATATGTTCAAAATGCGAGTGAAGTTGCCCACACAAATTTTTAGCAACTCAGTTGCTAAGGGCATTTCTTTCTATGCACGGAGAGGCACACCACGGCTTGAGAATGTGGAATCAACTGTGGAGTTAACGCTCCTAATGAATGATCTTTTTGGTGTCCTCAATCGCCGCTTTGCTGCAGAAGGCCTCACCCTTTAATGCAAAGACTTCCTGTTCCAGAGTCAGCATCTAGGTGGCTTGATAACTGGGAGCAGGAAGTAATGAGGGGTGGCATTCACAAAGATCTTTTTTAGCGCAGTCTACTGCTGAAGGTCTTCGTGTTACACTCGTCTGTTCAGGAACTGCCAGTATTTCATCTGAAAGAGTGTGAGTTCAAGTATGTCCTGTCAGCCAAAATGAACCAGGATCCGTTGGAATGCTGTTTTGGTATTATAAGACAAGCAGGTGGCCAAAATGAGCATCCAACATTTCCGATATTTTTGCAGCTTTATCGCATACTTTCCTTGTATTCTTTGCTCAAGCCACCAAAGTTTGGTAACTGTGTTGTTTTGAGAAAAACCAATCTGCTTTTCTCACCCTGAATGATTTCAGAGAAGTGTTCCAGTCTGCACCTTTTCAGCGCACTGATAAAATGCATGACTTCAAGGAGAAACTAGATGGCCTCATCAGTGAGGAAACTTGAGAGTGCGATGAAGTGTTTCAGCATGATTATTCTGATGCCGCCGTCGTGGAGTGCATTGCATATTATGTCACTGGATTTGTGTCGCGAAGGCTTGCCACTCAAACTTCCTGTGCAATTTGTAAGGAGGCCCTGGTTGGGCAGAAAGGTATTTGAAAGCTACCAAGCGCCGACTTAGTAAATTGCAAAACCAGAGGGGGGCTCAAACATACGAATGTGCATCTATTTCTTCTGTTTAAAGAGGCTGAGGAGCACTTCGCAAAACATGCTGGTGAGAGAGATGCATATGATCGTACGACAGATGCAGTGCTAGAAAATTTCAACTTCATGTTTCCATGTGCTGCTCACAAAGAAGAAGTTCTTGCCAAGCTATTGCACCATTATGTGTGCCTATACGCATGCGGCAATACTAGAGGCAGCTAAAGAATAAGCATGTAAAAAAGAACCAAGACTTGCGCAAATTGTCGAAACTTTTTAATTGATTCAGTAGAAGAGAAATGTGTAACATGTGTGCAATAATGCTTATGTATACTGTGATCATGGTGTACAGTGATGTACCCTTTGTTTTGTGTTTGTATGTAAAGTGTTTCATTTATAAATGTACTGCTGATCTAATCCAAATAAATAAAATTTAGGATTCTCACTCACGCAAATGTGTGTGTCCATGTCATGAAGTGTAGGAAAAAGTCATAACGAATACTAAGATGTATATACATGAGAAGTTACACAGAGCAAAAGTGTTGAATGGGATATCGCAACTCATTAGCCGATTTTTTGGCCAAGAGGTAGCTAGCGTTCTATGTGGCTTACTTTCATCCCCTAAATTTCTTGCGCACTTACCGCCAACGCTATTGTTATCGCATAATAAGGCCCTCGCAAGCGGCGGAAAAGAAACTGAGCATGTACTCTTGACCGCCTACGACTGTGACGAAGGAGTAAATATTGCGCAGATTTCTTGACATAATAGGCGGTTTTAGAGAAAGTTCCCGTCACCCCCGCAAATATCGGCCAGACAACTGGGACATTGCCACAGACGCGCTGCTTCGCCTTTGCTACATAAACCTGAATGCTGCATGCTTAATGAATTCAATCGTAAATTTTTCAAGGCAGAAAGGTCAAAGAACACATTTTAATAAACGATCTGCTTCATAAAAGCTGCATTCGGTGCCATAGCTGGGCCAAACTGGCTTCTCACTTACCGAGCTTGAGCAAGGGAGGCTCCGAGCTCTACTGGCTCTGCTGCGCCGGCGGGGCATTAGTTGCTTGCGCCATCTGCTGAGGGGTTCGAGAAGCAGTGCTTTGTCGCGAAGCGAAGAGCGGTGGCGTTCTCTCACCTAAACTATTTTTACACCGTGAGTAAGTGTAACACTCTTGCTATACGGCAAGCACCTCGGATTCACGTGTCTCTTGCTGCAACTTAGCCCCTGAATAAACAACCACAATGGACAAGTTTGCGCTGATCGGTGATCGTTGTCGAAATCTTTGCATTTGGCCCCGTCGTTTTGCAGTTCATCGCCGTAAAAGAGAATAAAATTAACCTGGCTGGCAGTATGGCGGCACCTGTCGGAGAAGATACTAACCATTTTGTCTCTGTCGCCAGACGGCATGCTGCCGAGCACACTGAGCCATCACCTCTGAATATAAATACTTCCGATATTGCGCGCTACCTGTTAGCGCGAAATCTTTGAGGCCATGACCGGGTGAAAGCGGAACCGTAAAGTGTGCTCATGCGAGAGCTGCAATTGCAAACATTGCGAACATATCTCATCAGGAGCCATGAGGTGAGGAGGCAAGTCTGTGGTTAAAAGGAGGACACGAATACAATCGTCCATAGCGGCTCTGGTACATGGTGCGTCGCTTAAACTTGTGGTGAGAATGATTTCACAGTGCTCTAGGCTAAAGGGCAGACGAAACCCGACAAAACTTGGAAAAACCATTTCAGGGTTCCTCGAAAGATTTAGAATAATTTATATAGAAATGTGCTACATAGAGAATATGTTGCATAAAAAGTTACAAAGAAATTGCATGCATTGATAACAAATAAACTGCGTCGTAGAGAAGTAAATGTTGATATTGTCACGGGGGCGTGACGTGGCCAAAGACAGAAAACTTCGTGTTGGGATTTAACTGTTTATTTGGGCGAACCTGTGCCCGGTAAAGGGAACGTCTAATTACAGCAGCAGTCTTGCACAGATAGCAGTCTCGGACTGATAGCGGCGAACGCAGCGTAGGCCTTCGATCAACAACTCACAAGTGGTGAAGCGCGTCGGCATTTATACCCTTGCCGTCGAATGTTCTAGCGTTATCGCTGGCGGCGACGTAGGTTCCAGAACAATCTGTACCGTTCGCACAGTGGGCGTGATCTTATCGAAATGATCTACTACAGTCCAGAACCTTCTCGAAACCTGCAGGCGCGGTTTGCGCCGAGAATCGTGTGGTGTTTCGGAACGACAACAAAAACTTGTGAAATGGAACGTGGCATTGCCCCCCTCTGAAAAAAGGCATCGTCCCGATGCTTTAACTAAAGATGAAGGTACAATAATAATGCAAGAAAGTACAATGAATAAATTACAATACAACAATAATACAAAAAAACGCTGTTTCGGTTTGTTAACGTGCATGAAACGGCTTGAGGCGCGTGACATGGACGACTTCAGGTCGCGATCGGCGTCGTTGAGAGTTCGTGATGCCGTCGGGGACAACCTCGTAATCAAGTGGGCCGAGACGTCGAACCACCTTGTACGGTCCGAAGTACCGTCGCAGAAGCTTTTCACTTAGTCCACGTCGGCGTATCGGCGTCCACACCCAAACACGTTCACCGGGCTGGTATTCCACGAAGCGTCGTCGAAGGTTGTAACGGTGGCTGTCGGTCGTCTGTTGATTCTTGATACGAAGACGCGCAAGTTGTCGGGCTTCTTCGGCGTGTTGAAGGTACTCGCTCACATCGAGGTTTTCTTCGTCGGTGACGTTGGGTAACATGGCATCGAGCGTCGTTGCCGGGCTCCTTCCGTAGACCAATTTGTATGGAGATATCTGCGTCGTCTCCTGCACCGCCGTGTTGTATGCGAAGGTCACATACGGAAGAATGGTGTCCCACGTCTTGTGTTCGACATCGACGTACATTGACAGCATGTCGGCGATCGTCTTGTTAAGCCGCTCGGTGAGGCCGTTGGTCTGTGGGTGGTACGCTGTCGTCCGGCGGTGGTTTGTTTGGCTGTATGCCAAGATCGCTTGAGTTAAGTCGGCAGTGAATGCCGTTCCTCTGTCGGTGATAAGGACCTCCGGGGCGCCGTGACGTAGGACGATATTTTCGACGAAAAACTTAGCTACCTCGAATGCACTGCCTTTCGGCAGGGCTTTTGTCTCGGCGTAGCGGGTGAGGTAGTCGGTAGCTACCACGATCCACTTGTTTCCGGAAGCCGACGTCGGGAACGGCCCTAGTAGGTCCATACCAATCTGCTGGAAAGGTCGGCCAGGTGGATCAATTGGCTGCAGAAGTCCCGCTGGCCTTGTCGGCGGTGTCTTGCGTCGCTGACAGTCCCGGCATGTCCTCACATAACGAGTGACGTCGGTGGTAAGACGTGGCCAAAAGTACCTTTCTTGTATCCTCACGAGCGTGCGAGAAACACCGAGGTGCCCTGCCGTCGGATCGTCGTGCAGGGCCTGCAGGAGTTCTGGTCGCAGAGCTGAAGGCACCACAAGGAGGTACTTAGCTCGAAGCGGTGAAAAGTTTTTCTTTTGTAGAAGACCGTTTCGTAGAAAGAACGACGCAAGTGCGCGCTTGAATACCTTCGGGACTTCGGCGGTCCTGCCTTCGAGGTATTCTATTAGGGCTTTAAGTTCCGGGTCGGCCCGCTGTCGTTCAGCGAAGTCGTCGGTAGTTATCGTTCCCAAGAAGTAGTCGTCATCCGAGTCGTCGGGTAGCGGTTGGTCGACAGGTGCACGAGAGAGACAGTCAGCGTCGGAGTGTTTTTTTGCCGGACTTGTAAATGACAGTAATGTCATATTCTTGAAGTCTCAGGCTCCATCGTGCAAGGCGACCTGAAGGGTCCTTCAAGGTGGCTAGCCAACACAAGGCGTGGTGGTCGCTCACAACTTTGAAGGGCCTGCCGTAGAGGTAGGGGCGAAATTTCGACGTAGCCCAGATGATGGCGAGGCACTCCTTTTCTGTTGTGGAATAATTTGCTTCTGCTTTGGATAGCGATCGGCTGACGTAACTAATAACCCTTTCAAGTCCGTCAGCCCTCTGCACAAGAACGGCGCCAAGACCTACGCTGCTTGCGTCAGTATGTATTTCTGTCTCGGCGAATTCGTCGAAATGGGCAAGTAACGGAGGCGTCTGGAGGCGATGTTTAAGCTCCTGGAAAGCGTGTTCCTGTGGCGTTTCCCACTTGAACTCCGAGTCGGCCTTGGTAAGGTTAGTGAGAGGATCGGCGATGCGGGCGAAGTTTTTCACGAACCGCCTATAATAGGCGCACAGGCCCAGAAATCGGCGCACGGCCTTCTTGTCAGTGGGCGGCGGGAAATCGGCGATGGCGGCTGTTTTCCGTGGATCGGGACGAACTCCAGACTTGCTGATAACGTGCCCCAGAAACAAGAGCTCCTCATACGCAAATCTGCACTTTTCTGGCTTCAGTGTGAGTCCGGACGTCTTGATGGCTTGAAGTACAGCTTCAAGGCGCCGAAGATGCTCGTCGAAACTCGAGGCAAACACGACGACGTCGTCCAAGTACACAAGGCAAGTCTGCCACTACAATCCTGCCAGTACTGTATCCATAACGCGTTGAAAAGTTGCAGGCGCTGAGCAAAGGCCGAAGGGCATCACCTTAAACTCGAAGAGGCCGTCCGGTGTTATAAACGCCGTCTTCTCTCGGTCTCTTTCGTCGACTTCGATTTGCCAATAGCCAGTCTTGAGGTCCATTGACGAGAAGTACTTGGCGTTATGGAGCCGATCAAGGGCGTCGTCTATTCGTGGGAGAGGATACACGTCCTTTCTTGTGATTTTGTTCAGGCGGCGATAATCGACGCAGAAACGTAGGGTCCCATCCTTTTTCTTCACTAACACCACGGGGGATGCCCACGGACTCTTGGACGGCTGTATAATGTCATCTCGCAGCATTTCATCAACTTGTCTCTTCATCGCCTCACGTTCTCGCGTCGAAACCCTGTACGGACTCTGACGGAGTGGTCTGGCATTTTCTTCGGTTATGATTCGATGTTTCGTGATTGGGGTCTGCCGAATTTTGGATGACGACGAAAAGCAATCTTCGTATTGCAGGACCAGGGCCTTGAGCTGTTCTTGCTCATCGTTCGGAAGTCTGGGATTGACGTCGAAAGCTATGGGAGGGGCTTGGTTCCTCTGAGCAGGTTCCGCAGAATCGGCGAGGGCGAAAGCACTGGTGGCTTCGACAATTTCTTCGATGTATGCGACCGTTGTTCCTTTGTTCACATGTTTGTACTCATTGCTGAAATTCGTGAGCATAACCGTTGCTTTGCCTCCCCGCAGCTCTGCAATTCCTCTTGCGACGCAAATATTTCGGGTGACCAACAGATGCTGATTGCCTTCAACGACGCCTTCCAAGTCAGGTGATTTAGGAGCGCCGACTGAAATAATGACGCTTGAGCGAGGCGGAATGGTGACTTGTTCTTCCAGCACATTCAAGGCATGGTGTCCTGACGGCGTGCGCGGCGGTGGTGCTTCTTCTGCGGATAACGTTATCGACCTTGTTTTTAGGTTGATGACAGCACCATGGAGGCATAAGAAGTCCATGCCAAGGATGGCGTCTCTCGAGCAACGGTGTAGGACTACGAAGTCTGTAGGATAAATACGGCCGTTAATGATGACTCTCGCTGTACAGATTCCTGCAGGCGTTACGAGATGACCTCCGGCTGTGCGGATTTCAGGGCCTTTCCAAGCTGTCCTAACTTTCTTTAACTTCGCGGCGAACGACCCACTGATGACAGAATAGTCGGCTCCAGTATCGACGAGAGCAGTCAGACTGTGGCCGTCGATAAGAACGTCGAGGTCGCTAGTTCGCCGTCTCGCATTACAGTTAGGGCGTGGCGTCGGGTCACGGCTGCGTCGGCTTGTTCCGCTGCTTCCATGTTGCGTCGTCCGGCCACCTTCGGTAAGTGAGCTTTTGCCTTGAGGGCTTTGCCTGGCTGGGGTTGTGTTCAAAAAGCTCCGTCGCGTCGGCGTTGTCGTCGGAGGATCTTCGGTAGTTCGTCGCACAGCAACCGCACCTCCATCGGTTGCTGCCCTTAGTTTCCCGGATACGGGTTAGGAGACCGGCCCCGCGTTGGGCCAGAGTACTGCCGGGGGTGCGGTGACATGCGGCGGCTGGGCGACGGCGAACGGGAAGGACTTCGTGGTGTCCATTGAGTTCCTGCCAGGTAGTCGGCGATGTCACGTGGCCGATCTCCTGGCTGCGGACGCGGTGCATTGACGGCGAAGCCACGCAGTCCCATCTGTCGGTACTGGCAACGGCGGTATGTGTGCCCGGCCTCGCCGCAGTGGTAGCAGAGCGGGCGGTTGGCAGGTGCACGCCAAACGTCCGTTTTCCTCGGTGCACCGCGCTGGCCCGCTGGGGAACGGTAGGACGTCGGTTGGGGTGGTGGCGGCGGTGGCGTCTGGCGACGGAAGTGTGACGGGGCGGCGTTTTGGCGTGGACGGGGAAGAGCGTTGTGGCGCACTGCAGCGGCGTAGCTCATAGTTTCTGGCTCGGGCGGCGGTGTTTCGGGAATTCGAAGCGATTGCCGGACTTCTTCTCGCACAATGTCGGCGATCGAATCCACTTGAGGCTGCGCCGAAGGCAACAGTTTCCGCAGCTCTTCCCGAACGATCACTCGGATCGTTTCACGCAGGTCGTCGGAGTCACTGGCTTAAGCAGCAGCGCATTCTGGAGTCAGGCGATGATTATACTGTCTGGTGCGCATGTCCAGCGTTTTTTCGATGGTGGTCGCCTCGGATACAAATTCTTGGACGGTGTTCGGTGGATTCCTCATTAGTCCCGCGAAGAGCTCCTGTTTGACCCCACGCATGAGGAAACGAACTTTCTTTTCCTCAGGCATGTCTGGGTCAGCGTGACGGAATAGGCGGGTCATCTCCTCTGTGAAAATTCCAACCTTTTCATTTGGTAGCTGAACCCGGGTCTCGAGTAGAGCAGCGGCCTTCTCTTTGCGAGCGACGCTTGCGAACGTTTGGAGAAATGCGCCGCAGAAGACATCCCACGTTCGGAGCGTGGACTCCCGATTCTCTAGCCAGGTCCTTGCGGTGTCTTCCAGGTAGAAGTATACACGACGGAGCTTTTCTTCGTTGTCCCAGTGGTTGAGGGCGGCCACACGGTCGTATGTTTCTAGCCAGGTTTCCGGGTCTTCAAACGATGAGCCATGGAACGTTGGTGGTTCCCTGGGTTGATGAATGACGATCGCGGGCTGGGACGCTCCGGTTGTCATTGTCGCTGCAGTCGAGGTCACGGTCTTGGTCTTCCGCGCTTTGTCTTGTAGCAGGCCGTACTCCGGTGGGAGACCTTGCTGTCGGCGGCTCGTTCGCTGCTCTTGGTTGGCGTGGGTGTCTTCTCCGCGAAGGGGGCTGGGTTCACGGCTTGACGGGGGCGTCCGGTACATGAACGAAGCAGCACCTCCACCAGATGTCACGGGGGCGTGACGTGGCCAAAGACAGAAAACTTCGTGTTGGGATTTAACTGTTTATTTGGGCGAACCTGTGCCCGGTAAAGGGAAAGTCTAATTACAGCAGCTGTCTTGCACAGATAGCAGTCTCGGACTGATAGCGGCGAACGCAGCGTCGGCCTTCGATCAACAACTGACAAGCGGTGAAGCGCGTCGGCATTTATACCCTTGCCGTCGAATGTTCTAGCGTTATCGCTGGCGGTGACGTAGGTTCCAGAACAATCTGTACCGTTCGCACAGTGGGCGTGATCTTACCGAAATGATCTACTACAGTCCGGAACCTTCTCGAAACCTGCAGGCGCGGTTTGCGCCGAGAATCGTGTGGTGTTTCGGAACGACAACAAAAACTTGTGAAATGGAACGTGGCAATATCAACATTTACTTCTCCACAGCAGGAAGATGCTTGAATGAGACAGAACTGTGTAGTAGGCTTTGTGAGAGCTCTATTTACTCCATTTGTTTAAATATGTTATGCCATTTAAACTTCTCACTTCAGAAAAAAGCGCGTACCGGCCTGTTTTACTGCAATAAAGCTATCAGAACACACTATCATAGATGTTTTTACAAAGTTTTTTAGTGGGGTCACTGCTCCTGTTATTTGAGTATCAAGATAATCAAGACTGCTCCTCAGCCAATGTACGATGGATAAGAATCAGTACGCCTATGCGTGTGACAACGCACCTGGTTTTAATATGTTATCGAGGGCATCAACAATATTTTGCATTGCCTCTATTGATGTGATTCTAATTGTTTTGTTTATCAGATTAAGATATTTGTATCTGTATAGTCCCAATGCTTTTGTCGCCAGTGTTTGCTAAATTAGCTTTGTACAATTATGACAAAATGCCGTCCCAGAGTCTATTTTAGAGCCTGCTTCTGAAAATGTTACGCTTTCACGTAGCAACTGCATTTCGCCGTTTCATAACGAAAATGAACCTGTACTGGGACTATGATATGCCAAGTAAGTGCGACGTGACCTTACACATGTAATACCGCTTTGAAATCTCCTAAAAGCCACAGGTACAGAACGTTTTATTAAATGGTACATGGACTCCCTAAAAATATCTAGCGTGCGAGAGGCGCCTTCAAAGGTTGGACAAGTTTTCCCACCATACTCTTCCGTCCTGACCGCAGTACTGAGGTGAATGGCCACTCGATGCATTTTTACAACGCCCATGGTCTCTCACCTGTCTGATATATCACGCATACACCATTGTGGCACGGGAATGCGTGATATATCAGACTGGCGAGAGACATGTCTGATATATCAAACAGGTACACCGCCCTAAGCGTTATTAACTAGACATGAATGTCGGAAGACCGATAGAGAACGATTCTTTCCAGGGAGCAGGATTCGCCTCACGCGTGACCTGCCGCCTATAATTCGTACCCGTACGCAGTTTGAGGAGCACGTGGTGATTCGAATTACCCGTCTAATTTCTGCTATGAACGTCACTCATTTTTTTGTGCTTCGTGCGGTAGAGTGAGTAATATTCCAGACATGCAGTAAAAAAGTACATTGCAGTGCTCACCTGCGCACATACGCTGACACATCTTTTCTGAAACAAATTTGTTTTGATTCGTTGAGTTGCAAGTGTCGGGCGTGAACAACTTGCACACTCTGGTCACGACGTCTATGCCCCAAGATTTTGCATGTTCTCTGCATGTACGGGCCGTGTGTGGCGTCAGGCAGTGCCTGAATACCTCGCCTTTGATACCTGCGAATATAAAAATAGAGGAAAGCTGTATTAGACAAAAGCACCAACTTGGGGCGAGTTGGTCGACGTTCATTTCGTAACGGTTTAACTGTGCTATAACGATCACAGTAGAAGAAGAGCGTGCACTGTCTTCTTCTGATCTACTGTTCTCCTGTTAAACCACTACAGAACTGGAAAGATGTCAACCAGTCTTCGCACGTGAGGTACATACGCACGTGAGATGCTATAAGGTACATACATAACACTACATGTAATTCGTAGCATAACTGAATCGCTACGATGCTCGGCCGCTTCCCCGAAACACGCGGGCTCAATCCTGGATGTGGTGGTCGTATTCCGACGGAGGCAAAATGCCAGAGATTTGTGTAGCCAGTGATCTGAGTGTGCGTTAAAAAATCCCAGGTGGTCGAACTTATACGTGGCCCATCACTACAGCATCTCTCACTGCGTGGGTCGCTTTGAAGCGTTAAGCGCCACAAACCAAAATGACTGCAAAGTTTGCGAGATATTGTCAGAACAGAGATTGGCTTGGCAAGACATCCATATATTTGACCACTACGGTTATTTTAGCGAAAACATCCTTAATCTGGTAAAAGATTCCGATAAATGTTCGTTAAAAATTCCCTAAATATTTATCGGAGACATCCAGTAAGTATGCGTAGAGGGTTATGCGTCTAAATTTGCTGTGTTATATTTTTGGTAATGTAAGAACTGTGGGGTGACGAGATGGAAAGCGCCATGCTCTTGGTGCGAACGGACACAGCAGGTGGGGTCAGACCCAAATCCAACAACACATTTATAAATTAGTTTTCATTGACAATATCATCAGCCGAACGAAAGAAATCACTAGTGGTCAACACGCTAAACAACCTCATACAATACCCCAACACACTCAATCAACATAAGAACAAACAAGGTAGGTAACGTGAAGGCGTCATCGCCAACGCTTGACTGACCACGATGGCCTACGAGAAACGGCCCGCGGTGCCGACCCAATGAACCCACCGCAAAAGACAACCGTTCGCGCACATCGGCACACGTCAATGTATATATATACACACACACTCGCCAATATTTTCTGTCCGCCAACCTAACCTCACAGCCAGGCGTCACTGCTGGCGCTACAACGCTAATCACAATGATGACGATGACGATCACGTACGAATGCAGCATGCCCTTATGGTACCGTAGTGCCCTACCACTCAGCAGACGTTAACTCTAGTTACGGTCTATTCGCGCAACACGTATGCGCCAGGAGGCACAAACAGCTTTAGAGGGAGAGGTAGCACTCCAACAGGACTTATCCACAAAGACACTTTTAGCAGCAATGGCGTATAAATCTGAGGTAAAAAGCTTCAAGACAGAAGATATTTTGCTGAGTGCAGTGAGTACAAGGAAAATGCACGAGAAATGAAAGACCTGGAATTCGCATGGAGTTGTATTGTCTTAGCAGGCAGGTAATTTGCCTTTATAAAGCTAAGTGCAAGCTTCCTGAAATGCCGACATGTGTTTTTGTTTCAGTGCGTCATCGCCAAAATAGATTTGACCTACCGAGTGTGTAAGAGACCCAGCAAAACGAAACTAGAAGGCAAGCCAGTAGCTTCATGGCACTTTTCTAAAATTTGAGAACACTGGCATGGTTTTCGCGTTGGCCGAACGGTGTGGCAGTTCATTGTATAGCATTTATAATACAATCTTTAGCCACCCAGACAGCTCAAGTAGCGACGTTGTTTGTTTCTTCTTTTTAAACAGCTCGAAGGCGAGAAGAAACAAATGTTCCAGCTGTCGTTTGCAATGAACTAGGTGGGCGTACAATTGTTGCTGCCATAATAATAGTACATATTTCGCACTCGTGCTTTAGCGAAAGTGAGCAAGTTGAGAATAGGTGGCCTCGTGCTCGATACCGATTCTTGCAAGCGCTGACAGCTTTTGTTGCCTGGCCGGCTCGCCCTTGCTTCCGCAAAGTGTTTCCGGTTTGGTGTAGCTTCTTTGTATTATTAGGAGTAATATATATATTTATAGACCCCCAAAGGCAGCACGAAACTGAGATGTTTACCTGTGTGTTACTAAGAGAGTTATTGCACAATGCACACGCTACCCAACGGAACGACATCCCCACTAGCTTGAAGCGCACTTAATTTTTATACCTTGGAACTAGTTCTTGAAAGCCTTCATTAAAATGATGTATCTCACTCAACTTCATCTATAGGAATCGAAGCCGAACTGTGGTCTGTAACAGCTTCAAGTTTCAAGCAATATGGGTATAGATGTTGGACGTTGCTATGCAAGGTAGCGTACAAGCTCTATTTTATTTCCTTGTTTCATTCTCTATGGGACGCGAAGCAGCATTTTGACTAGCCTTTGTAACGCTGTCCCTCCAGGAGTCATGCGAACGCGCCGCAGCACGCTCCCCTCACCGCCATTGTTGGAGCGTTGCCAAATAGGTCACGCCGCAGCTGCGCGTTGACGTTACGCTCCCCTCACAGTGCGCGCCGAGGTCCCTCCCTCCCTCTCTCTCTCTCTCTCTTGCCACGCGCTTGCCAAAGCGCCCGCTTAGCGAAAGACGTTCAGTGAAAGACAGAGAAGATTGGAAAGGCTACACTCTACGTCTTGAAAAGCACTGAGATGGAAGAAGCAACCGTCCTCAGGACACCGGTACGCGAGTGTCACACAGGGAATCAGGTGGCGCACGCTGTGCCTCGAGATGATGCACTTTGAGTCATCACCGGAACGCAGAAGACATGTACCGATGACTGTCGTGACGAGCACGAACACATGCCAAAGAAGCCTTCGGATATTTTTGTCGCATTACAGCAAGCGGTGATCTGGCAAAGACTCTAGAACTGAACTGATCCACATTGAGCTTTGATGCATAAAATATATTGATAAACCACCGAGTAGGAGGAAACAGTGTTACAGTAAATCACCGAGAAGGAGGCTACAATTGTTGCCCACCAGACACGTGCAACACCACCTGCCATCTGATGCTGAATTTTAAGAACAATTCGGACGGACATGCCACCGTGAACAAACCCAAGCCTAAAGGAAGAGGAGTGAGTGGATCTGGAGGAAGAACGTGAAGAGCAGCGGGAGTGTTTGCTGCTAACTCCGAACCCTGGCAACCAGTTGCGAACGGAAAACGGGGAATCGGGTTGCGACAACAGGTAATGGCTATCTAGATTGAGGAGGCCACCTACGTTTTGGGTGAAGTACAAGGATTCTGACGAAAAAGAAATGTTCACTTCGATCTTGCAGATGTCTATTTTCACATTCATCGGCTTGATGAGGACTATGTACCATCTTCGCTGATTCATCACAGGGGGTATAGGCCTTGATGCCAAACGTACCCAACTCAGTAGAGAAGACAGATTCTCCTTATTACATCGCGCACCCAAAGTTAATCCTTAATTTGTAGATTATATTCTATAAGTCGCCATACTCCTAACTGCTGCACAAATTTTAAACCTCAGATTCATCAGCCAATATCGAGTAGAGGGTGTGGGTCACAGTGACATTGTAAACGAGCATATGCGAGACGAACACGATAAACATGGTAAATGGAACAGTGTATTTACAATTCCATGGCGTCCGAAGGTGTGAGTATGCGGTAATTCCTACGTAAAAGTATATATTTAGTTACGAGTGACAGTGCTGTGCTTAGCTATCAATTTTAGCAAAGTGTGTACCATAGGCAAGACGACTTCGCAGGCAGCCTCAATCACCCACAAGCTTGCTTTCTATTTTATGCTCACCTGGTCATTGATGAGACGTTAATGAGCATGCTATCAAAGAAGACGCCACACAATGCCTTCCACAGGTTCATGAAACCAGAATACTTAACATTCAGTCTTTTCTGGCTTCAGTAATGCTTGCCGCACACACACAAAAAATTACTCTGCATACCTATAGAGATGGTTCGTGGCATGTAAATAAGCACAAAGGAGAAAAAAAATGGAGAATATTTAGGCTTTACGTTAACACACACACACACACACACACACACACACACACACACACACACACACACACACACACACACACACACACACACACACACACACACACACACACACACACACACACACACACACACACACACACACACACACACACACGCACACGCACACGCACAGAGAGAGAGAGAGAGAGAGAGAGAGAGAGAGAGAGAGAGAGAGAAAATTTGGGATTATCCTAACAAAATTCTGCTGCCTCCGGGGAAAGCGTACATGCTCCCTTCAAACGTTGACGTCATCGGCGGTTTGTTAGCTGGAGCAGTGAAAACTTTATGAACGGGAATCATTGTGTTCTCACGTCATGCACTTCCTTAGGTTTCACAGTAGGGGAGCTGCATTCAGCGTCAGATTCGGAAGCAGATCACTTACTACGCAAGAACGTTAGCAATTGATTTGAGTAGCGTGTAGCACTACGTTAAGCTCTACGTTTAGGTTGTTTTTTCATACATCATCTTGAGAGGGAAAATAAACCTTTTACTTACGAGACGAAAACACTTGAAAGGATAAAACTACGGCTCTAACTGATGCAGGGTGCAAGCATCGCGTTCCCATTCCGGTGCTCATTTTTTTCTTCGGCGAAGTCGGTCAGTGCAGAGTGCTGCGCATCGTGTTTGGCTTCGTCTTTGGACTCTTCATGGGCTACTGTGAGTACCGTATCACTGCAGCGACATGTCAGCAGCGAACTGAAGAAAATTATCTTCCCTGAAATTTACCTATATGTGGCAAGGGTACCGTTTACGAAGCATTAGGATTTATTTTCTCTAAATGCAGGAATATAGATATTTTATATCGAGGACCCGGATATTGAAGTAAGTACAAGTGGAAGTGTAAGAAAAAAAAATACTGTGTGGTATAAAACAACTAAATTTTATTTCACCGTAAATTAGTATAAATAGAATTGTACAGTCACTCATGGTGTATTTCTATATAGGCATAGTTGAGTCACCCGCTTGAATTGCACTGATAGTTATCATCTGAAGGCAAACATTTGGAAAACAGAATTAGGAGGGGTTTTGGGCCATAAAACGATGATATTGCTACATGCATGTATACTGATATTCTAGGGGGCGACGCGCGTGTGTGCCTGACGAGGAAGACGAAGGGTTGTCTCCGCTCGATCGCTGGTGAACCGGGCACGCCATTACCGCTGGTTTGGAATATATCTAATCCCCAGCCTCGTCGTTACGGCGTCTCTTCTTTTCCGTAACATATTTGGTGGAGGTGGAACGTTCCCCGTCTTCACCACGAAGCTTCGCAGTGGCCGCACCATTCAGTCTCCGGCCATGGCTACCAATGACAACAGCCTCTCAGCGTCTCCATCTGTAGCTCCAGCCACTACATACCTGACGATGCCCACCCCCCGTGATCCAGGTACATTCTCCGCACAACCTGGGCTCGACGTCGACTACTGGCTCCGTATGTACGAGCGTGTTAGCCACACACACCGATGGGACCCTACCATGATGCTCGCCAACGTAATATTTTACTTGGACGGCACCCCACGGGTCTGGTTTGACGCCCATGAGACCGAGCTCACCAGCTGGGATACCTTCAAGGAGCGACTACGCGACATCTTTGGGGACCCGTCCGGTCGCCAAATGGAAGCGCGAAAAGAACTCGCCACTCGTGTGCAGTCGTCAACAGAGTCGTATGTCTCGTACATACAGGATGTGCTCGCGTTGTGCCGAAAAGTCGACGAGCAAATGACAGAGAGTGACAAGGTGGGCCACATACTTAAGGGCATCGCGGACGACGCCTTCAATTTGCTCGTCTACAATAACGTCACGACCGTAGATACGACTATCAAGGAATGCCGTCGCTTCGAAATGGCCAAAAGCCGCCGTGTTCTGCCTCAATTTACGCGGCTACCAAACACGGCTGTTACATCCACTTGCACCGATCTCGGTGCCGCACCACCCATGCAGGACAGCGTGACACGAATAGTTCGACGGGAGCTTGAGGCGTCAAGTCCGGCACCATTTCCTCCACATCCGCTCGATCATGGCGCCGCAGAAACGCCTCCGCCGGTCTCCGTTATTCAAGCCGTCGTGAGGCAGGAAATTGCAAAGCTTGGTTTTCCTGTGGCCTGCTCTGTGTCCCGACCCGTCTCCAGACCAATGACAACAAATGCACCACGCCATGACTTACATTTTATTCCGCGATCCCGCAATCCGGCGGAATGGAGAACTGCAGACGACAAGCCGATCTGCTTCCGCTGCCACCGAGTTGGCCATATCTCCCGCTACTGCCGCAGCACTTGGACGCCCTCAAACTGGAGTCAATTTTCCTCTAATCGACCATACGAGGACTCCCGTCGGTATTCGCCCAGTCGTGTGTACCTTTCTTCCGACATCCCCAACAGCCGCTCCACTGCTCGTTCGCCGCCACCACAACGTCGCCGTTCCCCATCGCCCCAACCACGCCGCTATCCGTCGCCGGTCAACTGTGGATCCTCTCGGACGGAAAACTAGATCATGCAGCTCCGGGAGGTAGTGCTGCATCGCTTGCGAATGATCCAAATCCTCCATTGACGCTCCCCACTGATACGAACTTGATTGAGGTGTATGTGGACGGTATTTCCTTGACGGCGTTAGTCGATACCGGAGCTCAAGTGTCTATAATGAGTGCTCATCTGTGTCGCCTGCTCAAAAAAGTCCTCACGCCTGCAGCAACTAAAGCCCTCCGTGTCGCTGATGGTGGAACTGTGGCCATCACTGGAATGTGTACCGCTCGTGTTAGTATTGCCGGCCGCCATGTTCCCGTTTTATTTACGGTCCTTGAAAATTGCCCCCACGACCTAATCTTCGGCATGGACTTCCTATCGACGCATTCTGCCCTCATCGATTGTGCCGCCGGTACTCTCTGCCTAGAACTTCCTCTTCTCCCGGATTCTGACCCTGAACCCCCGAACAGCTTGTGCACCACTGACTTCTTCCGGATACCACCTAAAGCTCTCACATTCATCGAATTGGCTAACACCCTCTCCCGTGCTTGACGGTGATTATATCGTGACGCCGATTACTGATGTTCTCCTGGCGCGTGACATTACTGTCCCACACTCTGTCGTAAGCATGGCCTCTAACCGAACATATTTACCTGTTATCAATTTTGGTTTCATAAAACAAGTGCTACCCCAAGGAATTTCGGTCGCCACACTAAGGCCCTTAATTGACGACCACGTCACCTGTTTTACGGCAGACGCATGTCCCGAGCACGCACATCACTCGCAGGATGTCACGTGCCTCGATGCGACCTTACGCTCCATGATCGCCCCGGACCTCAAACCTGAGAAGTCAACCGCGCTATGCCGCCTCCTGGCTTCATACCGCGACATATTCGACGTCGACCACCGTCCACTCGGCCAGACTTCACTCGTCAAGCACCGCATTAACACAGGTGATTCTCATCCCATTCATCGGCGACCATACCGGGTGTCTGCCACCGAGCGTAAAATAATTCAACAAGAAGTCACCAAGATGTTAGCCAAAGGAATTATTGAACCCTCTTCAGCCCATGGGCATCCCCCGTTGTGCTCGTTAAAAAGAAAGATGGCACCTGGCGCTTCTGCGTGGATTACCGTCATCTGAATAGAATCACGAAAAAGGACGTTTACCCTTTACCTCGCATCGATGACGCTCTCGATTGTCTCCACGGCGCCCGATACTTTTCCACAATAGACCTACGTTCCGGATACTGGCAGATTGCTGTCGACGAAAAAGACCAAGAGAAGACTGCATTTGTAACTACAGACGGCCTATATCAGTTCAAGGTTATGCCATTTGGGCTATGCAACGCTCCAGCCACGTTTGAGCGCATGATGGACTCTCTGCTACAAGGGTTCAAATGGTCAACATGTCTTTCTTATCTTGACGATGTCGTTGTATATTCCCCAACATTTGAGACCCACCTTCAGCGTTTGTCAGCTATTCTCGACATATTCCGCACTGCAGGCCTCCAATTGAACTCGTCGAAGTGCCGCTTCGGACGCCGGCAAATTACAGTGTTGGGCCACCTTGTCGACGCCTCTGGTGTGCAGCCGGACCCCGAGAAAATTCGTGCAGTCACCAGTTTTCCTGTACCCCAGTCAGCCAAAGACGTCCGGAGTTTCGTAGGACTTTGCTCCTATTTTAGAAGGTTTGTGAAAGATTTCGCAACCATCGCTCGAACCCTCACAGACCTTCTAAAGAAAGACGTCACATTTACGTGGGGTACCGACCAAGCTGCTGCTTTTTCTCACCTAATCACGCTACTGACGACTCCACCCATATTGGCTCACTTTGACCCATTCGCTCCGACGGAAGTTCGAACCGATGCTAGTGGTCACGGAATCGGAGCCGTGTTAGCCCAGCGCCAACGGGGACACGACCGAGTTGTCGCCTACGCTAGCCGCCTCCTCACAGCTGCTGAGCGCAACTATTCTATTACGGAGCGTGAATGTCTTGCTCTTGTTTGGGCAGTCTCAAAGTTCCGCCCATATTTATATGGCACTAATTTCACTGTGATAACTGACCATCATGCGCTATGTTGGCTTACGTCACTGAAGGATCCTACTGGCCGGCTCGGGCGCTGGGCTCTGCGACTCCAAGAGTATACATTTACGGTGACGTACAAGTCCGGACGCCTACATCAGGACGCAGACTGCCTGTCGCGCTACCCGGTCGCTGAGTCGAGCACTATGCATGACACCGACACCGAGCCTTGCGTCTTTTCCCTTTCGCAAGTGACATGCATCGGTGACGAGCAGCGCTATGATGCGTCCTTGCGTGCTATCATTGAGAGCCTCGAATCACCATCTTCCAGTCAGTCCTATCGCTCGTTCGTGCTCCACGATGGTGTATTATACCGCCAAAGTTTTGAGCCGGATGGACCGGCTCTGCTGCTTGTCATTCCGAAACACCTTCGCTCGGAAGTTCTACATGAACTTCATGACCTTCCGACTGCTGGTCACCTTGGTGTGTCACGCACTTACGACCGAATACGCCGACGCTTCTACTGGCCAGGGCTTGCACGCTCAGTCAGAAGGTACGTTGCGGCTTGTGAGAAATGTCAGCGCCGCAAAACGCCATCGACACTTCCCGCCGGACGCCTTCAACCACTCGATATTCCGTCAGAACCGTTCCTCCGCGTTGGCTTGGACCTACTTGGCCCTTTTCCCTTGTCTTCCTCGGGTAACAAGTGGATAGCCGTGGCCACCGACTACGCCACGCGTTATGCCATCACACGAGCTCTCCCAACAAGCTGCGCCACAGATGTCGCCGACTTCCTCCTCAAGGACGTGATTTTGCAACACGGAGCCCCACGGCAGCTGCTTACAGATCGTGGCCGCACCTTTTTGTCGAAGGTCATAGCCGACATCTTGCAGTCCTGTAAAACGAGACACAAGCTGACTACGTCATACCACCCGCAAACCAATGGACTCACGGAGCGCCTAAATCGAACTCTTACAGACATGCTCGCTAAGTATGTTTCTACCAACCACACCGACTGGGATCTCGCGTTGCCGTACGTCACATTTGCCTACAATTCTTCGCGCCATGACACTGCCGGTTACTCTCCATTTTTTCTGCTGTTTGGCCGAGAACCAACATTGCCTCTAGACACCGTCATACCGTCTCCTGGAGTACCGACCAGTGAATATGCCATGGACGCTATCACTCGGGCCGCTCACGCACGCGAAATCACCCGTACTCGCCTTCTGACCTCTCAAGAGAAGCAACGGCGCTTGTATGACCAACGACACCGCGACGTACACTTTCCACCCGGTTCTTTGGTACTGCTCTGGTCTCCGACCCGTCAAGTTGGCTTGTCAGAAAAACTGCTTACTCGCTACACAGGCCCATACCGTGTCCTCCGTGTGGTTACGCCTGTAACATATGAAATTGGTCCTGCCACCCCATTGCCTTCATGTGCCCAACAGGCTACCGATATTGTACATGTTGCGCGCTTGAAGCCCTACAACTCTCCTAGTGACGTTGACATCTAAATGCGCCGAGACGGCGCTTGCGCCGCCGGGGGTTATGCTACATGCATGTATACTGATATTCTAGGGGGCGACGCACGTGTGTGCCTGCGTGTGTGCCTGACGAGGAAGACGAAGGGTTGTCTCCGCTCGATCGCTGGTGAACCGGGCACGCCATTACCGCTGGTTTGGAATATATCTAATCCCCAGCCTCGTCGTTACGGCGTCTCTTCTTTTCCGTAACAATATGATTATGAGTGACGCCAGCATTTCTAAGAGATAAAGAATAATTTGGAATCCCTGCCGATATACTCCACGACTAGAACCTCACTGAACGCGGTTGTGGAAATCGTGTGTAGCAAAGTATTTGAACCAGTGGTGAAAGAAAAAAACTTTTTGCAACAAGAATGTATAATTTTTTGCCAGCGCAGTGTTCGATATCTCTTGCATGCTATTATGTAACTCGCAACAGCAAGACACTGACCTAAATATGGACGTCGTGTCACACTGGTGCGGTAGGTATACCAAGTACTGCTCGAGTGTACAGTCAATGACATACGTTTACGGACCATGCGAGCATGTTTTGAACTATTTGTGCGTGCCGCCTAGCAGTGCACCATCTACCGTCGACAGCAGCGCTGGGTTGGAAACATGTCTTCATTGTATTTACTGTTATATAAATTTTTATGCCCATGCAGCACGCTGAGTTGGTTGTTTTCACATGTAGCTATGACGCTCTCTATGGGCGCAACACTGCTGCCTTGGTAGCAGAAGTTCAGCAGTACGTTACCGTGACGAGCACGCGTCAGTGCATTGAAACGACTGCGGTTGGTTACAATTGTTTAATAAACGCGTAGTTTTCAAAGCACCTTTGGAATATATACGCGAAAGATAATGAAGGCCAGCCTGATTGCAGGAGGAGTTTTTATTTTTTAAGGTGAACAGCGCTTGTCCTGTGTCTTCCTACTTCTCTGTCTTCGTATTTCGCCCTGTTTACCTTTAAAAAAATGGGCAGATCCCACGTACAGTGGGAATCACTGATATGCGAAGCACGAATAAGAAATGTTGGTATGTCACTTAAAATCACCACAACAATACGATGCGGAGGTAAATGATGCCGTACGTGACTGCCATGTCATGATTCGTGACATTTACCTTCGTCATCAATTCGCGACACCTGATAACGAAATTGGTATAGGTGCAGCTAGAGAAACGACCGCGAGCACGCTATGAGCGTAGCATGTAGTAATGTTTTACATGACACGCATATCATGGTTATCATGTTTGGACGTGTCGCATACCTTCGTCGTCCATTCACGTCCCGTAATGCCAAACTTGGCATATGCGAAGCTAGCGAAACGGCGGCGAGCACTTATAACGTTCACGCGTGCCCACGCTGGGCGCAGCGGCACTACGCTTGCGAAAGGCGAGCACTCTATTGTCGGACACAAGGCGCGACCAGCGTCTGTAGGTGAAGCCCGGTGGCAACCGGCTTACAATGCGACATGCTGCATTTCGCGCCGACGACGTTACCTAGACAGCACCGCTTCTGTTTAGCTTCTTGTCGGAAGGACGCCGGGCGCGCTCAAACGCACATGCGTCAAAGCGACGCACCATGGCGTGCGCCTGAGAGTATATGCCAGGCAAATCGGCGCCTGGCGTGGCATCGCCAGCGTGACGCGACGAAACGAACACCGGCGCGCACGCGCACCTGGTCACGTCGAAGTGTTTCGGCGCCTTGAGGACGATACGTAGTTATGTTCTTATACGACACGCATCTCATGATTACCATGTTTGCACCAGTCACATGCCTTCGCCATTCATAGACGTTGCGTGATGCCAAATTCTGCATATGTGAAGTTAGCGAAACAGCCGTGAGCGCATCATGGGTGTGGCTTGTAGTCTTGCTGTTACATGACACACAGGGCACAATTATCATGTTTGGACGTGCCTTTCACATATCACATCCATTCGCGTCACATAATACCAAATTTGGTACATGTGAAGGTAGCGAAACGGCCGCGAGCGCATCATGAGTGCGGCAGGTAGTCATGTTGTTACATGACACGCATCTCATGATTATCATGTTTGCACCATTCGCATACCTTCGTCATCCCTTTACGTTCCGTAATACCAAATTTGATGTATGTGAAGCTAGCGAAACGACCGCGAGCGTATCATGAGTGTGGCATGCATGTAGTCACGTTGTTACATGACACGCATCTCATTATTATCATGTTTGCACCAGTCACATACCTTCGTAATCTGTTCACGTTGCGTAACACCGAATTTGGTACATGTGAAGCCAGCGAAGCGACTACCACCGTACTATGAGCGTGGCGCGTAGTCGTGAATCATGGCTTACATGACATGCATGTCATGATTTCCACGTTAGGGTTTGTCACTTGTGTTTGCCATGCAGTCACGTCATACTATGCCAAATTTGCAACATGTCGTGTGAACAAAACCACCGTAAGAGCAGCAAGACCTTGAAATATAAATATTGACATTCATAACATACATCTCATGATTTTCATGCTATAACTAGTAATTTATGCTTGTCATACAGTCATGTTATGCCATACGAAATTTGGTATTGATACCATAAACGAAACGGCCAGGAGAGCTAGAAGTCGGAGGTGGCTATATAGATAGATAGATAGATAGATAGATAGATAGATAGATAGATATATAGATAGATAGATAGATAGATAGATAGATAGATAGACAGATAAATAGATAGATAGACAGACAGAAAGATAAATAGATAGATAGATAGATAGATAGATAGATATATAGATAGATAGATAGATAGATAGATAGATAGATAGATAGATAGATAGATACGTTCGAAGTCGCCGAAGGTTGCTAAGAAATGCTATGCAATAAAATGAATCGTAACCAACTTGCCCTATTTTCGATACGACCCTTCAATGACTTGGAGCGCAAAAGAAATCGCGTATCTGCATGACGGTATAGCTTGCACTTATATAGCACATTCACACTTGAGAAGCAAAGTGAAAAGGAAAACGCCAGAGTGGCCCGATAGCCATGTGCGCGCCCGTCGCAAACCTTCGCATTTCTACTGCATCTCGTACGATGCAGTACAATCACGCTTTTCATGAGCAGCGAAGCATGTGACTGCCGGCACTGTTGCTGACCGCACCTTTTCCCTCGCGTTGGCTACAAGCTCGTTCTCATGCTTGAATAATAGCACAAGAGGCCAGCATGCGGTATTACAATGTTTGGTGTCATTAAAATGTCAGTTTTTGCATATATCGGCGGAAAACAGCAGCTGCAGTCGCGGGCTGGGTGCTCTAGATAATTGAGATTCCGTCTGTACACTGTCGTTGTTTATGAAAGGGAACACGCGAACGCGTGGCCTGCACTCTGCGGCGGCTGCCCACAGCACCATCAACCGACAAGTGAAGAAGGCTCGTTCGCTTTTGGCGTCATCTATGGCCAAGCAAGATAACGAGTCATGGGCGGTAAACAAGCGCTTCTAGATTAAGTTCTCTCATGATTCGCGTGGCGAGCGATAACGGGGGATTACTGCAGCTTGTGCCGTGGTCGCGAACAACGTTTGATATGTTGGCAGTGGACTGCGCACTGTAGGCGTGTGCAGAGAAAGAGTGCGATGAAGCGGCGCTTGTCTAGCTGCATAACTCGTTATTAGTTTTCTCGGCAACAGATGACGCTGAAAGGGAACGTGTTTTCTTTTGCTGTCGGTTGATGGTGCTGTAGGCAGCCGCCGCAGAGCGCAGACCACGCGTTCGCGTGTTCCCTTTCATAAAGGACGACAGTGTACAAGCTTCTGCCACCGCCATCCTCACCACTGGGTGAATTCATTCAACTTTGTCCGTTTCCTGAGCATCAAATTTCTTTCCGAACTTCAGTCGTGCATGCGAAGCATGGAAAAGAAACATTTCATACCTTCCCGAGTGTTGTTTCGGGAGACTTGCTGGTAGCAGACACACGGGCCGCTGTGGCATCGGGTTCCGCTAGCTGTAAAAAAGCAAGCCACGTGAAAACATACCAACTCACTGCTTCTGGAACTTCTACTTCCACTGTTCTCTAGATGAACGCGTCTTTGTCAAGGCTGGAAGTTTTTCCGTGCTGCTCGCGTATTTTGCAATCGCTCGATGCGAGCCAGCACCGACACCTTGGCCGCCATGTTTAACTTGCAGTTGGATGTTAACACCACGTGGTTTGAGCTAGTGCAGCAAAAGCTGTGTATAGCTGAAAGGTGATCCACTTTCGCGCCGCGCAAAATGCGGCCTCGGAGCGATTTCTTTGCGGAGGCTTAGCGGCGTTGTATTCTGGTCGCTTGGCGGTTGAAGCGAGTGAGATTCTAATGAGTGTCGCCGCTTGCGCTTCCTTCGAGAGCAAATGTGAACGCGTCTTTAATGTAGTTTTTGCTGTCTTCATACTTAAAATAAGTAAAACGAGTTTAGAAATAAACTTTTAATTCTGAGTTGCGCATTTGCTATCCTCTTCCATCCTCCCTGTGTTTTTTGAGCTATGCCTTCAACCAACTAACCCAAAATCTGTTCTTTAGAATCAAAGTCACAATGACCTGCTTCAAATGATGTGCCGTAAGGCTGATGTGACTTTCGTGGAAGAAAAATATTTAGGTTTGATAACAGTTATGCTGATAGACTTATCTCGGCATGAAGCACGTACTGACGGCTCCAGAAAAGTGAGAGGTGGAAAATATATGTACCCAGTTGGGAAGCTTGAGGTCATCGATTAAGGCCAACGCAGGTATCAATTCCCGTGTAATAAAGACAGAAAAACGAGCTGGGCTGCGACTGTGCAGAAAGCCACAGTGACAGGTAGCCTTTGAGTACTGAACTTTGAAGCCAGAGTGTGCTAAAACCATTTTATCACGGGTACGTGTGTATTCCACACTAAAAAAAGCGTATGCACGAGTTTGCTGCGAATATTATATTGAGAAAGAAAACATAAGCAAAATATTATGGAAACAAGTGGGCAAAATCTTCCGTTAACTCGATTAGCTCCGGTCATTTCACCCATACGCGAAAGCTTCAGACTAAGTTTACACGAAGCGTTGGACGAGCTCATCTGCATTTATCTTGGTCAAACTGTGTGCCAGGACGGCACTCAAAGGTAGAAGTGCGTCAAACAAGCGCAGGGTTCTGATTATTCGGCAACGTCTATGTCAGATGGTATAGTTTATGTGCCGCCGTGCCGCGCAGCTTGACCAAAATCAGCTTTCAAATAACCATCTGGCTTCGACTAAAAATCATCTTATAGCGTGCTGAAAGCTAGAAAAAATTACAGCATATTCACGGGGTGAATGATGATGAATGGGCGAAGCTCCGGAGGGATTCATCGGTAAACTGTGAATCTTCCGTGTAATTCGCCCAGTCGATCATCATGTAAAGACGGGAGAAACGCTGTGTGTGTATATACACAAATCAACTTTTATTTGTTCTTAGACGATGGATGGCTTGCGATGTCCCTTGCCTCGCGCGCTCGCACATCGGGATTCTGTCTGCGAGCGCGCGCTGCTGCCGCCTTGCGCTCTCTCCGCTGTGCAGCCTTATCCATCCGGTGACTCCGAGCGCGCGCCAACAGCGAACGGATTTTATTACAACGCTCCCCCTAGCGTACGTCGCCACACTAAATCGAACGATTGCCTTCAACCAATGACACGCGCCATATGTGACATCATTCCTATTTTATAAGATCTCGCGTCTTTCATCAACTACAAGTACCGCTTTCTAGTTTATAACATCTTGCATCTTTTCATCATCAGCTACAAGTACCACCATCTAGTAAACACTACAAGAACTAAACGAGAGGTGGCTACATACAGGAGACGGTACCGCCATCTAGTGAACACTGCAAGAACTAAACTAGAGGTGGCTACATACAGGGGACGGTACCGCCATCTAGTGAACACTGCAAGAACTAAACTAGAGGTGGCTACATACAGGCTACAGGGGACGCACAGCCCACGCCCTAAGGAGCTTCGCCCCTAAAAAATATCTCAACGCGCTCAATAAGTGCTGCGCTTCATGCTGATTGACTGACGATGTCGGTCGAAGCAGCGATCCCGAAATTAACTCTTAGCACACTGCTACAGTCATCACCACCCCCCAAGATCTTTAAAATAGGGACTTTTTAATCTTCAGTATTGTATCATACAATGAAAACTGTTTTTTGTATCGACTTATCTGCTAGCCAAACTGACAGTACCCCCGAGCAGCATAAAATCATTGCAAATCATTTTAGTGCGGTAAATAAATTTTCTTACTGTTCATGGTTTTCGTTGCTTGTCATCGTCACAGTCACGGTCAGCAAAAAAGAAAACAACTTCTAAAGCACTGACATTCCATGAAAAGGTGCTTTTTTCAATGGAGCGGTACAAAAATGCATGCGTGCCACTAACCCGCAGGGTGCGTCGAACTGGAAGCCGTCGTATCCCACAGTTCCCTGCGATTGCCCATTTTACCGGTCACCTATTGAGCGTGTCGCGAGTGCCTGATTAAAAATTCCCAAAATAATTAATAAGAAAACACAAATTAACAAAAGAGAAATTATTTGCAGGTGTACAATTTTTTATGTGGAAAAATTGTTAAACCCAATAAATGCTAATATTCACATCAACCTCAATCTATTCAATCGGATTTTAGGACGCCCGGAAACTTTTACGAGTGTCCATGTTCTTTGAAAACGAAAGTAGCGCAGAGTTGCCCGAACCTGTTTTGATTGTGACCCTGCTGTCGATACCCGCTGAAATTTAGGCAGAAGCAAAAATTTAGCCAGTAGTTTCTTTGTCGTGAGCTCGCATAGTTGGTAAACAATTGTGGTTGCATGTAAGTACGTTGCTAGATCGAAGTTAAATTTTAATAACGAAAACTTTGTGTGTTGATCATTGACATACCAGCGCTTTTTGTTCCGCGTGATTGCAGTCTTCTACTTGGGCATCGTGCGAGAACTGTTCACCACAGAACTGACGCTTCGCTGCATGGGAACTGCCGTAATACTGCTCACTGGCGCCGGCTACGCGTTGTCTGCAAAGGCCCGCGCGATTACGTGGCTCCTGGTACCGTTTCTTTGCGGCCGAGCGGGCCGGTCGGCTCTGGTCACCGCTAGCGTCTCGCTCATTCTGAGAGGCAAGTTGAGAAGGTGCTGTTTTCTGCGCATTGCAGATTGATGCAAATAAGGATGAGTAGTAGAGAGGTGGTAATTACAATCAAGTTTTGGTAAAGAGAGAACAAAAGCGGTTGATAGACAAACGGGTCTTTTGTTATTCTAGCGCTGATGTTGTTGTTGTGTTGGTCTTAGTGCAGTTCTATAGATCTCGCGAAGTCATGCGCTAATGTTGTTTTTGTATATGACCATGTGCAGATTCAAATCCAGTGCTATATCCTGTCCTACTGCCATTCATGCGCAAGTATCCATGTGGTTCTAAATGCTGTGCTTAATGTAGTTCAATTCCCACGAAAACCGAAGGTGTACGTAGCATGGGTAACCCAGCCATTCCATAAGCAGTCGCGTACTTGCCCAGGTGGTAGTGCCCTCTTTTGCCCAACGAGGGTATGCTCTGGTTGTTTCAGGAGCATTTACCATCACCCTAGGTAAATTATTTTTGATTAATGTTAGGGTATATCTGCAGCCTGTAATATTTTAGACCTGGTTATTTAAATTTGTACTGAATTTATTACTGTTAGCATTGTTACCAATAGGTGACCATGCTGTGTAAGAGAGTCGATAGACTACAAGCCAAGCCATTAAAGTGCAACGCACTTGCTCATTGAAGAGGGGGTGGTTGCTGGAACTGACGTCTGCACAAGTGGTCTTGTTATTCCTAAGGGAGCAACCGCTTGTCGAGAGCGCTTAGAAGGAAAATCAGGGCGCATTTGTGTCATATCCTTTACCACTTGCTGGCTACTCAAGCTGAGTGTTGTTGTTGACCACGATAGTGATAGCGCGAGAACAGAACGACGACAAAAAGACAAGGACACGAGCGCTAACTTTCAACTGGAAGCTAGCGCTCGGGTCCTTCTTGTCCTTTGTCGTCGTTCTGTAGTCGCGCTATAACTCTCGTGATGTCATACCAACTAGCCCAAACTTCCACACTTCTAAGTTGCTGTTTATCTTGCATTGCTGAACTGCAACGCTCTATGTAGGTCCGATCGAGAGTATGATGACCAACAGCAAGGTAGCTGTGGACTCATTCATGTGTCTGGGTGCTCTGTCTTACAACCACACCAAGGAGCGCCTTCTGCTGATGTACAAGCCCATCAAAACGGATCATCTGGGACTTTGACGTGAGTTTTCACTAGCGTGTATGCCGGAAAACCAATACAAACAAAATAAAAAAATGTTTGTTTTATCTTCTTTATCAGAAAGAATAAAGTGCGGCTCAATTAAAATGCAAGGTTCTGTAGTACCATTGGACACTTGTTTAAAATGGTTCTGACTGATGGTAGCATTCTCACCGGTCATAAATGACAAACGTGTTTATGTCAGATTTGTTTCGCCTGTATGATGAATGGCAAAAGTTCCATCTCAGAAGCGGATGCACATAAGTATATACGAATGAACGTGCACTCCGGACTGACGTCATGGGCCGGATGTCCGGTGACCACGCCTTCATAGAACCATTCAGCGGGCACAAATGGGCCTATTTCTTTCTTTTCAGAGGTGACTGGCTGCCACGTTCCAGTAACTTAGGCGGGGCCTCTCCGGACTACTTTAAGTTTCTTTTAGAAGCTTAAATTAAAGAACAAGTATCGTTACAGGATAGTGTGTGTAATATCTAAGAGGCACACAATTTTTTAAAAGTTTTTCATTGAGAAGACAATGAATAAATTTGAAGGTACAAAACACGACTTACTGGTAGTGGCAAAGCTTTGTGATGGTAGGTGCTCGAGTAACAGTATAAGCACTCGCTCTTCACTATTGAAAAAAAATCGCAAAATCACGTTAAGAAATGTAGCACGCTTCTGCAGTCGTGCAAGAAACAACTTTGTTAAACTGCTGCCGCTATATTTGTGATTGCATCTGCATGACTTAATGTGTACGTGTGTTGTGAAACGTTGTAAATTTTTGTGAAACGTGTAACACTTTACATTTTGCATTTCGATCGTGCTTCTAGGAGCAGGCGAAAGTCATTCACAACGAAACTGCGGCCATCGACGAAGAAGTCAAACCAATTGAGAAAGAGGTAACTACCCACGCACCTCTGTCTGGCTGCCTATTGTAACACTGTTGCATTTTTTTCGCCATTTTAGTTTGATTTCATGCCAGCGAATTGTTCTTAATATCTTGCACTGATCTGGGATCGCTGAAAATGCCTCCCTTCTGTACTTTGTGTTGCAATTCCCGCCACAACGGTTTCTAGAGCAACGTTTGAAAATGAAGCCACCAGTGAAATTAATATTGTTCCCAGTTGCTGTCCACGCTAAAATTGTACCTAGCAGTCACGCCCAATATCAGTTGCGAAATGTGGCCTGTGGTCAAAGCGGTGACAGAACTACATACACAGGGACACAGACAGAAAAAAACTCGGCGATGTAAACGCTGTATCGGCTCGTGGTATTTGCGAAAAAAAAATTCACTTTTCTTGCTGTTACAGCGAAAACTTGGAGCTTCAATCATAATATTAGCCACCGTGTTGCAACTTATATTTAGCGTCACTTTATTAGCACGTACTGAACAACGTGCAAATATTTACTGACTATACCAAAAAGCCTAGTCACCCACTATCTACATCTCGCTGCACTTGTCTGTCCTATCGCACTATTACCTCAGTGGCGAGTAACAATCCAAATGTTTACTTATGTATGTGACCTCTGTTCAAATTTGCGATTACACCTACCTGCCCTAATATTTGATTCGCGTCTGCTTGAACTGCCATTGTCTCGAAAAAGAAGCACAGGTTCTGGTCCAACCGATTGGATTGATTCCGAGGTATCGACAGAAGTCACGGGGTGCAAACGTTGAGCAGCAAATGACTCCGCAATACCAAGTCACTAGACGACCAAAGTGATCCTTCGTGGTCATTCGCTTCCCTATCAAATTGCTCACGCAACCGGTGCTAGTTGCAAGGGAGATACAATGTTTAAATGCGTTATGAACAACACCTTGAGGTCGTTGAGCAAACACACTTTGCGGCTAGCAGGCAGTGCTATAAAAATCTCAGCCAAATCTTGCTCTCATGAGTGACAAGGAGCGTTAACAAGCGGATCACGAACTCGTAGTCACTATTTACTCGGGTGCTCTGTTTTTATATGGGGAGCAGCACTCACTCGCGTCTGAACCGTCGGCGCCCGCTGTGTGACGTCGCAGAGCGCGTAGTATTCTGTTGGCCAATAGCTGACATAAGCCAAGTGCGGCATTTAAATCATATGCGCTTCTTGCGAAAGAGTACCACCACGTGCTCGAGCAGTCCTTCTTCATCTGCCAACAATGCATAGTGAGGCGCAATCATACACATAAATAACAACGGGAAATCCGCTCGCATTTCATCACGTGGGCTGAAGGTCATGATGCACCCATATGTAACTTTTTTCTGCCGTGCCATCTCTCTCTGTGTAGCATCTAATGCACTGGTAGGGACGTCAAAAGAAAGAAAGCACTTGAAGCACCAGACAAAGTCGTGTAACTTCACTTTTTATCTAACCAAAGGAATTTTAGCTGCAATCAACTAGTGGTGCCCTAAACTCCGATACAAACGCCATTCGGTGATTACGTGAAAAAGCGGCTCATGACCTCTTCAGTACATGCTTATCACCATCGGCTAGCCATTGGTTCTCTTCGTCATAGGGTACCTCGGGCAACGCAAAGGTGACAGTGTGGTTGACTGCTGAAAACTGAAGGTTAGCGTCACTGGAGCTTGAGCAAGGCAGTCTCCATGCATTGTGGAATGGGGACTGCCTTGCAGTCATCGTTTGTCTATGCAATCTTCATTGGCTAATGATATCCGTGTAGAAATTCGCCTGGTCTCTTCTTAGCGTTAGCTAAGGGGGCTACAAATATCATGTTTGCAGGTTCTATCTTTGTAATAGATCATTTTGGCCAATGTTGGCCTAGTGTATCTACTACCAGTGTGATAAAATAATACGTGTGCAAAGTCGCTCCTCCACGCTGCTTAGTATGAGCCCGCACTTATTATGGTTTTGATGCTACGAAACACCTACCAGTCATAGATAAAAAAAGACACATAGAACCTCAACAAAGACAACAAAGTGGTAACTTTTTTTTTCAACTTGATCGAAAGTCCACACAACCCAACGATTTTTATCCCACTTTAACTTACCTGTCACTGTACGACAGGTGTCAATATAGCAAAAACCATCAGCCATTTCTTCTCAATCGTGTGAACCCTTGTGCTACGTACGGCAGGTGTCTGGAGACGTGCGTGAAGAGAGGGCGCTCGAAGCGGACGCCGAGTACGTGGACAAGGTATCCGACAACGATCCACGCTCGAAGTTGGTGAGAGAGAAATACCAGGAGCTCAAGAAGGAGCTCCAGAGCGATGACCAGTTCGAGGCCGACTACGCCAAGAAGCTAGAGCTGCGATGCGAAGGTGAGATGCTCGCCCAGCCCTGCATAGTTTCCGCTTGGACCACAAGAACAACAACGAAAAGAACAACAACAAAACTAACGAAGATTATCAGAGCTCGGTTAAACGAATCTTGTCGAATGATAGCAGGATATATCGCGTAAAAAATGTCGCTTTCTTGGCAAGAGTAAGGGCTGTTGTTTTTTGTTTTTGGTTTCTATCATGCAGGCATTTTCTCACAAGGAGTCAGGGCTTGCCGGAATGCGTTCAAGTCGGCCGAGACGCGCTGTTTCGAGGCTCTGTCTATCCTTGGCTACCTGTTCTGCTGGCCGATGAAGCTGACTCTCCTGTGTCACGTTGTGAGCAGTAAGCAACATCAATACTATAATTGTCAATTTGCGATTATAGTACGACTGTTTTGCAAACGTGTTGAGAACAGACTGTTTACCAATCAGTAGCAGTAAGAAGACAACAGCAAGACATGCGGAAAGACGCGCCTTCCTTTGGCGAGATTTAGAACCGATTATATATTACTTCCTCGTTATATGTTCGAAGAATGTTAATACATGCTATGTATCCTAGAAAGTGAAAAATTAACTGTCGAATAATACAGCCTGATGGCCAGATAAAAATTGGCATAGCTTTGCTCTATCTTTCTGTTCACTTTTGTGTATAGGCATGGAAGGTAGCATTTCTTTTTGTTGTGGTTTCCAAGTACCATAAATTCGCTAGTTTTTATGGCACCTTGAATAAATGAGCACTAGTGGCACTTACTTATTCCGAGCTATTAAACCTGATATAGACTTTTGATTCTGGCCTCCAGGATGTCGTATCTTGTGCACCTATAACCTCTTGTTTAGTGTCGTTCTGCTTTCACTAATAGTAATTTGGTAATTATCGCTTCATTTAAAAAAAGATTGGCTATGATGATAGAAATAGGGAAGCCGTAGTTAAACTACGTTTTTTCTCGAGGGAACGTTGGCCATTGATCCTTTCTTTCAGCCATATATTGGTTCGTCAGTCAGTCCGTGTCAATTGATACATTCTGCGCCGAAAGCATTGCTTGGAAAGATCTAATTTCTCTTCTCTTCCCTCAATATGCCCACCTCGCAACAATATATTACCACTGCAATGGCCAATGTCTTCAATGAATGGGTCTTCGTTCTGGGGAGGAGATCCTTGTTGCATTGAATATATAGGCTTGTTTCTTTGTATAGACAAAGTGCAGTAAAATCTTCAGTGGACTGTCGAGCACTTTGTAAATCACACCATACGTTTGTGTCAAATGACATACTACCAACGACGCGTGTCAAAGTGTCAAATCACCAATCAGTTCTCTGCTAGTAGATAACAAGCAAACTGTTATATTATATATATATATATAATATATATATATAATATATATATATATATATATATATATATTATATATACAGGGAATCAGTACTGAAGGACACTGTGGGTGAATAAATTTGCGTGTGCCAGCATTGGACGCTGACAATGTCGCTGGCTGGGGTCAGTGCCTTACGCATGCACTGGTTTTCTTATTATAGAAATGAAACTTCACCGCAAGGAATCCTTGCTCTTCTTCCTGCAATCAGTCAAATTCGGAGGAAAGCAAACTTCACAATCGAGAACTTGTTTACATGCATTGATGTATGCAAAAGCTACAATTAAAGGTTGACTTGTTGTTCATAATGGTTTGCCCTTTCTTTCCTCTTTACCAAAGTAAATACGGCAAGTGAACAGTTCCTTTAAACAGCATAAACAATCCCCGGTCACCGAAAGTCAATCTGACTGTAATCATGAACTATGAGCGATTATGGGACAGGTTCAATAGGGGAAAAGTGTGGGGCAGGCTACTCCATTAGAAGATGATATAAAGAGAAGGGCAGTGTGGTTATCGAAACCTACACATCGCCTTAGTTATTACACCAGAAGCAGCAAATGGCGTGCGAAATATCAGAGCTACAAATGAACCGAAAATAAAAAGAAAGGCAAGAGCGAAAAACAAAACTTAAACAAAACGTAGAAACAACCATGATATGAAATGTCGCCTGCAGTGGCTTTTTCGAACAGAGAGCCGCACATACAGCGCAATTCAATAGCCTGCAAACCTCGGCCCCTTAGCTTAACTTCATATGAAGCAGCGAGGAAAGGACGGATACTTAAAATTAAGTGCACAGCGCAGGCACTGACTCGGCGTACTTGTCTGAGATGAGACAGGTGTCTTGCGTCATTTCGGTCATTCGATGCCTTCATTGCGACAATGCAGCCTTCCTTGGCAAAAGAACCTGTGACGGCCTGGAACCCATCAACGCGGGTTTCGGCCAGAGCATCTCCGCCATGGAGGCCGTCAAACGGGAATTCGATGCCAACTTTAAGGTCAACGTGCAGTACAAGGTGAATTGGCTCATCACAAAACAGGCCTAATAATTGCTCAAAGGGGGCCTCGAACACTTTTCAAGACCTTGTTGTTTTACATATTTCACTAACGGGTTGCGTAGACGGAAGGAGTAAGAAATTAGTGCAGCAAGAACGGTAGTGATAGGGACATGCATTTCAAAGTTACTCGGCAGAGAAAACCCAAAATACTATGAAATGGACGGCTACCCTCAACTCGATTTCCGCGGGCTAACCAGAATACTTTTCCGTCCCCTCATGAAGACGGAGGGCCGCCCAATAAAATGAATTGAAAGTTATTACGTGCATGGTAACAAATAATGTGGTGCTTGAAGTGTGAACCACACGTTGAAAACTTGGCAGCTAACGAACGCGTTTATTACATTCTCTAGTTTTATTGGGTTTTCTTGTTGCTACGGTGTCCATGTATCTTTGCTTTTATGTTTTTCCCCCCTTTACTTTCCTCAAACAGCGGCGGCTGGGGCGTCTCAGCACGTTCTCTTCAGCGCAATGGCGTTCGGGCCTTCTTTGACACACGCTGTAAGAGTGGGATAGCTTGTCAGTGAAAAGCCGCGCTAAAAAATATACCCTACTATGGGAGAGTTACGAGCCGCTGTTGGACGTGTGTTTAGAAAAAGTGGTTAACAATTTAGAGTACTTAGTGCTCTACTATGGGAGAGCTGAGAGTCGTCCCGTGGACTACGTGTGTTTAGACCACGTGTGGTTAGAAAAAGTGGGTGACAATTTAGAGCACTAGGTATACTCTACTATGGGAGAGCTTAAATCCATTCCCTCGGCATCTCCGTGCTCACATCTTGACTGTTTGCATGTGTGTTATGAAAAAGACGATGTGTTTTGAAAGAGTGGTTAACGATTTCAAGTACTTAGTACTCGACTAAGGGAACCTAAAGCTGTCCCGTCCGAAGACTGGCCGTAAGCCGTACACTAGACGCATACTTGGATTGTAAACAATTTTCTCTTTAAATGCTTTGAGGTATATTAGTGCCAATGACTTGGTCTTACAAGTACGTCTATATGTCCCTAGTTTTACTCTGAAAACCTGAACGTCCTGAAAAATACCACGGCGTATTCTGAAATTAGCCTTCGCCAAATGTAGTGTGTTACAACGAACTGATATAATCCAATCAGCCTAGCTATTCGCATTCCCTGAGCGAGTCACTTTTAAGCATACTGCACACAGACCGCGTAAATATCGCTCAGGTGCAAAGTGGAATCGGAGTGATTTAGCTTGGAAAAAATCACAGCATATCCGCGCAGTGAATCATGATGAGTTGGGTGAAGCTTTGAAGGGTTTTATTCGTAAACCGTAAAACGTCCGTCCGTCCGTCTGTCTCTGTCTGTCTGTCTGTCTGCTTGTCCGTCCGTCCGTCCGTCCTTCCACCATCGATTTGTCTGTCTGTCTGTCTGTCTGTCTGTCTGTCCGTCCGTCCGTCCGTCCTTCCATCCATCGATTTGTCTGTCTGTCTGTCTGTCTGTCCGTCCGTCCGTCCGTCCATCCGTCCTTCCATCCATCGATTTGTCTGTCTGTCTGTCTGTCTGTCTGTCTGTCTGTCTGTCTGTCCGACCGTCCGTCCGTCCTTCCATCCATCGATTTGTCTGTCTGTCTGTCTGTCCGTCCGTCCTTCCATCCATCGATCTGTCTGTCTGTCTGTCTGTCTGTCTGTCTGTCTGTCTGTCTGTCTGTCTGTCTGTCTGTCTGTCTGTCTGTCTGTCTCTTCAGGTCCTTTTTCTCCTAGGCCTTTATTGTCCTCAATGCCATTTTGTCATACATACTAAGTAGGCGCCTGACATAGTCCAACACAATTCTCTTTTTTTATAATAGATTTCTCTCTCTCTCTCTCTCTCATTGCTATGAGTTTATGTGACATTTGCTTTCCCGTTTCTACGTTGTATTTGTTATCAGTGATCCTATACAACTCCAAACATTTCATATTCCTAAGTTGCACATCCTTTTTATGTAAAAATTTGCTTTTCTAATTGATTGAACTTCTTTTTCTATTTCAAGACGGTGATTGATTTCAGGCCCATCTCACTGATAATATAAGGTGAGATACCTAAAGATGTAAAATATTTCTTTTTACTGTTTTCTTGCCTTTGTTGATGCCTCAACATACAGCTGATAACTCCTGAGGATGCGATCAACGTCATCAGTCCAGAAGACCTGGCCAAGGGCGTCCAGGCCGAGTTTGAAAATCGACACAAAGCCATTCCTCTTATTGCCGTTGCTCTGAGTCGACTATTCGCCGTCGTTCTTCTTTCGGCCGTCTTAGAGTGAGTCCCGTTGACTTGGTCTTTAACTTGGCAAAGTAAAGCAAGCAATACATTACCAGCCAGGACAAGAGACGAATTCCGAACGTCCCATTTCTAATTATTTGTAAGATGGAAAAGCTTGACACCGGCGTGAGATAGCATGTTGTTGTTCAGCATGAGAATAGAAATATGAAGAAAAATATGTTCGTTTATTTATGAAATGAGAATCTGCTGAGAAATGAGACCTTCACCTAAACCACAATACAAGGCGAATAACTAATTCATAATTGTCGCTGATTGAGCGGCAAATATTGCTAAAATAGTGTTTATTGGTGCGTAAAAGAACTATTCAGCCAAGTGAAATGCTCTGAAGCGTTTATCTCTTAAAATGAAATCCCACGTTTTCACAACGTTAAGAGGCCAGATCACTTTTAGCCAACACGTCCGTTGTGATTTCAGCAGCAAGAATAAACGATGCGCGACCGGAAGAAAAGTATGACATGCATAACCAATGGAATGTCTGATTTGCATGACTAAATGAAGTACTTAGTCTGCTGGTTGGCTATTTATATATATGCATGGTTTCATAGATATTTGATTTGCCACTTCAACATTTTACTGATGAGAAGCTATCTTTGGAACTGATTACAACTGTAAATTATGCAAGCAATGAGCTTCGAAGAGTATGCGGAATGCGCCTCAAAGCATGTCATAAACAAGGTAATTACTCTGACCTTTTTATAAGACCGAAATATACCTGGAAGGTTCATCAAGGCATGGTGTTGATGCACAAAGACATCGCATGTCCTAAATATCTTAGCAAACAGTTACGGTTCTGCAACATATCACGGCAACAATTCAAGACCAGAAGCTATATAAAATTTCTCTCTTTTTACAGGGCCAAGGGCTACGTTGATAGTTACCTGGGAGACATGGCATTCGACAACATATACGTTACCGAATATTTCTGCAAGATCGACGTCAGGCGAGAACGAAAGGTAATTTTTCTGCAACAGAAAATCAAAAGGCATCACGCACATTTAACCCATTCACTCGCCTATCAAGCAGTCGCTCACCTTGTAGGTAGATTGCTGAGTGGAACCCTGAGTGGGACGTAGCCGGTGCGTGACCTAGACAATGAGTCTAGCACTAGATCATTGACCCATAGCCTCCTTGTAGTTGTTGCAGTGTGTACACTTCACCTGCATGTGCACTTTCCTAATTTTTTTAGAACATGGCCTTCTTCTGATTTATTTATAATGCAGGGTCTGAGCACGCTTCTGCCACTCAAAAGATACGAAGCCATAGACATATACGACCCACTGGAGTTCCGGTTCTCACGCAGGGAAACAACAGTTCTGGTAATAGACCTTGCTTTGTGTAGTGTCACTGTAGTGTGTTGCACTGTGTAGTATTGCACTACGCTTTTACCATTGTATCGCTCGATGGTGGATACAATTTGGAATTATGTTTCAGGAATGCATTAAGGAAGCTATAGGATTCATACCCCTCGGTTTAATATATATATATATATATATATATATATATATATATATATATATATATATATATATATATATATATATATATATATATATATATATATATATATATATATACGATCGGACCATTTCTAGCCTTTATCCATTAAATATAAGTGTTGTTCTGCTTATCAAATATCGCCGTGACATCTAAAAAATGCAATGCCTCCTAATGGTCGACACCCACGTGATATACTTCCCTCACGAGTTCAAGAGCTAGTTGTTGCGTGGTCTAATAATCTTTGTATGCCTTCTATACACATGTACCACCCCGTATATATATATATATATATATATATATATATATATATATATATATATATATATATATATATATATATATATATATATATATATATATATATATATATATATATATATATATATATATATATATACGGGGTGGTACATGTGTATAGAATATAGAAGGCAGGAAGGCATATAAAGATTATTTGACCACGTAACCACTAGTTCTTGAACTCGTGAGGGAAGTATATCACGTGGGTGTCGACCATTAGGAGGCATTGCATTTTTGAGATGTCACGGCGATATTCGATAAGCAGAACAACACTGATATTTAATGAATAAAGGCTAGAAACGGTCCGATCGTTTGTTTTTCAAATTGCCCTACGACTTCCTCATATAGGAGCTTGTTTGCAGCTTTTTTTTTTGTCAGCGGCAGTTATTTGAACATCTATTGAAACACATAAAAAGAATACATCTAGAGAGCGCATCTTTCTCTGTGGTCGCGCATGCCTACCTTAGTTTTTGAAGATAACTGCCAGATAGCGCTTCGACAATCCAATTCACCAATGTTCTCGAACAGAACATCAAATAAACGTTTTGTTAGCTCTCTCCAAATGCAATACTATTGTCTTTCGACGACATTTGCAGTAAAACATGCAGATACAGAGCACATTTTTACCCCTTCTTCAGTCCCCTACACGGCAGTGTGCTGTCTCTCTGATTAGGCAGATAGAAATGAGGTGCGTTTTCTTTTACTTCAAAAACGACTACTACTAAACTTTATCATCTGCAAACAAGGAAGTTTCAACTTAAATTGAAGACGACGCAGCGAGCGATGTAATGTAAAATGATAGGTGTAATTTTGGGAGACAGGGAGAGAGCAGAGTAGTCCAGGGAACAAATCGGGGGTAAAGGATATCATAGATCTGAAATCACAAAGAAACGGACAATGGCTGGGCACGTATCGCAGAGGCATGCAGGATAACCGCTGGTCGCTAGGGTAACTTACTAAATTTTCAGAGAAGGCAAACGAGTCAGGGGAAAACTGAGAGGCTGGCATGTTAAACAGCAAATGTACTGCTTCGCAGATTTCATTTTTCATCGTTGGCAAAACGCTTTCATATACCTCAGTTGAGTTCATGTCTAAAAAGCATAGGTGTGAGGCCTAGTACACAAGGCCTTTGATTTCAGAACGGAGAGACATTAGTATAAGCCCCTACCCCAGAAAGAGAAGTCTTGTCTGGAAAACAAACCTTTATTGAAGGTAATACGCTTTAAGCCTGCTTGACCGGTAGAGGGAATATAAAACAATGTTGGATGAGTAAGACTATTTGGTACTCTATTGCCGGAGCACACTTAGAAGGGCAGGCAGTGTTTAGAAAAACGCAACCGCGTCAGAGCAAGTATACCCCCCATCGAAGTGCTAAGTGCGGCTGTCTTGGCCTAAATGATCGTGGTGTGTTTAGGAAGAGTGGTTAGCGATTTTGAGTACTTGGTACCCTACTATGGGAGAGCATAAAGCCGCTCCTTGGGCCTCACACTTATGAGCGGTATGACGCGCTATACAAAGCCCACACTTTGCTTTGTATGTTAAACTTCCAAGCATTTCCCCGAGGGTGAGCATGGTTAAGTGCGAATGCACGGGATGATGCTATGAGGGGGAGTAAAGTTAAAATCCGTTGGCATTCGCCAGTGAGTTAACGTAAACTACCCCGTGTGATCACAACGCGATTCCCAGGAACCACTAGACCCTCTCGGGAACTCTTGGTGAGTTTACGCGCATATGTGAGAGTAAATTCGCACTCTAATAATGTTAATGTCCGCGGCCCGCTTCACCCGCTTGCGCTCGGCATCACGGGCCCTTCGCCGCGCTGCCTTGTCTTCAACCGGCGCGACATCTTCAACGACGCATGCAATGCTCGCATTCAATTGCGTTGTACTCGTTGTTGGAGGTATCGCAGTCGAGGTTGATGCCTGTGATGGATCCATACCTATGACGACTTGCCGATCTCGAGCAAGTCGTGGAGCGGAGGGTGGAGTGCGCGCAGTCACGTGGTGTGTGACATCGCTGCACCGTCGCTACAGACGCTCCTCTTCACTCCTCGTGCAGTTGCTAGGGGAGAGGAGGAGGCGCACCGTGGAAGGCGGATTCAGTGTCGCTTATAGCGTGCATTCGCACTTAAATAAGTGGTTACGATTCAGAGCACTATAGGTACTCTACTATGGGAGAGCATAAAGCCGTCCCGGTCAGTGAACACGAAGTCTCTATGTGTTTAGAAAAAACTGGTTATCGATTTAGAGTACGTGGTACTCTACTATGGGAGAGCTTGGAGCCGTCCCTTGGTCCTGACAAGGAACAACACAAATCCAAGGGGGTTACGCACTTGTAGGGTGTACCGTAAGTTCGCTGGTGTTGCGACGCGCGCCTTCGACGACTTTACGAAGGGCGCTACAAATCTCACCGCTGCAACCACTGTTTCGAAAGACGGCGACGCCAACACGGCCCCGAAGGCGCCACTGCTTCGAACTCCGCCGGGAAGGTCACCAGCCGTTTGATAGCGTAGGTTTCTCAGCTCGCGACTGCTTTTACGCAGAGCTGATAGACGAGCGGACGAGACGACGGTGAGTTAAACAAGGTTTATGTACAGCATATATACAGAGGCGTTACAAATTCGGCACTGGGGCCGACAGCTTAGAGACCCGAAGAGCAGAGCTCTCCTCTCTAACACATAGGTCTGCTCTCAAATAGGTCTGCTGTGAAAGGGGTCTGCTGCTAACACATAGCTCAACTCTCTATCACATAGCTCTCTTCTCTGACACACATGTCTGCTCTCACATAGGACTGCTAACACATAGCTCAACAGCGACACACATGTCTGCTCTCACATAGGACTGCTAACACATAGCTCAACTCTGACACACAGCTCAACTGCGGCACACATGTCTGCTCTCACATAGGACTGCTACTCGCGACGCGCCGCAGGGCTTCTTTTAAATGCACCGGGTGGATTCTTTGAATAACAAAATGTCCAACCAGAAGCGCCGCTGGTCGTGAGGTCAGACTCCTCCAATGGGGTCGCCGCTGGGCCGCGTCATTCTTTCTCATCGAATCTGGAGAGGCTGCGCTGCAGGTGGCTGCACCCAAGGACGAGTGACGTCGCCAGGCATTGCGTCAGATCCGCCAGACAGGAAGGCGCCGGTTGTTTACTCGACGGGCTCGCGGGCTGAGGTGACTCACTGCACGTGCGCGCCAGAAAGGCACCGTCGCGTGATGACACCGTTGAGTTGTTGATCGCGTCAGGTGGGCTCGCGTGCTGGCCTTTACACAGATTTTCTTTTTACGAGGCACGGACGTTCGCTGCGGACTCGCAGGCATAAGAGCACCCCCGCCGCCAGACAATGCGCCGGAAAGACGAGCTGCTTCCACGTGGCTCGGAGGACAGGCGCGCTCGTTCGCCAGGTCCCTCCAGGTTCGCCTCCAGGGCCATGGGGAGAATACAGCTCCAGACTCGGTTTCGGGAACACATCCCATTCTTGAGGACGGATCCCAGATACACTGGCTTGTCGCCCCAACTTGTCGACCAGCTTCGCTCGTCTCTGACGATCCTTGGTTTCAGCACTTGTTGATGGTTCTGCAACTTGTCAAGAACGGTTCGACAACAGACAACACACGACAAAAGCAAGTGCCCTCGGTCACCCGACACAACACCAGACAAAGTATAGTACAACATATACCTAGCTACGTGTCTATCGGAATTTCGTTCCCTCTACATCAAGAGACACATGTGGGACACAAGACTCTTAAAATGACAACTCAATTTTTTTACACGTACAACAAGGTAATGAATTAGAATACAACATAAAGTTGGCTCGTTGAGCTCACTTTGGACGAGAGCGCTCAGCTCAGGTCGTGATGAGGTCAAAATTTTGCCCCGAATCGCCAGCGAGAAACCGAAAGGTGGAGAAAGTACTAACTAAAAGCACGGCTCAATGCGTCTGCATTAGCGTTTAGCTTTCCTTTTTTGTAGCGAACGTCAAAGTTGTGCTGTTGGAGTATCATGCTCCACATGAGTAACCGGCCACTTTTAGGCGACGATATTTATGCGGTACTAAGGGCTGCTCGTACTTGCGACGTTGCACATCTGTGTAACTACAATAGGGGAGCCCAGATTTCTCATAAAAAGCAACATTCCCTCTCAGCTTCTTCTTCTGGACTTCACTTAACCTAGGCTCTAGGTTTAACTGCTCCAAGGTTACCTCCGATCCCCTTTCGATTACATCACTAAAACTCAAAACTTCCGCTCCCTCTTCCTCTGAAGCATTCAACAGCAGATTTACGACAGATTGACGTTGAACGTATGGTTTCATCAAATTACTGTGGTAAATTTTCTTCGGGCGCCTTTCTAATTTCACTTCAAATTTGGTATCAGAAAGCTTCGATATTACTTCGGCGGGCCCTTCCCATTGAACCTCAACCTTCTTCTTTTTGAACGGCCGCAGCAGCATTACCTGACTTCCTACTTCAAAAGCGCGCTTCTTCGCCGATTTGTCGCAGTACTCGTTCGACAACACTTGTGCAGCTTTCATGTGCCTTCCCACTAGCGCTTTAATCGAAAGGTCCTCACGTTGCTCTCGAATGAGCGTTTCTCGAGGTTTCACCCCTCTCGCACTGACTCAATGGCGCCATGTCGTCTCCCCCTGCTACGGAAACCGCGCTGGTCGCTTCGGCGACAGGCCGCTCGAGTGACTGCTCACATGACTCACGCGGAAAATTTCCTCTCTGAGGTTTCGTCGACCCGCCGACAAGGTCACTCAGATCTGCTGCTTTTGAACTTGTTTCAGAACAAGATCAAGCTCCTGCGAAAGCTTCCGCGCTTGCGATCGCGTGAGGGCCATGTCCTCGCCTACTACGAACAGTGGCAGTTGGTCGCGAATTCTCTGACCGCTGACCTGAACTGTTGGAGAAGCTACGCTAGGCGCCTGCGAACACTATAGGATTGCCAATTCTATTAGTTTCAACTCGAGGCGCTCCTGTCTTTCGGCCTCCTTGCGGCGTTCTCGCCTTTCAGCTTCTTCACGAACTTCTCGTCTTTCAGCTTCTTCACGTTCGCGAGCTTCTCGCCTTTTAGCTTCTTCACGTTCGCGAGCTTCTCGCCTTTCAGCCTCCTCGCGGAGTGCTTTGATATCCGCCCAGGCCTCATCGACTTCCTCAGCCGACACTCCTTCATCCTTCATGATCTCAAGGATCGTCTGCTTTCGTTTTGCACGGCCCAAAGTAATGCCGAGTTCCTCACAATTTACATGAGTTCCTTCACTTTAAGGTTCTCCATCGTTCACACTAGCCTCTTGCTGTTTGCCCCTGTTAACAATTTACTTGCCGTACCCACTATAAGTCAACTAGCAAGGCGCGCAAGCAATTTTTCACACTCCCGTGTTTACCCCCTCCGCATTAACTTTGGTTTCAAAGCACTTCGACTTTGCTTGAAACGATCAAAGCTCACTTAAATGCTTCACACAGCCCTTCTCTAAACTACTACAACCTGAGCTAGAGTAGGCTGGTGAACTGAGGGGAAAACATCAGGCACTCACCGCATCGATGTCGCTGACGCCGGCCGATCCCGCAGCTGCCAACCACTATTGCGAAGCACGCCTCCGACGACGTTACGAAGGGCGCTACGAATCTCACCGCTGCAACCACTGTTTCGAAAGACGGCGACGTCAACAATGTCCCGAAGGCGCCACTGCTTCGAACTCCGCCGGGAAGGTCACCAGCCGTTTGCAAAAATAGCGTAGGTTTCTCAGCTCGCGACTGCTTCTGCGCAGAGCTGATAGACGAGCGGACGAGACGACGGTGAGTTAAACAAAGTTTATGTACAGCATATATACAGAGGCGATACAAATTCGGCGCTGGGGCCGACAGCTTAAAGACCCGGAGAGCAGAGCTCTCCTCTCTAACATATAGGTCTGCTCTCAAATAGGTCTGCTGTCAAAGGGGTCTGCTGCTAACACATAGCTCAACTCTCTATCACATAGCTCTCTTCTCTGACACACATGTCTGCTCTCACATAGAACTGCTAACACATGGCTCAACTGCGACACACATGTCTGCTCTCACATAGGACTGCTAACACATAGCTCAACTTTGACACACAGCTCAACTGCGACACACATGTCTGCTCTCACATAGGACTGCTACTCGCGACGCGCCGCAGGGCTTCTTTTATATGACCCGGGTGGATTCTTTGAATAACAAAAGGTCCAACCAGAAGCGCCGCTGGTCATGAAGTCAGACTCCTCCAATGGGGTCGCCGCTGGGCCGCGTTATTCTTTCTCATCGAATCTGGAGAGGCTGCGCTGCAGGTGGCTGCACCCAAGAACGAGTGACGTCGCCAGGCATTGTGTCAGAACCGCCAGACAGGAGAAGGCGCCGGTTGTTTACTCGACGGGCTCGCGGGCTGAGGTGGCTCACTGCACGTGCGCGCCAGAAAGGCGCCGTCGCGTGATGACGCCGTTGAGTTGTTGATCGCGTCAGGCGGGCTCGCGTGCTGGCCTTGGCATAGATTTCCTTTTTCCGAGGCACGGACTTTCGCTGCGGACTCGCAGGCATAACACTGGTGAACGGTTTTTATCTTTCACGCTGGGAGGTGCAATAGTGCGTATTACATGGTCTTACAAGTACGCCTATGTGTCCCTAGTTTTACTCTTGAAGCTTGAATTTCTGAACAATACTACAGCGCATTCGGACCATGTAGCTTTGGCCCAAGGTTATGTTTTAGATAGCAACAACGAACTGTTATAGTCCGGTCAGTCTAGCCATTTACTTTTGCTAAGCGAGCAACTTTTAAGCATACTGCAGACACCAGCACGAAAATATATCCGCGGTGCTAAGCGAAATTGGAATGACCGAACTCGGGGGAAAAAATCACTGCCAAATCCTCCAAGGAGAATGAGAAAAAAAATTGATGGAGTGGAAGCTCCCACATTGTATTGCCAGCAGAAGCGAAGCCAGCTTTTGCCACTGCCAAGATGGCGGAAACATGCTCTTTTTAGGTAGCACCCACTTAAAGATCAAGTGGCCTTGATATGTTAGTGTAAATTGCACATTAGTTCTATATTAATAGATAGTTGTTCTCGACAAAATAACACACAGAAACGAGTATGGGTGACTGAATTTCCCAAGAACTTTGCCTCCAACTAGAGGCTCACTAAGGAAAACTAGCAACACTAAGACGCACTTGGAGCACTATGTGACCGAAAAAGTTTCCACATTACGTTCGTCGGGCGTGCGAAAGAATCACGCCGCGAAAAAATTGCTTCTCGTCACACATAGTATGTGAATCTGTTCAGAATAAAGTTAGTGATGTTTGCGTTTCCTTTTCTATTTGTTTTCTGGAGTGTTTCGTGTTCTGTGAGAATATCGAAGTGTTGTGTGCTACATCGTGTCTATGTTCTTTTGTGTGTACACGCCACTGAGGTTATTTTGTTACACCAGACAGTTGTGCTCACCTAAAAAGTTGTTACCAGTTTGCAATAAACTTCCCTGTCTTAATCGCTGAACGGTGATACTTTATCATGAGCCTACTAAGATGACCGACGCTGCCGCCTTCGTACCAGAGGCAAGGCTTCACTCCTAAATAATGATTTCCACTAAAGCATTTTTTTTCGATCCCCCTTGATATCCACATAGCAAATGAAGTTAGAGACGCGTGCTTAGAGACGATCGCGTAACACTATTCTTGGGTAACACATGCATCCTCCAAGTGACACGTTCCTCTACCATCGTATAAAGACAGGACGGGCTTGCTTGATGGCGCACCACTTTCGCTTCTGCTTCGCTGACCCGCAGCTCTGGGTGGGCTTGACGACAAGCCCTCTGTGGTCACCCGGGCTGTCCTGGCAAGGTCTTCGCAGTGAGTCTGAGCTGCTGCCGCGTTGCAAACGGACTACGCTTCTGCCCAAGCTTCTGCCGGTGTTCATGCTGCGGAACGACGGGTGTTGGCTGTATGAGCTCCCAGCGAAAAGAAAGGGAACGCGCCAAACGTGGGCGCTGTAAACAGGCGCAGCCCTTTGGATGTATTCAATCTAACTCGAGCACGTCGCGCCAAGAGTGTAGACGGTGTCGGGGCGCCGCCTGCATGGAGGCTGTTTCACGTGCTGTGATTGCAGCGATAAAAATTGTTCCGTTGGCTCCAATCGCTCTGTTCGCAACCGTCACTGATGGTGGTCTCGTTTCACATGGACCGCGAACGGCTCGTGATTTTCGCTTTGCAACTGGTGTGGCGAGCAAGGTTTCTTGCCACCGTTCGTTGTGGCAGACACTGTAGAATTTTTTATATATAAAGTATCAGTCTGTCCGTTATGATTCTATTAACGGTAACGAAGAGCACTTGTGTTTCGTCGTTAAAAACACTTCCCAATCTAGCTACACTTTGAATGGCGCAATCGCGGCCATTATCGAAACAGACACGTCAACGCGATTTCGACAGCTTGGCCGGCCCCGACCTATTTCAATGGGTCCCGAACAGAAATCGCTTCCGCCGCTGCGATTATAGCGAAAAGTTCCGACATGTTGGATGGTCGCCGCGGACCAGTGCAACGGGGGCGAACTGGCCCTTTTATTAGGGGTGAAGCTTCTTAAAGTGGCACCCGCTTGTCCCTCGTAGTAGTACGTAACATGTCTTACGATTTGACCTGCAAAGTGGTGCCGGTGGCAGATTTCTTCTGTGCGTTGTTTAACAATAAAAAAATTCATGGCGTGCGTGTTAACTAAAAGCCGAATTCTCCTGTCTCTCATTCCCCTCAGCAGCCATTGTCATGTACATTGAGCACTATCCGACAAGAAAGGGTTTCTACGTTATACTTGCTGGGTGGGTATAACCTCCTTGGTTTTAGAAAGTTTTAGCGAGCGTTGGGCCGCAGTGTCATGAATACAGTGAACTAGTATATACCATGAACTCGAGGTCGTTAAAGGTGGGAAGTAGATATGAAGTGCAAGCCGTAAGAAAGTGTGCGTGTGCCACCTCCAGTTTAGTCCTTGGAATGTCCGCTGGATGGCGGTGCTTATATATGGGGAATATATGATGAAAAGATGCGAGATGGTGGTACTTGGAGTGTTGACTAGATGGACAAACGGGCACACAGACAGATGCATGGACGGACTCACGGATAGCTGCATGGACGGTTAGACGCATGGACGGGCGCAGGGATGTACGCATGAATGGAAGTGCGGACGCACGCACAGACGGGCGGATGGACGCACGGACGCTCACACAGACAGACGCATGGACGAACGGAAGCAAGAACGAATGGACGGACGAATGCTTCGCCCTACTCTCCGTCATTCACCCCGTGGATATGCTGCCATGTGTTTTTCTCGCTGCGAGCATATTTTCATACTGAAAATTACTACTTTTTGTGTCATGTGAAACGGCCTTGACTGAACGAAAACAGTGCTGCTGCGAGATAGTACATTGGCGCCGCTCGAAGCAATGATGAGTAATGTACACGTCGCCAAAAACTACCCAACATTCACAAGATACCCCCCCCCCCCCCCTTTCTGCGACGCATTTGCTCAAGTTCCTGCAGTGGAAAGACGCGGGTGGAGAATTTTTCTGTTGGTTCCTACTTCAAGCCGGGATCGAATCCCTGCTGCGGCGGCTGCGTTTCCGATGGAGGCGGAAATGTTGTAGGCCTGTGTGCTCAGATTTGGGTGCGCGTTTATGAACTCCAGGTGGTCGAAATTTCCGGAGGCCTCTACTACGGCGTCTCTCATAATCATATAGTGGTTTTGGAACGGTAAACCGCACATATCGATCAACCCACCTGAATTATTTTTCAGTATGTTCTTTACAGAATTATTTCGATAAAACTGCTGCTTGGGTGAGTTGGTTCAAGATTAATTTATATTTATCACCGCAAAAAATTAAGACGAAACATCATAGTAAAAAAACACACACACAGTGCTGGTAAATATATTTTTGAAATGGTAATTATATCTTTTCATTTCGGTGACGGAAATACGTTACTGCTGGCTTGGGGGCTCCGGCGTTACTAATTATGCCGCTAAGGAAGGCAGTCATGAAGTGATTGACTGCAGCATTTTCCTATTTATTTATTTCTCAATCGTGCACATAGGTGAAAACTGTGGCTTTATGATAATGATAATTCCGGTAGTTTTACGTCGGAAAACAACAGTATGAATATAAGAGATACCATAGTGGGAAAGGTCTCCAGGAATATCGAACGCTTAGAATTTTTTAAAACATGCATGTACAACCCCTATTCTTATGAAAGGACAGGGGCTCGGGGCAGGTAGACACTGGTGTCGCACATGGGGAGTGGCGGAGTGCTGAAACTTGCAAAAAAAAGAGAATGGTGTCGTTCGTTCCTTTTGGTACACTGCGTCACGAATGCCTGCTTATTTTACGCTTTAATCTTCAAGTTTATATTTTGCAACAATGATTGCTTTGGATACGAATTGTTGCCATCACGGCGTAAACTGCCACATTAACATAAATAGAAAAAAACAAGAGAAAGAACTGCTAGAATGGGCCCCAGGCAATTGAAGGAGTGGCATCACTCTTTTTTTTTACCTTTCGGTTTCATCACTGTGTCACGCTCTAGTCACGCTACATGCACGGCACGAGGCCGTTTGTCACACGCTAGAAAAAAAAGTTGGCCACTTATCTGCATGTTAATCTGCAAATGTCGTCGAAAGACGATAGTCTCTAGTCTGGAGAGAGTGAACAAAGCGTTTATTTTATGTTCTGCGCAAGAAAATTGGTGAATGGTATTCTGGAGGCGCTGTGTTAGAGTTCCTCGAGGACGCAGCGGAGGCGAACGAGCGCACTAAGTTACGTCACACCTGAGAAATGAGCGCTATCTGGCAGTTATCTTGGAAAACGAAACGTGTGGCCCTGAGACAGGCGTGCGCGCCCATCTCAGTTGTGATAAGGTGTAGAACGCAAGGTGACGGGTAGGTGGCACCACCGTGTCGTCTTAGCAAAGCGTTGGAAACACTTCCCTTTTCATGCAAGCGTTGCATGGTCAGTGCCGTGTGACAAACGCTACGGTCCGTAGAATAACCTATGTATGCCTTTTCTGGTAAAAGGCGCACATACAAAATATATACGTGTTGTCATGGTGCCTCAGATATGCGCGATAATTGCTTTTTAATTGACAATCGCACAAATATGAGCGCTGAAGCTTGAGCAACATTGGTGGGCGCTGCGGATGGGGTCGGCCGTTTGTGCTATTCGCTTGTGCCGTTTGAAGTGCCCAGTATCACTAAGAGTGGGCATACATTTGGTGGACGAAGTACCTGAATAGCATAGGCAGCGACTCGAAGTGAGGGGACACAGAAAAAAAATTGGCCCCGTATCTGCAGGGCTCTCCCATAGTTGAGTATTAAGTACTCGAAATCGTTAACCATTTTTTTCTAAACACATACAATTGAACAGACAGACAGACAATTTTTTTTGCGTCGTAGGTGCCCAAGAAAGACCATCGTCTTTAAAATGGCGGCTGTACCTAAATGTAAGCACATGGTCGTCTAGCATGTATAGGCTCCACGGCAATGCAGCGGCAGCTTGATCCCGCCACCGTGGGGTCAGCCGTCGAGCACTGTAACCACCACACGCACGGGTTTGTGGTTACAAAGTCGGCAGGGACCAACAGTGTGTATTCGGTCATTTCAGCGACGTAGGCGGCGCCACGCGGCCCGCCTCCGAAGCTGGCACATGGGGATAACAATCTGCAACGCATTTCACCGTTCGGTCCCACGGTAGTTATTGGCGTGCTTCCACGCACTGAGACGCTGACGCATTGCGGCGGGCCCATTACCACGTATTCCTCTGCGACGCGCATTGTCGGGAAGCGTATAACTCGTTGATTTGATTGATTTGTGGGGTGTAACGTCCCAAAACCACCATTTGATTAAGCGTATAACTCGTAATAGAGCCTCTTTTTCCTCACAAACAAGCGCTAAAACAGGCGAGCTCCACCGCATTCAGACGATACCATCAAGCCACCAGGGTGACTATTCCCACTGAATGGGCGCGCGCAACGAGAGGCGAAACTAGAGGGCCTGGCGTCTTTTGCCAGTCGAGACGCGAAATCGCCATCCACCATTTTGACCTACCGTTCAGCCGCCCATAGTCACTGCAATGGTTGAATACTATTTCTGGCATGACGATTCTACAGATGCGTGCGGTCGCCTCTGAGCTGGTGCACGTGGTCTTCGGCAGCATCATGCTGGGCCTGGACTACCTCATATACGATGTCCTGGACATAATACGACGCAACGCCGACGTGGAGTTCATTCAGGAAGGTAAATTGTTGCTCGCGTGTACACCCGTGGTCCTAATTGTGAACCGAAATTCGCTCGCCGCGTTCCAGGGTCATTAACGTCTCGCTTTTGCACAACAATACGGTAATTAACATGCAAAAGTGCAGGCAGTTCCCGCCTTACTTTCACGCAACAATTCCTCAATTAACACGCGACAGCGGAGACCGTTTTATTGATAAAACACACGTGTACGAATACCAAGGTGCTGTGTTACCTCTTTCCAGAAACAGGGAGTGAATACAAAATCTGATGAAAATCACGCATAAATCACGTGCGCACGACTATTTTCAGCACGAGAGTTACCACACAGGTAGCTGTTTTGGAGTAAAAAAGCTCGGTTCGAAATATTTACTCATTTTTTTACAGTCTTGCAAAAGGCCCACTTTGCCAAGAAATGGCGGAATTAACCGCATGTTTACAATTTTGAAGGCATTGTAAAATAACCTACTTTCAAAGCAGATTAACGGGCCACAAGGTACCTTAAAATTGTTCTGAAGAGCCCTCATCTGAGTCGGGACTTCAAGCCCATGGGAGATTTTATGCACTGTAACTGACTTCTCTGGGGTGTATGTTGCACGGTCGGGGTCGTTGTGCCGTTGCGGAGGCAGAGTAGTCGGGTTAGTTGGGGGTATTGTATTTCGCAGTATAGTACGAATCTGTCTGCACAGAAAGACCACCACGCCATCTACGCCACCAATTGGTGACCGGCAATATGGGAAATCGCAGGGAAGTGTGGGATACGACGGCTTCCGTTTCAACGGGCCCAACGGGTTAGCAGCGGTAAGCGTGCATTTTTGTACTGCTCCGTTGAAAAAAAAGCCCCTTTTAGTGCATTGTCAGTGCTTTAGAAGTTGGTTTTTTGTTTCTGCTAACCGTGACTGTGACGATGACAAGCTATGAAAGCCGTTAATGGTAAAGAAACGTTTTATTGCACTAAAATGATCTGCTATGCTTTTATGCTGCTCGGGGGTACCTGTCAGCTTGGCTAGCAGATCAGTCGATACAGAAAACAATTTTCATTGTAATATATGTTACTGCAGAAAAAAAAATCGCCATTTCAAAGATCTCAGGGGATGGTGATAACTGCAACAGTGTGCTAAGAGTTCATTTCGGTAACGCTACTTCGGCCGACCTCGTCGGTCGATCGGCATAAAGCGCAGCACTTATTGAGCGCGTGGAGATACCTTTTTTGTTTCTAGCCTTCAGCGCACTATAAGATGCATTTCTTAGTCGAAACCAGATGCTTATTTAAACGCTGATCTTTATCATGCTGCGTGGCACAGCGGCACATAAACAATACAGTTGGACACAGACGGCGCCAAACAATGAAAATTTTCCGCTTGTTTAACGCACTTCTTTCTTTGGGTGCCGTCCTGGCACACAGTTTGACGAAGATAAACGCAAATGGACTCGTCCAGCGCTGCCTGTAAACTTACTCTTGAGTGAAGCTTTCGCGCTTTTTTGTGATTTATATGGGGGCAATTGCCGGCGCTCATCTCGTATGGCAGGTAGATTTCGCCCCCGCATTTCCATGTTATCCTTCTTTGCTAAGCGCACCTGCGCGGCAATTTATTTCTCAATATTCACAGCAAATTCATGCGTGAGCTTTTTTTAGTGTGAAATACACATGTACCTGTGATAAAATGGTTTTCGTACACTCTGGCTTCAGCATTCTGTTCTAGAAGGCTACCTGTCACGTTGGCTCGCCACACAGCCACGGCCCACCTCATTTTTTTCTTTATTCCATGGGAAGTGATACCTGCGTTTGCTTTTCACGCTCGAGTTGAAGCAGCCAACGGCTGAACAACCCACGATGGTTTGTCAAGACAAAGATAAACGGGTGACCGCGCACGCGAATGCTGAATAATCTGAGGCTTGCGGCGAAGTGGTTTGCCATCGTGTATACTCTTGTCGAACCGTAAGCCGGTAGCAGACGGTGCAGCCCATAATCACTCGCTCTTTTACTGGTCGCCTATTGCGATAAAGGTATATAAAGAAGAGTAATGTTCATTCACGCGGCTCGGTAAGACCGGAAATTTCCACGTGCTCTCTGCATGTCGCTTCATCTGTATTCGGCGGACGCCTACATAGGCTGTCAGCAATGCACAGCGCAAACCATGTCTTCAGTGTTTCAGAAGCTTGACGATTGTAGTGGATTGTTTTGTTAAGATAGCTTGCCAGACGCGAACGCTTGAGCTTATTCCAGAGCTTGCGCCGTGACCCGTGATAAGGCTGTCAAATTTGAAGCGTGTTGTGTATAAGACAGCCCATTGAAATGATGACCAGCTTTTTTGACGAACGACGCTTCGTTCGCCGATATCAGTGTACAGTACCGATGCCATCTTAAGACCTGTTCACTGTGTCTGCCTCGTCCTCTGACGTCACTCCGTTGTGATCGGCTTGTTCCGCTGCACAGATGGGCATATACGCTTGCTCTCGTCGCTCGGCAGCCATGGATTGCAAAGCCCGACGAACGTTTTCTTGCCATGCTGGTGTAGTGTACTTGTTGGCGACTCGAGAAAATTGTCTTTTAGATCCGGAAGCATCTTATACTCGCGCCTTGTAGTGCGCCGTCCGCACCGCTTCTCGAACATTCGACAGCTGACGCGCGCGCATGCGCCGTCGCGCCGTCGCCCACCATCTGTGCCGCGCGCGCTTCTCCTTCGAGAACATTCGACAGCTGACAGCGCATGCGCCGTCGCCATCTGTGCCGCACGCGCGCTTCTCCTTCGAGAACATTCAACAGCTGACAGTGCATGCGCCGTCGCGCTGTATATATACTCAAGGTCGGCGCTCGCTCGCTCAGTTGCCGCTCGTCGGTTGGTTTTGTACGGCGCGTCGACGTCCAAGGTCGCGGGTGAAATGAATTCCAACGAATCCACAAACACAATGATCGACGTCCCTTCGACCAGCGCCGTCCTTTCACATACGTGTGTACGTGTTAACTCATTTAACACCCCCTCCTACAACCACGTTAACCAATTTAGCCATCGACCCAAGTAAGTCGCAATTTAACACCCCATTTCACAACCACGTTAACCAATTTAGCCATCGACCCAAGTAAGTCGCACTTTAACACCCCGTTAACCAATTATATACTCCGCATCCTCCTCAGTGTTCCCCCGAGGGAAGCTGCGGGCAATTTTTTTTCTGTGTCAGTGAACTGCATTGTGAATGTGTTTTGTGCACTGCATATTCGCAATCTGTACGGATGCAAATCCGAATGGTTGGACGATGCTGCGTGGCAAATCGTTGCGGGAAATGGACCGTAGTGTCGAGTGTTCTCGTTTCCTAGGACAACTGAAGAAGAAAATGGGAGTGTGTCGTTCGTCAAGCTGACGTCGACATTCGCTTTCTTCGTGACCTGAAGGTACGTGTGTCCATACTACATAATTCTAATTGGTTCCAACGGCCCCATATCCACCATGTTCCGTTCTTGCTCTAAGATAAAGGTGTCATGTGTGCTTCTGAATTTTTGGCGTAAGCCCTGGTACTAAAATGAGAAACGTGCGCGGCAGTACAATTTCAGAACAGGCGTTGTTCCTTCAGGGTCGGTAAACAATTGGCTATTGGCGATGAGCGCTAAGGACTTGTATTACTTCTGTTCATTTGGTTGATAAATATAGAATGATCGAATGAATTATGCATTGGTTTTGTGTGAATACTTTTTGCCGGTATTTGTACAACTTTATAGCGGTCAGAACCATTGTCTAAGTGTTTTTTTTTTAAATTTAGATGTTTGTAGACACTTATGGTACAGCGCTTTCTTAATTTGCTTTCATGTGTGATTGTACTTCAAGCTAGAATATTTAAGAACTACTACCGGAACATACCGATCCAAGAGCCGACAGTGAAGTAGAAGCGCCCACGGGGGCTACATGGTTTAACGAAGACGCAGTACTACCATTTTTCTCAGGACCTAAGTTATACGACCGACTACGCACCACTGCGAGAGTGCCCAGAACAAAGGAGGGAACGCCACCTCTTGTGTCGGTCACAAGATTTTTTTTTTGTGAAACGAAATATGTTGTTTTCTCTTGCGATAGTCTTGACCCTGATAATCTGCTGAATAACATACTTGAGGCACCAGCACGAACTCTCCTCAATAACTACATATATGTGTCAATGAAGACAGATGTTCGAAAGAGTACAATTAAAATTGCAGAAACTTTCCAAATGGGTAAAAACGATTTCTCGGCATGCTCTACATAGTGTGCCGGCGTGTGCATGTGTGTAAATAAATAATAAATGAATAAAGTTCACAGTATTTATTTCGTCACTTTGTTGGTCCATCAAATTTTGCTCTTGTAGATCGACCACACGTTCGATAGCGTACAATCTTTGACTTTTTAGTGGAAGAAGAAATCACTGACACGTGAATCTGTAAATACTTTGAAGCGCAATACAATACTTAAAACAGCGCCTTTTTTACCCAAAGTTCAGAATAAAGCTGTTAAGCGTGTAAAACGTGCCGTCAACGTTCATTATTCTACTGGAAGACGATGGTGGCAAATGGATTCACGCCTTCCATACGAGCGTTCACTCGGGCAAAGCGAGTGACGTCATGGTGGCAGTGAGCATGCCTGATAGTCTAGGTGTCATTGACAGTACTCACGGATTGAAACGGGACACTCGGAGTGGGTGGCCGACGGAACATGCTCCGCCACTCGTGGGTGCGCGTGGAACCAATGTGTTGCATTATGGCATAGAGCGAGGGGAATAACACTTACGGACACAGATTGCCCCCTTCCGGTCGCCAAATTGTCGGCTGGTAGTTCCACGAGGCCACGGCTGCGGTAACCGCAGCCGTGGCCTCTTGGTAGAGTGTCCGCTTCGGCTGCGGGAGGTCATGGGTTCGAACCCACGAGCCGCCGGGTACCCACCGGTTTCACAAAACGGGCACAGGCGTCCCCCGGCCTGACACTCGGCTTTCTCAGGGGTGAGCCGCCTGGGGAGGGAAGCCTACGCCATTCAAATCCCGTCGAAACATGTGGGCATACCCTGAAAATAGAGGTAAAGGTCTATAAGTGGTAGATCACCATGTCTACACTGCCAGTGAAGCGCTGCAAGGCTGACGCACATTCGTATGTCGACCGAACTGGCTCGCCGCTGCGCACCAGCTTTATTGCCGTGCCAGCTTACAATCCTCCCGTTTTGCGTGCTTAGGCGATGTGGTACGCATGCTGATCAAGTAACACACTGAATTTAGTTAGGAGATTGCACCTAGCGTGCGTACGTAGACATGATAAACACGTGCACAAAAGCATAAAAAGCTCACTTCGTGGTTTCTGTCTCGACAAGAACTAAAATGAGTGGCATGCTTGCCTTAATGCAACAGGGAAATAATATCGTGTAATTATGTTGTTACGGCAAACTATGGGCTATATTTGAATAAGAATGCAAGAAGCTCGCTCGTTCTTCTGTGGCCGACAGCTCTGCAAGTGTTCGCCACGCAGTATAGCCGGCAATATTCGCTGCTCGGGGCGAAACAACAAAATACCGAGTCATTGTTTCGATGTTGCACGGAAACAGGCCCGTGGGTGCTGCTTTTTTTTTCCACCGTGACAAAAACCTTTACAGACATCTGCTCTTGTGCAGCTATTTATTGAGTACATTTCAGTACGAGTACATTTCAGGTGCGACATCTTAGTGGTCTCCAATTTCTTACTTGCGCAGCCTACGTGCCTTATCGTCGAAGGGCGCCGATCGAGAGCATCGTGTGCTTGCGCCACAATAAAAATGGTTCGCACCGTCCACTCAATTCGGGCTGCATGCATTCAAAAGCGCGTGAGCCTTGCAGCGTCACGCTGGCAGTGCGCACTTTGTGAACTAAATGCCAACTGTTTAGCGACCGGAAAGAGTAAGCCTGCTCCATATCGGTTCTCGCCCTCACTCTATATACTACAATGCAACACCCTGGTTCCGCGATCAGCCCCAAGCGGCGGCACATGCACCGGCGGCCACGTCCTACTAGTGTCCTATTTCAGTCCGTGAGTACTGTACATACGTATAGCGTACATTACTTGCTGTAGCTTGAGTCTGTTTCCCGGCCACATGTTCTGCGGAAATAGGTTCGTCTTGGACACGTTGACGGCAGCCGTTGCCGACGTCTTGGTCACGTGACAATAGGTTTTCTATTGCACAGGCTACCATCGAATCGCCCTGCAAGTGTTCGGAACGGGTGCTGTGAGTAACCTGGTGCGCAAAATTTTCAAAGACTTCGACATCGAAGAGAAGCTTGAGCGCATTGCCAGCAACGCGCACTGCTTGCCGAACCCCCGTGAGGACATCTCGCTGGCTGATCCTCAAGGTCTACCTTGTCTACGCTTCCCTTGTTGGACTCGTGTTCGCGCAGCTGTTCGCAACGAGGATGCGGAGAGCAGTGTGCGCCTACTTTTTCGACAAGGTGAGCTGCCAGCCTGGATCGTCACTGTCGTACCTGCGATGTACTGGCCCCGCCGCTGTACTGGCCCCGCCGGTGGTCTAGTGGCTAAGGTAGTTGGCTGCTGACCCGTACGTCGCGGGTTCAAATCCCGGCTGCGGCGGCTGCATTTCCGATGGAGGCACAAATGCAGGCCCGTGTGCTCAGATTTGGGTGTATGTTAAAGAACCCCAGGTGGTCGAAATTTCCGGAGCCCTCCACTACTGCGTCTCTAATAATCATATGGTGGTTTTGGGGCGTTAAACAACACTTATCAATCAATGCGATGTACTGCGCGGCCCACGCACCACATCACCAAATGTCGCGACACCATACAATGCAGCAGTCGAAATCTGTAACTTGAAACAGAATGAGTCTGCACCAGAAGTTTGTTAAACAAAAAAAGCTAAGGCTTCCTGGCCGATGCCTAAATTGGTGGACCGGTGTTTTGGCTTGTCATCCTTCGGAAGTTAGCTGTGGAGGATTATAGAAGCGACGAGGTGTCGCTTCCGGTAATTGTCGTCTACTACATGGCACTACGTTACGTTAACATTGTAGTGGTTGCCAAGGATAAGAAGCCCGCTGTTCGCAAAACAAGCCAATAAATCCAACGAGCCTTATCCCTTTAAGTAGCGACGTCCATCAAGAAATGCTAAATTTCACCCCCAGCGTCCGGCTTGTTGAGATCAGTTTGAGAACCCTGGTCTGCATGATCGAGAGCTATTCTAACCTGATTGTTACCTTATTGAGTTACAAAGTGATTACTAGTAATTACTAAGGCTCAATAAATGATTCATTGAGCGGTTGATGTCCTTCTCATTTCAGCGCGAGAAAAAACGTGTTCTGCACCTCTATAACAAAATGCTGAAGCAGAGGGCAGGTTACCTGCGGTACGTGCGCCACCGGATCAGGAAGCTTGTGCGAGACCGGGAGTTCGACGTGAGTTCTTGTAATGAGTTACGCTGTCGTCCCCATTTCACCACGCCGTTATTCATAAATATTAACATGCTCTAGTATTAAGTAATGGTACGATTGGCACGTTGTCCCCTGTTGAAAAGTCCTTGGTTTTTCATGAGTAGCAAATTATTAAGCTGCACAATGCGTAGAATCGTGGAATTGTTTTGCTAATCATAGAAGATGAAATATATAATTGCTACGGCACAACATCTACATGTTTTTGAAGCATTCTCTTCATTTCGTCAGAATTTTCGAAATATTTTGTATTTTACCACTTGAAAAAGTTAAACGTCATTGCCGATGAATTCTCAATCTTATTGTACCTCAAAAGGAAAACCAGACCTGAAATTTCCACTCTTTTCCTTCAAATCTAAACGTGGTGTAATAGTAATTAGGTACAGCAAATTGTATATGTGCAAATCTTTACGTGTAATGCATGACAGTTATCCGAACAATACCAAAAAAACAAATAAATCAGAGCATTAAAAATTTAGAAGCCCTCCAAAACTGCAAAATGGGAGCAAGCAAAGCTTCGCGTGTGTGTTTCTAAACTACTGCATCGCTTTGCGTCTTGATCTCGGTCATTGTTCTTTCCGTCTTCCTTTCTAGCCTTGGTGGAAGGGTAATCGGACTGATTGGATGATGTAGCAGCGCGAAGCCGCGTCTAATAGTTAGGAAGTCTGATGGTCTAATGAGCTAATAGCTCGTGACCTCACGTGGGATTGTGAGGTCACGGGAAAATATCCGCCTAACAGAGAAATCTGGCAAACCAACAAACGAAAAAAAAGGCGCAGAAGTTGCGAAGCTCTGGTGACCGCCAATAGCTTGCCGTTAACAAGACTAAGAACCCGCATTCTGTCGTTTAGTGGTTTGCGTGGCACGCTGAGGAGGGAGAGGTCACAGATAAACGCCCCGCCATGGAGCTGTTTCTTCTCGTTTTTAGGGCCGAACATCCATAGGCCATGGGTCGTTCTCTCCTCTGCTGTAGTAGTGGTAGTTGTGGTGGTAGTTGTGGTGGTAGTGGCAGTGGTAGTGGCAGTGGTAGTGGCAGTGGCAGTGGCAGTGGTAGTGGCAGTGGCAGTGGTAGTGGTAGTGGTAGTGGTAGTAGTAGTGGTAGTAGTAGTGGTAGTAGTAGTGGTAGAAGAAGAAGAAGAAGAAGAAGAAGAAGAAGAAGAAGAAGAAGAAGAAGAAGAAGAAGAAGAAGAGAAGAAGAAGAAGAAGAAGAAGAAGAAGAAGAAGAAGAAGAAGAAGAAGAAGAAGAAGAAGAAGAAGAAGAAGAAGAAGAATGTAGCCACGCCTAGTTTACGAGTTGCTCAATAGATAAAGTTGTGTGTATATGTCCTTGGAAATAATATAACTAGATGGCGCTAGCAGTTTTAACAGGGTATCCACTGAGTCAATGATAAGTGGACGAAGCATCCATCCGTGTGTCCATCCGTTCGTTCTACCATCCATGCGTCTGTCTGTCCATCCGTCCGTCTGTCTGTCTGTTCGTCTGGACGTTCGTGAGTCCCTCCTTGTGTCGTTCTGTCCGTCCGTTCATGTGCTTCTGTCCGTTCGCCAGCCCATCCGTGCGTCCATGCGTCCGGACGGACGGACTTAGAAATGTACGCTTCGCCACACTTGTAATCATTTACTCCCTTGATATGCTCTGCTTTTTTTCGTCGCAATCTGTTAGGATTTATTTTACGCCATGTACGTGAAGAAAGCATACGTCAGCGGAGCCATCGTGCATTCCGGTAAAAAATGCTTTCGTGTTAAAATGAAAGAAGTGACTTTGGTAAAGGATCATACTGGCCTGTCAGGTACGTGTGGCCATTTATGGAGAGCGCATCAGTAATTGCAAAACGGGTGCACTCACGAATACTCATGTGACCGTCCCACCTTTGACGGCTTCATCCCTGTGCATGAGTGCCGTTGGCTTTTCGCAAACAACAATGCTGTCACTGAAATTTGTACCTTATAACATGTCTGACGCTTTGAAATAAAAACAGATTTGTTTTTTTCTGCATTCACTCAAAACACCTCTGGCCCGTTGAAGAAGACAATGCTAGAATTTGATGCTGCATTGTTGTGGTCTTGTAGTCTCTTTTTTGTTTTTATAAGTTTTATAGTCGTGACCACGTGCATTATTTATACTTATGACCACTTCTTTTTGGGGCCAAGAACGTTCAAAAACCGTCATTTGCTGTTGTGCAGTGCCTGTAAGGTCCATCGTACACGTTTCACGCTTCGATAGAGACTAGATTGAAATGTGAGGGCTTTCCGGTAATATCATGTATAAATTAATGCGTGACCTCAGCAAACGTGGTTTCAGCTTAACGTCGGTTGGTTCGAGTTTGTGCGCAAGGTGGCGCCACGCACCTACCGCCTGCTTCAGTTCCTGGGAATCGCCTACCAGCGCTGCTGCCTGGTGTGCGGTGACCCAGAGGACTCGGACTCGTACGTGTGCCCCACCGAGGTGTGCCAGTGCATATACTGCTTTTCGTGCTGGAGCGAGATAGAGGTATGTCAATTGTATCAATATTCGTTTGTACAATATTCAGTAGTTAGACAGAGGGTAAAGACTAGGAAAAAATAGAGTATTTGGGGAGTGCTTATGCTACAATAGTATCATCGTCATCGGTCTTGCTCGTATTTCCCTTGTCAAAAACCCTGCTCTCGTCACTTTCCTATAAGAATGATGTGGCAAGCCGATAACACAGACGCCAGTTGTACCAGGAAGTGCCAGGACTGTGGAAATGAACCAAGAGTAGATGAGTGTTGTTGTGTGGCAAAAATGCTCCCTAAATACTCAATTTCTGCCTTGACGCGTACAGTCTTCAAAATATCGAAATTTTTATTTATGCAATAGGGAAAGGACTGCTTCCAGAATTCATATATGAATTAAATATGAGTACTAACCGTAACCTTGTGCAGCTCTTTTTTTTTCTGTCGCTTAATTTGGACGGACCAACCAACCGACGAACCGGTTTGTCGTTCTGGCGTTCATGGCACAGCTCTGCATCGCCTCAGCTGTTTGCTTCATATTTTCACGTCTTAAAGATTGAAGTAATACATCTTCAAGCTGTTGCAGGGTGTGACGTCACAGACGCGTGTGTGAGCTAAACAGTTGAGACAGTTTTTGAAGACGCGGAGCTTCCAACGTGTCACTAAGTGTGGAGTTGAGGCATTTGTTTCCTAAAAGAAACCTGGCTGGAGCTTTAAAGTGAATTAGTGGTTAAACAATGCGCTTGCTTAATTTTTTTGATCTGTATTCTGAGGGAACCGAGATATTTACATCTGATTACTACACTCGTGTTTTCAGAGGTGCTACGCCTGTGAACCTTCAGAAGATGAAGAGTCAACGCTCTCCAGTGAAAGTCCGCCATTTGTTCCTTAAACAAGATTGTCGTCAATAGATGCATTTGTTGTCAGTTAACTTCAAGTTGTGTCATATTTTTAATGATTGACATCGTTTTACTGAATAAGTATATATACATGTTTCTTAAATAAGCATAACATTCTAAAGCTGAAAAGATCTGTGTCTTTTAAATGAATAAATTTCAGAGAAATAAGTAATTGCAAAGCTGAAAGGCAATGACGCTTGATCACGCGTTCCAGGCTTCGCCATCACCGTGTTTGTTTAAAATGAATAAAAATTGTTCTCAACCAGAGAACGGTCCACCCATTCTGCCATGGCGTAAGGCAATCCCCCTCCCCGTTGCTATAAAAAACAAAAGTTAAAAAACAAAACAACTTTTATTTCTGCTCGGTTTTAAACGCACGCTTCTATATTCTGGAGGTGTCTTCACCACAGTTCTTCACATGCCCACGCTAGCAGAATATGAGTATTTATGAAGTAAAGCGTGCACCCACTTGGCCATCACAGAAAACACGGGTCCGGACGTTAAATAGTTTTGACGGCTGGCCTTGCTCACGCCTGTAGGACACGACTTAGGGTTGGGTCTAGGTTTAAGGTTGTGGGCTCAGGTCGGGCCTGTGTTCTACTCAGTCTTTAAAAGTGTTTCACGTACACATACTTGCTCCACTCATCGTATCTCTAAAAACGCATTTTAAAGACGATACTTTCTTGGGGACCTTTGACAAAAAAATATGGTCTGTCTGTCTGTACATTTCTCTGTGTGTCCGCCCTTACAGGTACCTCACGCGGCACCAAATGGCTAACCCCATCCGCAGCGCCCACCAATATTGCACGAGGTTTAGCGTTCATAGTTGCGCGATTGTCAAATTAAAAAGCGAATATTGCGCATATCTGAGGCGTCATAACAACACGTCTATGTTTTGTACGTCTGCCTTTGTACTAGAAGAGGCACACGCAAGTAACTCTAAGGATTGTAGCGTTTATCGCGGTGCACTGACAGTGGAACGCGATGCTCAAAAATGTGTTTCTGACGCTTTGTTACGACGACATGGTGGTGGCACCTGTCCGTCTCTTTGCGCTCTACACCTTATCACCTTCGAGACTGGCGCGCATCTTTCTCATTGGGTGCGCATGCCTTCGTTTTCGAAGATAACTGCAGGATGGCGCTTGTGTCTACCGTGCCTCGATGCGCTCGTTCGCCTCCACTGCACGCTCGAGGCACTTTAACGCAGCACCTCCAGGATACCACTGACCGATTTTCTTGCGCAGAACATCAAATAAACGCTGTGTTCACTCTCTCCAGACGCAAGACTATCATCATTCGACGACATTTGCAGTGTGACGTGCAGATTCGGGCCAATTTTTTACCACGGGCAAGCAATTTCGAAAAAGTCTAAGAGAATAAAGGTACTGAACTTCGCTTGCTCCCTCTATATGGGGCTACATGACTGATTTGCTATCGTTGACTTCGCATTATTTGGTGCTTTGCTAATTGCATTCACTCTTATTTCGTGTCCAGAATGTGATTTTGTATTCGCAATAGCAAACAAATATAATATAGCCTTGTATGTAACTTACCATCGGAAGAGCAATTCAAGAGCTCCAAAGCGGAAATACGTTCTTAAATATAATTTAATGGTACAGAAAGTTTGGTGAGCTCGTTAGAGTACATTCTTTTTGTGCGCGCCGGAAAGTTTTCAAGAACGTTATTAAAATCCAGCCTATCAATAAAACAGAACGTCCATGCAGATCTTCGGCGATAAAATCTGTGCGAAGTCACATTCCTTGTTCGTGGCTCTGTCAAAGCTCCCAATGGCCATGTGACTCATCATGCGTCGCTTTGTGTGCCCAAATGGCTATAACCGCAGCTTTTTCCTTTCTTGCACTCTATGATGCGAAAGGTACAGTATGCTGCCGCAACACTTTCGAAATGTGCGTGAATAGCATATATGGGTACACTGAACAAGATGTGGGGCAAAGCATATTCACTTGAAATGTCTGGCTCTAAGTAAAATGGAATTACGATTTCATGTCGGGTTAGGTCAGCTTGCCTCGAACTTTATGAAACCAATTTGTAAGCCTAAACAAGTTTATTTGTGCCTTAATTACGAAACTGGAACCCGACAATAGATAGAATTCTCTTCATCCACCATTTTTTCGGCCTGCCCACACGCTTAGTTCAATCGCCTCCTGAGTGAGTGAGATTGACTTTATTAAACATATCCTGAGGAGGCTGAGAAGGTGCCATTCTGACGCTTCATTCAGACTGGAGGCCCAGTCCAGGATGGCTCTGGCAGCCGAAGGTTTGTAGTGATGTCCCGGACTCTTTGCACCGCCTGTAGTTGCTACAACCATCCCTATTGCAATTTTGAACACATGCATTGGCTGTGCCCTAACCACAGCGCAGCATAACTAAATACCCAAGAGGCTTGGCAAAAAGCCTTCAAGAGCAATTAATCGCCTCCGAGTAAGTGTACAACAATATTGGGAACCCATACAGCATTACAACATAAAAAAGCACACGGCAGAAACCATACATAACATGTGCTACTGAAATCGGCGAGCAGAAGCTCTCAAAGAGGAGATGTTTAGATTATATTGCAGAGTGGTACAACGATGAGGAATAAGAGACGGATGGCATGGCCTGGAAAGACATTTCGGCTGCTGAGATCCACAGAGGAGTCCGAAATAAGCTCTAGGGGTAAAAACCGACTACCAATGACTTCACCTGTCGGGACGCAGATTTCGTGTGACCCTATGCCAGGCACAAGCATTAGAGGAAAGTTTATCGTGGTATGGTATTTAACGGAACTGCTGGAATGGGGCCCTCACAGACAGAATCTCGTGATATTTTGGCATTTCATGTACTAACATGTGAAGAAATGAACTGTCATCTGTAACAGCAAAATATGATAGTATGTAGATGCTATAAAAAGATTGACCTCAAAATTTTTCTCTCCATTACGCTATTTATAAAGATTTCTAGTACACGTGATGCCTGAAGTTTTCTATATATATATTTATCAATAGTTCCAGCAATGATAATAAAGTTGGCTTTCCCCCTTTATTCCTCTTTCTGACAAAGTGTTACTACGCTGAAGATGGCTGCTAGATATGCAGAAGGATACATGATGACGCCTGTTGGCAATGCTTGCTCTAAAATTCAATAGAGAGAGCCATAAAAACTTCCAGCATCTCCACGGAGTGGATGATGTTGAGGAAGGTGCTCTGGAGGCTATTCGGTGATACCGTGACATTAATTTTGCTTGCTACGCTCGTAACAAGAAAAATGAAATGAGAAAAATTGTATCCGGGATTGCATTGGATTCCAACATGGCTTTTTTGCGTGATTTTCGAACTATCTACTACAAGTTCACGCCGGTATTTCAAACTCCTCCACAAAAATACCGCCAGGTCTGCGTGGAACGCACAGCACAGTCACAGCATAAGTTCAAAAGCGGCCTTTGAGAGCTTTTTTTTAAGCACTTTTATGGGTAACTGCTACAAGTAAACTAGCAGGTAACCCACTACGCTGATAATCTTAATTTTGTGTAGCAAGGCGTTCATGGTGAAGATAAAGATGGCCTATATTTCTGGCTTACACCCACTCTGGGGGATTTTCAAAAAAACAAATTATTAGATAGAAGGAATCCCATTATATTCGTAAGTCTAATGAACTATATTATGATTAGAAGAAACTAATCTATTCACGATACCTTACATCGTCATTCTTGGAGAAACTTGGTACCCGCTACACAATTGCATGGAGTTTAGTGCAATTTTTCGTTGATATACTGACGAGGAAGAAGAATTATGCCTGAAGTTTTTGTAATTGATAGGGGGGGGGGGGTTGGAGCATTTGACAACCCACTCTTTACGCAATGCGCATTCAGCGACGCCTGGTTTTTTCAGCAGAGTGACTTGTTGGGAGAGTTGGTTTACCTTTGCGCTGGTTTTTTCCTTCGCTATTCTAAAATTTTTTGTTACTCAAATTGACGCGATCCTTTCCCCGACATCACGACTGCATAAGGTTAGTTCGCAACGGAGTTAAAAGCAATGGCATGGCTCTGTGGTAGACTATTCTGCTGGCACGCAGGGGACTCGGGTTAGAATCCTATTGTGTCTTTGGCGTTTTTTCTTTACTCTGTTTTTTTCTATTTTGCTTGATAGTGGTCACGGACATCGGTGGTGGCAGTGGTGGACACCTACGGTGCACGTGACACTTGTTTGATCTCGTAACAGTTTTTCCTGTAAGGGGTCTTATACACTGCAGCGCGATGTAGGAGAAAAAGATTGCATTTACTTATGTGACGTGGCGTGGTCAAAAAGTCAAATAAGAGCCAGTCGCCATGATTTACGAATCGCTCAACGAGTGGGTCGTTGGTTGGTTCCAACCCAAAGCAAAGGGTTCAGCTACATCAGTGTTCATTGTTATCAGCCACAGCACAAACACTGCACACATAATGCCTTAGAGGTGAGTAGCGGTTACCAATGTTGTCTGCACATTGATGAAGGGTGCATGCTGTGAGGGATGCCCTACTTCACAAAAACTATGATGGTTTATGGTGTGGTGGGTATTTTTCAAGCGTTCTTGTAGTGGCTGCTTCAAGACGAATTGCAGCATGCAGGCTCTGTAAAGGCCGTTTATCCAGCCTTCGCGGTGACTAAGCTGTGTGTTCCCCGCAGCTTTGGCGATTTTCGTTTTGCTGCAAAAACACGCTTTGGCGCCAGCTACGTGGTCATAATAATAGCGTTATGTTTACATACCAGTGATCTAAAGAGGGATTTTGATGCTGTCCTAAGCGATTCATATAGCCCGGCTGTTTCCAAAAATAAACTGGTTACATGACTAGTTTCACTTGTTATGCTATAAGCGTATAAGTTTCAACACAAATCTCAGCCTGAAGCTCTCTTTACTCAGTGACACAAAGAAAAATCAAACGGAAACAGTGAGTGTGAGAAAAAGAATTTTTTTATTATATACAACTGCCAGCCCTGGTGTTCAGCACCATGTTCAAAAATGCTTGCTGGTAAAGTTACTGCGTATGCTGTCCAGTATAACACGAGGTTTTTCAGGCTATGATGAAGCCAATTGTTTTTTTTCTTCAGAAATACAATGTTGCCGATACTACATATGCCTTTCGTAATTAACCTCCATACGTGCCAAATGTAGTGTACAAGTGAATTCCGTGAGAGTTATAGAGCGCGATTCCATGTAGAAATATTGTGGAGGTTGGTATTGTTCGAAAGACTAATCTTCAGTATGATCATGCACTTATGGCTCTCAGCAAAGCATAAACAAAAAAAAAAGCCTCGCACGTTGGTTATTACAAAGGGAGCGTTTACTATACGAGCATAGAAAATAAATATGATTGATGACCACGTGTCACAGCAAGAACAAAAGAAAGACGTAAATGGTCTTAGTCAAACGCTTCAGAACATTCATAGCGTCATATTTATTACGTTTTTATTCACTCGTAAAGCAGTAGGGGGCTCTTTGGTAGACGCCTTCAAAAAGTTCATATGTGTCGTGGTTCTATATATAGTTCTATATACTTTTTATTAAATGTCATCACTCAAAGGTAAAAGAAGCAGTAGAGTCCTATTCGTGACTTCTGGGACCCTGTTGTGCTCCAAAAATTGCTTGGCATGCTTTGCTGGCGTCGAAATCTGTCCCAGAAATAAAACAAAAAGTCATTTGAAAATCGCGAAATGAAAGGTTTTGTTTTGGCAGTTGGTCATGCGCGTAACATGAACACCTAATGTGTGGTTGTAGCCGCATGGAGGAAATAACATTTCAGGCATTTATAAGGAATGTTGCGATTAAGGAAACGAATTAAATGGAAGGCAGTGCGTTTTGATATAGAGTTGTGTAAACTTTATAAACTGGTGCGTTATTGAAGTCGAGTGTGAGAACTCGACAAGTCAGTATAGTATTTTCCTGTAAAATGGAATAACAGTTCTGCATTCAGACCCCCGCCGGTATTCATAAAAAAACACTTAGCCTATATTTGTTCATTAAAGGTAATCTATGGCAACGTTACTTTTAAATGTATCACTAATAACGGTGGATGTCTAGCAGGAACAATACTTGAGGAACTGTAAAGTCTAATATTTGGTACCTGATGACCACACACTGGTATGCGAGTGTCAACATAGGGTGTGATTTTCTGCATTATTCATCATGTTCAGCTCAGTTTGAGCAATGTTGACTGTACTTTCAAGCACTTTAGGATGATGTAGAGTATGTTTTCATAAAGAATTTAGGAGAAAGATATCGAGAGAGTGAGATTTTATTAGAAGGTAGATTTGTCAGTCTGAGCTAGTTTGCTCCTGTCTGCAACTATACAGATTGTTTAAGGAAAGGGGTAAAAGAGGGATAAAGAGGAATGATGGGAACAAGAAGATGCGACGAGTATCTACAGCATGCATCCACTTAAATGCTGGCCGGCATTGGATGAACACCAATTGGTGAAAGTTCCAATTTTTTTTAGCAATGTGTGACCAGACAGTGCCAAAAACAGCTACAAGGGCAGTTCTAGATTTCATCGAAAGCACCGGAGTAAATGAAAATTCAAGGCACTGAAAGCGCCATTTTCGACTTTCATATGGTGTTCCTGTTTGCACGCCATGTTTCTTAGAATGAACAGTTGCCAGGTGGTCCAGCTCTTTGTTTAATGTGTTTGCGCAGGCCCTTGAAGAGCAATGTCATCCTTACTTCAGCTCGCAAGTACACTATAAAACATTTGTACCAACCCACAAGGATGGTGGTTTTGGCACGTTAAACTCCGCATATCTATTTATCCAACCGGTAACGATATTTAAAATCAACACAATGAAATTCATCTGTAGACGTATGCAACTGTCAGGTAGTCTATCGCAGTGAATCAGAGGTTACGGTGATCAACTGTGGATCCAAAGTTCATGGGTTCGATTGTGGCCGTGGCAATCACATCCCGGTGGAGGCGAAAAAGTAGAAGGTCATATAGTGCACTATGTCAGCGCGCGCCAAAAAACACCGGATTTACAAAACTTCTGGTGTCTTCCATTACGGTGTCTCTCGTAGTCATATGCTGGTTTTCTCCCGCAGAACCCCTGATATTACGCCTGTGAGTTCATCTTTCGCGACATGTTTGTGAACATTGACTGATATGTGGGGTTGAACGTTCCAGAACCACCATATGATTATGAGAGACGCCGTAGTGGAGGGCTCCGGAAATTTCGACCACATGGGGTTCTTTAACGTGCATCCCAGTCTGAGCACACGGGCCTACAGCCTTAACGCCTCCATCGAAAATGCAGCCGCCGCAGCCGGGATTCGATCCCGCGACCTGCGGGTCAGCAGCCGAGTACCTTAGCCACTAGACCACCGTGGCGGGGGCTTGTTTGTGAACATGAAACAATTGCTATGGAATAATGAAAATAGCCTTACTTGTACATCTATGCATGCAACTCACGCATGTAGAAAACTTGTTTCTGCTGGTGGCACAGTAGTGGTGCGGAAGTTGCTGGCAGGTACACACTGATAAATTAAAGAACCAGTGCGGGCCATGCAAACAATGTTGTACGTAGGGATTGCGGCTGCAAACAAGTTTGTGCGTAGGTCCAGCTGTAAACGATAGAAAATTCATTTGAGAATAAAACTAATGTACTGAAAGCAATAGACAAAATTAAAAGTTTGAACTTATTATTCACTGCATAGCACAATATTATTCACCGTTGCCTGGGTGCCATAGCAAGATCTTTGTGTATGCCAGGCATTAAGCCCTTTTTTAAGAACATTCTTCTCGGGATTTTTTTTTCGTGACGCCAATATGGTTGATGAGTGAACTCTCCTGTCCTTAATTATAATGTCACGTGACTTTATCAGGACGGTAACAGTACCCTTTACTGCAAAGTTGAGAGACTTTTCAGTTAAATATCCTTTCGGCGATTTATGCGGCGGAAGAGGTGTTTCAATTGTCACGAAATTTCGGCAACGTAATACAGAAACATTAGCTAACATATTTGTCTATCTTGGTCAATGAGTGGCTACGGTTGATGACTCTAGCCACTGATTTACGGCTCTATTGCGCACCCGAAGGTCGTGAGTTCGATCCCAGCCATATCGAACGCATTTAAATAGAGTCAAAAGGGTAGAAACCCATGTATTGTGGGATGTCACTCCACGTTAAAGAACACCAGTTCGTCCATATTTTCATCCACTACGTCTTCTCTCATAATCATATCGTGGTTTTGGGGTGAATCTTTATTGGGTACCGTGTTCTGTAATGTCAACAGGACTGTTCGTGGTAGTCACATAGATAACCGGAGTGACTGAAAATATGTTCGAACTTTGAGGCTTGCTTGCAAGTGTAGACACCTAAAACACAGGGCATATGAAATGCCTTGCATGTAAACAGCAACATGCTCTCAAAATCTTGACACATCAACGATTTTCTCATGTTAGCTTGGTGTATCTGTTTGGACGAAACTGCTAATTTCAGATTAAAAAAACAACATATCAAAAAATAGGAGCCTCTATTTGTGTGCATAGGTACGTAGTACGCATCCATAAACACAGTGTCTTTCCGTGGTGAATCGATTATCGTTGCCGCCATGGCCTGTATAAATGAAGATTTTGCATACTTTTTCCAAATAATGATAAAACCAACGTGGCAAATGCTCCGTGCCGTTTCCAGGATCGGGTGGCTGGCGACAAATGTAGAGTTGTTTCGTTTGGGCTGTAAGATATATGGAAGACACATTCGCACAATCACAAGCATGCGTGCAGTAAGCCTTGAACGTGTAGAAATGAATCATGTTGGATATTAGGCGTGTTTGAAGCGATTGCCACTGAAACCAGTGAACAACGTATTACTTATATTCATATGTACAAGGCGGCAAATCAGATATTACGAAAGCATTCCGTAAGTGCGGCTACAGAACTGCGCCTTTCTTTGGTTGTATTCAGTCAGTGGTATTGATATTTCGCTATAGAAAAGAACTTGTCACCACGACCAACACGACTTGTGTGGTCATTCAAGGATTCACATCCATACGATGTGGCCTTGAAAACGGCATCGAGATTACCACACTTCATGAAAGGCGCCTTACGCTGGGTCAGAACGTACGCGTTAAAATGTAATAAAAAATCAGAGCTTAAATATTCAGATTTTTTTGTGGAGTTTATGACATACTTGCTCTCCTACTGTACCGATCGAAATTCGAGGTATATGAACATCTCTTCGGGAAAAAAAATATTATTTAGTGTGGTATCAAGACATTTTGCGACTAGAACCGTCTTGAAGAAGGGAATGTTCGTGAATAATAAAAGGCTACTTTCCGAAAAAAAAAGATAAAATGACGCACGAACGCTGCATCCTGTGCGTCACTGCCTCTTTGTGAACATCACTTGCAATAAATAATTCTTGCGTGAAAGGAGTAATCACTCTTCCATGCTATAGTGTCCACCGAAGTATTCAGTGGTTATGATACTCCGCTGCCGACCCGATTTTGATGGAAGTAAACTGGTAGAGGCCCATGGATTTTGCGATGCTAGTGCACGTTAAAGAAGACCAGATAATTGAAATTTCTGGAGCCCGCTTTTACAGCGTCCCTCCAAATCATAGTGTGATTGTGATGGGCCGTCCAGCAGGCCCACGAAGCGGCCGCCAGGTACTCCCTGTCGGTCCCTACGTGGGAGACGCCCGCTACGCGCTAAGCGCGTCCTGCAGGACCGAAATAAAGTTTTTCCATTCCATTCCATTGTGGTGCCTAAAACGCAAAATATTATATCATTATTATAATTGACTGCAGCTAAAGAAAAGCTAGAGCATCAAAACGTCACGTAGAGTGTTGCATTTTAATTTTAAGTACTCTCCACGTCTTTTGCACATTCGGCTAAGGCGACTCTAACATGAAAGCCAACCTTAAACGCGAAAGTGTTTTATGCCGGGGTCAACCAAGATTTCATTGACGTACTCCTGTCACGGAAATGACGTCTAAAAATAGCATGGTCAGAAGAAAAATGTCCTGTCAACGGGGGTCCAACCCATGACCTCTCGGTCCACGCAACAGCTGCCGGGCACGCTACCTACTGCGCCACGGTCACATTTTAAATCAAATCAAATCAAATCAAATCTTTATTTGTCGCAAAAATTATACACGCATCGGGGTTAGCATATACAGTATATACAGTATATACATGTATATACATTTGTTTAAGCTTTGAAAACACGCCTTTTATTTCTAATACTGGTTTTTCACAGTACTGCTGTGAAAGTGTAATGCGTTATAACCATAAAATCCGCGATTAGTTCCTCTAACGCGTCGTTTCTACGCGTCCGTCCTATTCAGTGCGTTTCGAATGGAAGAATTGCAATTTTGTCAATGCATTAAAACACTGCCGGGTGGCGATCTTACCCGAAGTGACAGCGTCGCTCATAGCTTTCATACGTACGGAAAATAGTTCTGCAATGAATGAGCAACGCACTTGCCTCGCTTGAGCGTAACTCCGCGTTCTTGACACGCTCAACCCCTGAAGAATTGCGGCCAATCAACGGAGAAGGCAAAACGCTCATTGTGTTCTTTTACAATCGAATGCTTTTTCTTTAATTATCAACGCGCTTTCGGCACTTCCCGGTTATGAACTAGGTGGGCGCTATCAGCGTGGTATGCCACTCGTGATAAAAATGTGGTGAGGACCTGGTTTTCACGAAGGACAACGCGACCAATCCGGATGGCGATTAGAGTTGTGTGGCACAAATAGTCCTGAAACACTTAATATTTGAAGAAGTGGAAGGAACACTGAAGTAGCTTATTACCCACGAATCGTTTAGCATGTAGTGAGTAGGTGTCGTTAATTTTATAGCAGCTTCCTTGCGCCCTTCGACGTAATCACTGCCGTTTCAGGTATAAAGCTGACATTTGTGCTGCTCCGAGGGCCTGTTAAGGAAAGGGATTCTGAGGGTCTCTTTATACTTATATTGGTATGAATGAAGAAGCTGGCGCACTGATAAGCCACCAACTACCCAGGAGGGGTCGAAGATGAAATAAGCGGGGTTGAATCAATTCACATATAACAGGCTTATCCCAGTATCACTGAGACAAAACAAATACGCAGCCCATACAATATGCAACTTGCGTAACACAATGAAAGTGGGGTATGACGTTTAAAAAAAAGAAGAAACAGCGTCCGTCTATATGAAGTTCTTAAAATAGCAGGTTGTGCATACATCATGTAGAGGAATCGTTACGTAAACACTTCATCCTAAAAACTTTCGTGTTGAAAAAATCACCGCGTCTCCCTGAATAACAAACGCCTCCAATATACACACGTTTTTCGAATACACTTCGGAGTTGAAAATAAAATGAACGTCGCTACAAATCAAATAGTTGTACTACCTTAACGTAGCCTGACTTTCTCTTCGGCCTCTTGTCAGTAAAGTCCACTGTATTCCTATGTGCAGTGTAAAGTTGAAACACTTACCATGCACGAAAATAACACAGGAAAGAACAAGAGGCGCGCTGCAGCAGTACATAGTTTTCTATTATTTACTACGCAAATAGAGCAGTGGTCATATACTCGCTTTCGAGGAGGATTACTGTGGAAAGCTTTACGTTGAACTGTTTTCATATATTTCGTATTTGAGTATTGCCAATACATTTTCAGGCAGCGCAAAATTTACGCAAGTGCTGTGAACTGAAGACAATACGTGCGCAGCCGGTGGCCGTAGAAATCGAATGAAGGCACTCGAGACGCTCTGGGCATCAGTTGCGTAGGTTACCTTTTACTTCTGCTGAAGTCTGTATCTTTTCTGTTTCAGCATGCGTGGAGTACACGTCGCGTAGAAACAACAATTGCCGGCTCTACAATAGGAGGAGGAATAAATGAGGAAGGACAGGGAGGTCTACAATAGGTGTTGCAGTGAATCCCGCAACACCTTCATCGCAATGGGCAAAGAAAAAAATCTGTAAGTAATAGAAACGCGGGAAGATTCTAAATTTACATGTTATTGACACCCCTCCTCTATGCTGCAGCGACGAGGGTAATATAATATCAATTGTTTTAAATTTATTCGACGTTCCTCTCTAGAATTTGCTCTACACGCTGAACAATATTCGCTTCGACCCACAGATTTTGGGCTCCTCCCAGTCAAAGAAGAGGTGGACGAGTAGGCTGATGCAAGAGATTCCGATCGACATCGGTGACTTGGATTACCCACTGCAATGCATCCTGTCTCGTCTGTATATTTTACTCCCCGTAACATCCTTTTATGACATGATAATAAACTTATTGATTGATTGACTGATTGATTGATTGTCTATAAAAGCGTCGAGTCAGATGATTGCGCACCATCAAACTTGCATGGCTGGTCTGCAAAATCTTGCGCATTTATTGTCCATCGCTTTTGCTGAAGATGAGACGCTAATCCCTTTTGCGCTATTCTAATGCGAAAAATCATCCAAGCGACGTCGGAATAGCTAATCGTTTGGGAAGTTAGTTACAGCATGATGGCCCAAACGCCTTCTCAGAGTAAACTGGAGCCATATTTCGTTTATTTTCGCCATTAGGCTGATGTCCTTAATAAAGCAAGAGGTTGCCAGCTTGCCTCAACGAGACCCTGCTCATAGCAGTCAGGAAATGAATAAAAATCAGCCTTTCGTTGTCTCTTGTTATGGCTCCAAATGAGAGAAGGCGCATCAACCCAATCGTTTTTTTTCCACTCCTTGCAGAATATTCACCTTGTGTTGAAACAACACTTTTCCATCAAATGAGAACTCCTAACGTGCACAAGATTACATATAGAACCACATTCGAAAAAGTACCGCAACGTATTTGAACTACACACAAGTTCCCACATGCCAGCGGGCATGCACAAGTGAGAACCAAAGTTTATTAGAAAGTTGAAAGCTTCAGCGGGACCTGTGTTGTCAAACGGAAACACGACGGGATCAAGTAGAGGCTCACCTACTGAGATTACCGTCCTGGTGCCTGCGACTATATTTAACTGCTACAACAGTTAAAACATCCAAGTCAGGTTTGCTTTCCGTCCGTCCTAGCACTGGCGAGCAGCTCTCTCGTCTCCGACGACACACGGCAAGATTTTTGTCATCAAGGTATATTACTCTGGCGAGGCAGCTTCGCTTTGGTGTATTGCGAGGAAAAAGCTACGCCACTTAATGAATATGCCCCGCGTGCTAGCCATGGATTCGTAACATTTCTGGCTGATCGCATTGATTGATTGATATGTGGGGTTTAATGTCACAAAACCACCATATGATTATGAAAGACGCCGTAGTGGAGGGCTCCAGAAATTTTGACCACATGGGGTTCTTTAACGTGCACTCAAATCTGAACACACGTGCCTACAACCTTTCACCCTCGATCGGAAATGCAGCCGCCGCAGCCGAGAGTCGATCCTGAGACCTGTGGGTCAGCAGCCAAGTAGCGTAGCCACAAGACAACCACGGCGGCGGGATTATCGCATCAGTGTAAGGTTCAGCTCACTAACTCCGAGGGCATGAATACATCATAACAGAAGCGGAGGACAGGAAAGAAAAGTAATCGAAAAAACAACAACACTTGGCTGTCCATGGAAACAGTGCAACACGAAATAGTATTAAGTTTCTTCACAAGAGTAGCAATTATTCTGGAGCAATACATGAGAGCTCGTAAACTCTCTATTGGGTATCGGCAGTTATAGCACTGCTTGACATGCATGCACCCACGTCGACGCCAAGTGGCACATTTCCACTGCAACAACTAACGCCCATGATCTTGATTTAGCCTCTGTAGTAGCAAAAGTTGTTAACCTGAACCTCGAAAAAGCGCAGTGGGAATACGTGCAAAAATGACATCAACTAGCACATAAGTAACACTGCGTTACAGCCAACAAACGCTGTATGGTAAACTTAATAATGAAGGAGTGAGAATTCTGGCTTTTAAATCTTATTTCTACTAGGATTTGGCTACCTATTCATTATAAGAGCTGTTACTGAACCGACGGAGTGGTAGAGCATTTAATGCGCTATTTCTAGGCCACAGGTTCGGTACCTTATAGTGGCAAGTTATCTTCCTGTTTTCTTCACATTTACACTACAGTTAATTCTAATAACACTTCCTACACTTTCCTTGGCATTACTTGTTAAGTTCTCATTAACAAATGTATGAAGGAGAGATCAGATAGACGTTATAGGCACGAAAATTAATTCACAAAGTATTTTACAAACAAAGCGTCGTAGTCATACTTTAATTGGTAATATAGCGTAAACACAGTACTGAACGGTGAACACATGACATCAGCCTGCGGTGTTTACCTGTCTGTGTAGTGTTGATTCTTGATTCATTTTAGCTTAGCATTTAAACTTGTTATTTTAACAGGTGTCGCTGTAAAAAAATCCCAGCGTCGTGCAGACAACACAGTCTGCCGCACAGAGGGCCTCAATTCAAATTCAATCCGATGAGTGATATACAGTTTTCTCATACTGTGCATATCAGTGACGTACATTTAGAAGTGTGGCAGCTTGGGCTAGTTGGTATGGCATGGCGATAGTGGCATGGCGAAGAACAAAACGATGACACAAAAGATGGTTTTCTTGCTCAGCACTTCACTGAGTGACACTGTGTGCCCCTTTTCAAGGACACAGCGACGCTGTACAAGCACAAAGATGAGCGCACCCTAGTCATTGTCGAGGCCGCGCAGATGGCACGCGAACAGGTGCCTTGCATTAGCAAGCCCTCCGTGGCTCTCTCCGAGAAGGAACTTAGGTTCCTCGAAGGTTTCGGTGCGCGCAAGTAGTTATATTATCTTTACTTTTCTGTTTCGTTTCCTCATAGACTTTTCTTTGCCCTTTTCTGTGCTTTTGTTTTTTGTTTTTGTTTTTCTCTCACTCATGTTTTGCTCTTTGTGCCATACGGTTTTTGTCACATGGTTACTGTCTCCTCTATATGTTTTCGTGCTCTGCGCAATAAACTCATTTCGAAGTTAGTGCTCGTGTCCTTCGTGTCCTTCTTGTCTCCGTGTCGTCGTTTTGCTCTCGCGCTATAACTATCGTCAGTGACGTACAATTACGGGGGGTACGGCAGCGGACAACTACGCCACCAAAATTGGCTGAGATTGTGAGCTTGTTACAGCTTTGTCCGTACGACGCGGATATACGGCTGTGATTTTTAAACGGCACATTATATATTAAAGAAAAAAAACCACGTACCATGTACAGAAGCTGTGCAGGAGAGAAGAACAGGCGCTATGATAAGCATGGCTGTATTGCTTAACTGGGGGACACGAGGGCTGCATATGATGTGGGCGTGCGTAGATGCAGCACTCTGCAGAGCCTTTTAGTAGACCAGCTTTACTTCTAGGGAACTTTGAATTCACATGTTCGTAGCATTTAATTTGAGACAATAATTCATGAGGGCATTGTGGAAGAGTTCACAAAAATCACATACACGGTCTACAGGTGCTTTTATTTGTGCCACTTGGGATCACTCATTTGTTAGCGACAATTACTAGACTTGTTTTATGTTATGCTGAGTAACCTTGGAGCGCATCTGTTTTTCTGATAACGAATGAAGATACGCATGAAGATTCCTAAGGAAATTCTCGCTAGCAGTTCTGGGATACTTTCTTTCACCTTTTTTGCATTTTTCCTGTATGCAAGTCAGATGCTAGTGTTTTGAGGCAAACAATAGCTTTTCCAGCGGAAGAATACAGTTTCATATCAGGGAGGGAAATGGTCGACAAAATTGTTCTGGCTGCACATGAGTATTCGGTAAAGATACTTAAATTTCTTTTGTAAAAACGGATACCGGGCGGGACCGTCAACAGTCCCACCTTTATTCTTAAAATAAAAAAGGCAAGCAAAGACTTCATGAATCGGAGCATATATGGCATCCGCAAAAGCGAGAAATTAAATTACGACAGTAATATGCTTTTAAAGGAAGAAAAGAAGAGTTGATATGCTGCCACGAACTACAAGAAGCTTAATAGTCGTGTCAATCAACATGATTTTATCTATCTATGCTTGTGTAGGGCGGAGATCATTTGGCCCTGTTCTTTAATGATCTGGCTCAAAGAACGTATTTATTATTTTGACCTCTTCAAGAAGTCGAAATTTTCTTGCTCCAGGTTACCTATGCGTTGTCATTGCATAATGAGATGACCTAAAGAGCTACGGTTTTGCTACTCGTGAGATATTAGACAAACGGTTATATTACTTTTATAGTGAACTGAAAGAATTACACATGGGCAATAACTTTGTCTAATACACATTCAAAATATATCTATAATGAAATAAACAAATTATGTAGTCATGTTCACATACTCGAAATGTTATAGATTCATTGGCTCATATGGGAAATGCGAAACACCTAACGAATATTTATCAATAATGATGTTTTCCCTCCCGCATCGTTTTATGTGGTAAACACAACTATTCTGCATTACTTCGGCTGTATTATTTGAAATATGAAATTAGTGCTACATTATTTGATATAAATTGTGCCGGATACATTTATTCGTTGACATGGCGTGACATCGCAGCGTATATTTATTTCGCATTGATCCAACCTTTGGTTGCCCTTGAATTTCTTGAACTCTTTTCACAAGGTGCAATCCGTGACGATGCTTTAGCTACTACTGCCTTCCTGTGAATAGTTGATTCTTATGGGCTAAAATAGAGAACACGTTTCATAGGTGTATTCTTAGAACTAGGCGCTTATTCCGGATTTCCAGGTCCAGGAACCTCTTTGATTATTTCACGGCATTTGAGTTGGGGATCGTCATCTGCAGGAGGAAATATCATTACGGTATAATATAATGACAAAAGTAGTACTGTACAGGTTTTATAACACTTACCTGGACGCCATGTGTGCTAGCTTTTCTACAGGACATGCATTACTGCCACAAACGACATCCGAAGAAAGTGCGTTACATGAGCAAAATCTCCTGCTAGCACAGCTGGTGTAGGGAGGTTAACGACCCTAATTTTAATTGACTCGTCGTCTTTCCGATCTACTTTCGTATTAGTGTATGTGACGAATATTGTCCCCTGTGGTAGTAAAGTGGTTACCGATCTGAAGTGGTTACTAATGATGAAGTGGTAAAACGCGAGAGACCCTTGTACTAGATGATCCCCAATGAACGTTAAACAATCCTGGGCGATAGAAATCGTCAAAAGCCCCTCCACTACGACATGCCACATCTTCATGTCATAGTTCTGGTATGCCTGAACATTTATTACTATATGGCTAAGTTCCAAGGGACTCTTTGGGTTGTTAACGTTAACGTTCTGTACGAATGAAATACATATATTCATTACCGCAATTTGAAACAAGGTGCTCTACATGGTGAACTTCTTAATAAGATGAGAAAAGTAAATCTCATGAGCTGGAGACTACATCGTGGTCGGCTTCAGCGCGTATGTCGAGAAACAGAAAGATTGATCGATTGATATGTAGAATTTAACGTCCCAGAACCACCATAAGATTACGGGAGACGCAAGAAAAACAAAAAGAGAGGAAGCCAATAAAGAAAATTCTGGCCCGAGAAGGGTGACCTAGTCCCACCGCGGTGGTCTAGTGGCTAAGCTACTCGGCTGCTGACCCGCAGGTCGCGAGATCGAATCCCGGCTTTGGCGGCTGCATTTCCGATGGAGGCGGAAATGCTCATGTGCTCAGATTTGGGCGCACTTTAAAGAACCACAGGTGGTCTAAATTTCTGGGGCCCTCCACTACGGCGTCTCTTGTAATCATATGGTGGTTTTGGGACGTTAAACCCCACATATCAATCAGGAGAAGAGCTTCACGTTCACAATGTGTTAAAAAAAGCACCACGTTCTTGCGTTTGTCACGTCGAACAATTCCAAACACGGTAGCAAAAATAAAATAAGCCATGGGCATTAGAAATTCTCAGCAAATATTTATTCTCCTGTCAGTTTCTTTGCTTAATTCCCAGCATTGGTCATGACGTCAGCATTATCATGTGGTCACGTCATCCACAAAGAGAATCTCCTTGTATCTTACCAAGTAACTTTTTCCCTTCAAAGGTGATAAGGAGTAGAGCTCCAGGCCATAAGGGGAGATGAGTCGGTGAACTGAGCTTAGCGATAAAAAGTGCAAGGTGAGGGGGGATCGCTTTGGTGTCATCGAACGCTTTTAACTCAACGGTATTCAAGACAGTATACCGCAACTGCAACACCTCAGCTAAATTTACATTTCAGGGTGGCTCAAAGCCCCATTGCTCCTTTAGAAATTCGAGAGTTTACCTTGTCAAGGCAGACCGTTTTGGTGATGTGCCAAGTTCAGAGAACGAAATCCAGCTACACTTGCGGTCGTCATTTATATTTGGTGTTTTAACGTACACGAAGGAAACAGAACTAAGGTAATTGTAGAAAAAATGTCTAATACTCACAGGAGCATCTGTGGATGCAATCGACGCATGTGTAAAACTTATTTGCACTCGTTGCGCAATATCCCAAAGGAAGATGTTGGCAAGTGTCTCGTGAGGCGTTAAAATACCACCGGGGATAACCCTTAGGGCACTTTTGAATGTACGGGCTTTTGCTGCATACTGGTTTGGGTGTTCTTCCGGCTGCAAATTCATCAGAAAAAAATTCAATTTAAAAGAAGTCTTCGAAACAAACTGATGAAACTCAATATTTAGGATAACCAGTTGTTTTTAAAGAAAAGCATGAATAATCATTGCCAGAAGGCCATGGATTAGATGAAAAGCGAACTTCATGAATTCAGCTAAGGTCTGTCATAACTTTCATTTCGCTAGAATGCGGCGATATATCAAGTGCACTTAAAACAAGTATATGCGTGAAGGTGTTCATTTTTGTCTTTGATACTATAGGCGCGTTTCTAGTGCTTTTTGAACAAAAGTTCTGATTGAAATTCCTCGGCTCAAACTACAAAGGGTACTACATTCTCCGCAAGAAGACGCATACAGAACATACCATACGCTTTCATATGTCTTTTCTTGTAGAATTCAGTATATTTGTGTGGTTTGAGAAAAAAAAAGGTAGCCATGTTTTTTCAAATAGGTGGTCGTGTTTTTTTTTCAAAAGCTGTAAAATAATAGATGGACACGAGAAAGAAAAAGTGAAGATATCTCGGCAACGCTCACTACTACGTGGCTATTATTTTCACGTAGCAAGTGCTGATTGATTTAGTTCACATCGCCAAGGGGGTTACAGTCTCAGGCCTTTAATAGTTAATAGCACTCAGTATTTTTGCAACTTCTCAGGCACTTTTTTTTGCGAATGTGGCTATAGTCTGCGCAAAGGAACTTAAGGCGTTGCAGGCTCCAGTTTACATTAACCTTGGTGTACGAGTTTATCACACTGTAACTGTTCTATTGCGACACTGAAGACTGGAGTGAAAGATTAGCGGTTTGCCTGTAGAGGAATTAGCACTGATAGTTCTCTAATTTGTCGCATTGAGAAATATTATTAACTGCACCTTCAAATTAAAATTTGTACTCACGCAGACACTTCGTGAGGCAGTTTTTTTCCGAATGGAATCGGTTCCTGTTTCCGCCATGACCGAGGTAAATGAACATTTTGCAGTACAGGTGTAAAATATCAAAATACCAATTCCGTGCATGAAGTGGGCCATGACCAGGATCGGGTGGTACGGAACATCTGTAAGGTATTGCGTGTTGAGCTGCAATGCGAAAAAAAAAACATTGTTAGAGTGAACGTGAAGTACACAAAATTTTGTAAACTTTTATCTTCATACAGCACTAGGGACGTATAATTTACATCACAGGAATCCTTCAAGAGACTCATTCACGTGATTATCTGTACAACATAGTCTGTGTTAGGGGCGTACTTATAAGAAGTTGGTGGTGTTTGCCTTTTTTATGAGTGTTCTGCCATACGCAAGCACCGAGACAACGTCGTGCGGCTGGTTATTGTACCAGGAACTATTAGTTAGGTCAGCCAAGACTGTGTCCGCGTCCCTTCATAATCATTACTTACAAGGAAAAGGTAATTACTAGACACGTTTACGTATGCGAATGCCTCATTGCTAGTAATGGAGTGATAAACGTTTGTCTGGCTTGAACTGCAGAATTTTCGACATCTAGCGCTTTTGTTTGTGTTCCCTCTTGTTCCTGTCTTCTCATACAAGTTCTGTGCTTAACATAAAATAGGTGTCATCAATAAGGACATACTTTTTGTCTTGCACTTTAGAGGTATTATCATTTACATGTATCACAAGTTGGGTACAGTGAATTACGAATTGTGAGCTCAAATGTCACTTGTGCCGCCATAGTGGCATTTAATATAAAACTTGATTGCTGGTTTTAATGGAATTCCAAGACTAAAATTTGTGCATCTTGCCTACTATTTTTATGTCACGTCGAATAAATGTAAGATAGGCGCTGACATTGCAGTGCTGTGGTAGCTTTCACGAAAATACTGTATTCACAAGTTGAGTGCAATATTTATAGCTTACAGTCAGAAATTATTGACGGCTGGTCTGTTGCTCACACGCTTCTGTAACAGTGTTAAACCCATGTCAACGTACGAGTGCATAATTAAATATTTAAGAACAGAGAGTACTAGATCCTTAAATATTAGTTTTGTGCACAGCCTATACTTATTTATCCCAAAGAACAGCTAATACGTGTAATGAAGAGAACAATTTTCCACATATTACGCACTGAAATAACTGCACAAAACTTTGTCCCATTCGCGGACGTAGCTGCATTGCAAGAACAAGAACAACAAACGCGCAGTGCTTGAGGTTAGGGTGCGCAGTTGCGGGCTTTGGCAATTGGTCTGCACCTTCATGTAAAACATTTCACTGAAAATCAGGGGAGTAGCCAGAGTTGCTTTTAGGAAAGGGGGGGGGGGTCGCCTTTTAGATTTTGTGGGGGCGTCGCTTTAAATAGTTATTTTTGCTGTGTATCCCAGGTGACCGAATGTTTCGGGGGAGGGGGATGCCCGGGCTCTGTGTGTAACTTCCTGGCTACGCCACTGCTCAAAAGGTGGAGTGCTAGGCCTTATCGGTACTTTCTGTTTAATATGCATCGCCCCGTGGTTAGTCTGAGGGTTCAAATCGTTGGGTGCGCAGTGAGCGGGAGTGTAATTAGGGCTCGCAGTAAGGTGTAATCTCAGAAGTGAAACGAGTAAAAACAATAGCTAAAAAAGTCATTCTTGTTAGGCTTGAACTAGCATGTTGACAATTGAAATACAATGGCTTACCATGCACAAAAACAACGCAGAAGAGAAGAACAAGCGCTTCGTTAAACATGGTTGTATTGTTCTTTACGGGGATGGAAGAGCTGGATACGACGTCGGTGTGCGTATATTCCACACTGTGCAGAAGTTTTTGAGAAAACAGCCTATGCATATCAAAACTTCAAAATGGGCAGCCCTTTGATGTTTACTCAGGTACATTTTTGCATAACTTCAGCGCTACTGATTGCAGGAGGAACACGTTAAAACAGGACAAGTGCGTTTGTTTTTGGATTCGTGCATGCCAGGCGTGCGCACCTGTTTTGCTTTGAAAACAATGGGCACACATGTGTTTCTCAGATGAAATGTTTAGCGTTGCAGCAACAAGACTCCCAAGAATAGATTCTTTTGTGCAATTCTGGTATGTCTTTCATTGTTTCATTGTTCCTATCTGACAGATATCTGCATGGTTTGGTGCATATTATGAGATGAACAAGGGTATTATCAGAAGAATAATGCATTGTCTTAGTGGTTAATGAAAAGGCCTGTTGAACTGGCCCTGGTATACACGGAAAATTTCGGTGTGACGTAATGCAATGGTTGAACTATCGCTACGTCACGCATGACTAGGATTCGGATATATTTACACGTAGCGCCACCTCTCGGCAGTGATGACTTCGAGCCATTACCGAATAGAAAATGGGCGAAAAAAATCATATCTTTCGAAATATGCTAGTTATCAAAAACGACTCTGGGATATATATATGGCACACCCCTACAGAAGCATTTTCGTGAAATTTCAGTATACTACTACAAAGCGCGTGGGTCCCCAGTGTGGTTAATATTTTTAATAGGGTCTTACGTATTTCCAATGGGAGGTGTTCAAATTTATTGGGAAGCCACAAGCTTTTTAGTGCGATCCAAAAATTTCACCAAAATGTTCCAGTAGGTATCTGGAGTATAGATATCAGAGTCATTGATAACTACCTAATTTAAAGATATATAATTTTTTTCGTCTATTTCCCATTCAGTTATGGCAGGACACAATTACTGCCGGCGAAAAATGGCGCCACGCACGGATGTCCCGAAACACTTGAAATGCACGGCCGGTTTCATTTCATGTCATAACAAGTCGATGAGCAATACTCAGATTACGAGCAACTTTTCTCATTTCTAACGAACGTTTATATTAGACAGTTGCAGCGAGTCGCAATGCATTGTCTCACAAATGAGCTAAGATTGGAAATAACTATGACTGCGTCGCACTAGTGGGGCCAAGCATGGAGGAAGAGCGAAGCTTGGGGACCTTGCTTGTCTCTTCTTATTTTCTTTCTTTCCGCTACCCCTTTCTTTTAGATGCGACGCAGCCCTTTGACTAGCCTGTGTAGCGCTGTCCCTCCGTACGAACGCGCCGCACACCGCAGGTGTTGGCACAGTGCCAATTAGGTCACGCCGCTGCAGGGCGTTGACGTCATGCTCCCCTCGCAGTGCACGTTGACTTCCATCTTTTTCTCGCCTGCCGCGTGCTCACCGCGGCGCCCGCATCTGCCACCTCGTCCGTTCACACGCAACACCGGCCCCGACCGCCGCTCGCTACACCGCCGACTAGTCGGTTCACGCGCAATAAACATAACGCGCGCCTAACGTACGCGTTGAAACATGTCTGTACGTGTCAGCTACAAGACCTACGCCAGCCAAACTAACCTCCCAGCGCTCACCGCTGCACCCGCGTTAGCGCCGTTCAACACGTGACGGCTCCCGTGCGCAACGAAGCTGCTTCGCATTCTCGTCACAAACCAATTTCAATTTGCTGAAGCTTGTGCACACGCACAGCTGGGTGGGTGGTTTGGGGCATTCGCAAGTGGTGCGGAAAACGTTGGTTATCCTCCACGGAATGGACCTTGTACTGGGTATAGGTGTGCACCAGCGTGTAATCAGCAATTTGTGCCATGCAAGAGGAGGTTGATCGCTATATGCACAAATAAAAAGATCACTGTAGTATATTGAGGAGGCACAACTTTATTTCCAATCACAATCCCGTTCAATGTGTTCAACTGTCTTTGGACGTACATTTATTTCAATTCAAGTGGCCTGGATTAATATTGCATGAGAATGTGGCAGCTCTCCTTGGCTTTCAGGTCTAGAACGACAAAGCAAAGTGGTTGTTCGGAATATGTAGATGAGAAAAAAAGAGAAAAATTGTGCTTGATAGCAGATGCCTCATGAAAGTTCTTTGTTGCACTTGGTTCGAAAATATGGTGAGTAATCTGTCATATATTTTAAGTAGGCCCCTAAATATAGAAATACACTCTGACGATATCTTTTTTACAGCGTTTCAAATAAATATCCGCAACAAAATGAAGCTTGACTGTTAATCTTCGATGAGATATGGCTACTTAAAGTTGTATCGCAGATATAGTGACTTTGCACCGATTTTGGTCGACTGCATTAAAGGAAATGCATCATTAAAAGTTTATGTTCCTGGTGAAATATTCAACTAAAATTTGTTTTGAAAGAACTCTATTCATCGTAGACAAACTGCATGGAGGCGCACTGAAAGTAAAACTTTCTTATGAACTGGCAGCTTAATTGCGGCTTGGATATTAAGCTAGAGAAAAAATTATGTTCTGTTTACTATGTTTTTATGCAATCAATATCATAAAACTTGCTTCTGAATTATAATAGCACTATGCATATTACCACATTTTTGCTCTTGTGGTACTATTTAGACTCTAAATTTGAGTACCATGGCTACTTTGACTACTTTTAGCTTGAGTTACAGCTCCTTTTCAAATCTTGCCAATGGCAAATCTGGCTGAAAGTGTGGCACAATCTGTAATACATCGCAATAAATTTATACTCGCAACTTGCGGAATCTACCGTATTTTGGTTACCTCATCCTTGCACACCTTGCGTGCTTATAGCGTAGCTATTTATGTTTAATGAAGATGGAATAGTGAACTTGAGTACTTTATAAACGGTGGAATACAGAAATCCTCGAAATAGGTGTCTCAATAAATTCTTTCTTGAGATGGTGCTTTTGAACTTCACGTGAAACGTAATAATATTCAACAGAGCTTGGTGAAATGCCTATGAAAAGGGAACCTTAAAACTTACTTGTGCAAGTCTTCATGCACTTTTGACAGGATTGAAACTTGTTAGCTCCGTTTGGACACATACCAGATGAATACCGCATACAAGTAGCAGTAGCAGAATCAAAGTGCCACGATTCATTAGAAACATTGCATCTTCCTGGTGTTGGCTTGGGGCTGCAGATAAGCTTTAGCGGCTTCTTGGCTGCAGGTTTTATTCAAAGGTTGGGAATATTAAAATGGGGATCTTCTAGTCAGGTCAATAAATACAAATTTATTGTGCAGTACTTGATTACTACGTTATTGTAAAACAATCTATTGCATAAAGGTGTGCAATTTATCACCATTTTGTAATACTGATCGGTGTTAATTATTATTGTGGAGTAGTAGCCGACAACATTAAAGATCACGTAACCAACATTAGCCGATCATAGCCTTCAAATAAAGAACGTTATCAAACACTAGCTGGTGCTGCCATTCGCTAAAGTGTGTGAGGACATCAGCTAGGAAAGCTGCTGGTTTTGTGGGAGCGAATGCGGCAGTGCAAGATATTGATGACTTTTTCACGGATTTACACTACACCTTTTTTCGCCGCCCCTTCTGTATTGCGTTACTCTGCAGGTGTACTGGGGAAAGTTACACAGGTGGTAACCTCAGATGCTAGTGCATTATTATTTGATGTAACTGATGTTTCGGGAGAAGGGGTGGGGCTGGTTTGTCGAAAGCGATCAGCAGTATAGCATAGAGGAAGACATACTGGCAAAGAAGGTAATAAAAATAAAATTTTGTTAGAGTATTGAAAAGTAGCAGTGGCGTAACTCAGTTATGCCAGGTTTTGCGTAGCGAGAGGTATGCTTAGTGCTATTATTAAGCTTGGTTCTGTGTAGGGTCACGCTTCTTGAGGGAAGTGGTTTGTTCTTCCTTCGTCTCCTCGGCTCACTGCGTTATTCCGGTTTCGTTCTGACGATGAAGCATGGCTTCTTTCTGTCTCTCTGACTCACTTTCCATATCTGCCACCGATAGGAAGTTCACCGAAAGGAAGAAGAAAGAAAGAATATGAGAGTGCCCTAATTATTTCGTTCGAATGTGTGACCGTGCGTGGAAACAATAAGCACTTATGAGCGTCAGTTCTACAAAAAAAAAAACTCTATATAGCTAGCCTGATCACGCTTTGTGGGTCTGGTCACGAAGAGTTTTAGGTATAAAGATGGGCCAATTGACAAGTTCGTGGTTAAGCAAGCAAATAAAGTACGTTCTGATCTACTTTTGATATGTAACAAGGAAAATGTTGTAATCGGCTTCTGTCTTACAAAATGGACAGCCAGTTTGTGGTAATTGGTTAAAGATGAACTGTACTACCTTTTGTATTTTATAAGGCACTTGTTAACTTGTTAAATAATGTTTACTTTTGTATACGAAGGGGGTATTGCACTGATGTATACTTATTCGGGGCTATTGAAGGAATGGCAGTGCAGCTTATACCAATAACAATATTGCACGCTATTGTATGTCAGTCACAGGCTTAAGCGGCGTATCTATAAAACACACGAAACAGAGTCCTGAAAAAATTTCGGATGAGCACGGGACCGGACTTTCAAAACACCGACCTCTTGCTTCAGCGTGATGCATTATACTATTCGGCCGCTAACGCATACATCCTCCAGCATACCAACTGCGAGCTATTGACATACACAAGTTACGGCTAGTGGTTCGTAAATATTCGAACTGCTTCATCTTGGCAGAGGCTTGTTCACTATCATACGTGAGGTTGCACAAAGAGCGAAATGACGCTCTTGCATTAAAGGGCATCATCACATCTGTCTTTCTTTCGGTGAAAAAGTATTAAAACCGTAGTTGGTATGAGCATATTTTGGTCCGTACTTTGACCCAGGTGGCGTGGTCTTCCACGCTCGGGCACTTATCTTTCGAGGGCTTCAATGGGTGGGTATTACGTGGGCTCAATTTGTGCTTTTATAACGGAAGAATAAAATATAGAATAACCACCAGTTGGGCATGCTGGTGTAAGTTCATGTTAAACAAGCGCCAAAAGTACAAACACTCGTCCTGTGTACTTTTGAAAGTTTGTATTTTTTGGCGCTTGTTTCATGATGAAAAATAGAATAGCCCAAACGAAATAGAACACAAGAACTAGTTTGTCGCATAGCTTATAACATAGCTTGAAATCACGCTATAGACCACACTGAGGCTACTTTGCTCGCTTCTGAAGCCGTATTTTGCGATGTTATTGAGTCTCGAGCCTTTCTTCGTACGACATTCTAGTTCTTGCTGTCAAACTTAATGTTTTTTTCCTGCACAGAAAAAAAAAACTATGCCTCATTTTTCTTTCTCATCCGTTCTAGTGTGGTGACGAGGCGCGACGGCTGCCGTCAAACAGAAAATATGTCATCATCGTCACCCCGCCGTTTGCTTACTCTACGCCGTCCGATGTTGCAATCGTAATCGGTCCACACACTTGCCAACACAATGACAAACGTTTCAAGTACTCAATACATTGGTTTCCAACTTGACACTAAAATAGCGCAAGACGTCTCACTCGCAAGGTCGTTTACACTTGCGGCGGCGATTGTGTTTTAGCAGAGCAGTTTATCATCCAATGCGCACAGAAATACCGCGCCGTTGTGGATGACACGCAGCTTTTGACAACGCAGCTTGTGAAGTCTGGGGGAGTGTGGCGGCGTCTGCAAAAACGAGAGTGCGTAGGCGCCACAAGCATGTGTGAAGCCCAATACCCAGTATACAGCAGGTGTGATGGAAAATGAAACCAGTGCAAGGAGAGAAGTCTCCTCGGCTCACTGCGTTATTCCGTTTCGTTCTGACGATGAAGCATGGCTTCTTTCTGTCTCTCTGACTCACTTTCCATATCTGCCACCGATAGGAAGTTCACCGAAAGGAAGAAGAAAGAAAGAATATGAGAGTGCCCTAATTATTTCGTTCGAATGTGTGACCGTGCGTGGAAACAATAAGCACTTATGAGCGTCAGTTCTACAAAAAAAAAAACTCTATATAGCTAGCCTGATCACGCTTTGTGGGTCTGGTCACGAAGAGTTTTAGGTATAAAGATGGGCCAATTGACAAGTTCGTGGTTAAGCAAGCAAATAAAGTACGTTCTGATCTACTTTTGATATGTAACAAGGAAAATGTTGTAATCGGCTTCTGTCTTACAAAATGGACAGCCAGTTTGTGGTAATTGGTTAAAGATGAACTGTACTACCTTTTTGTATTTTATAAGGCACTTGTTAACTTGTTAAATAATGTTTACTTTTGTATACGAAGGGGGTATTGCACTGATGTATACTTATTCGGGGCTATTGAAGGAATGGCAGTGCAGCTTATACCAATAACAATATTGCACGCTATTGTATGTCAGTCACAGGCTTAAGCGGCGTATCTATAAAACACACGAAACAGAGTCACTGAAAAAATTTCGGATGAGCACGGGACCGGACTTTCAAAACACCGACCTCTTGCTTCAGCGTGATGCATTATACTATTCGGCCGCTAACGCATACATCCTCCAGCATACCAACTGCGAGCTATTGACATACACAAGTTACGGCTAGTGGTTCGTAAATATTCGAACTGCTTCATCTTGGCAGAGGCTTGTTCACTATCATACGTGAGGTTGCACAAAGAGCGAAATGACGCTCTTGCATTAAAGGGCATCATCACATCTGTCTTTCTTTCGGTGAAAAAGTATTAAAACCGTAGTTGGTATGAGCATATTTTGGTCCGTACTTTGACCCAGGTGGCGTGGTCTTCCACGCTCGGGCACTTATCTTTCGAGGGGCTTCAATGGGTGGGTATTACGTTGGCTCAATTTGTGCTTTTATAACGGAAGAATAAAATATAGAATAACCACCAGTTGGGCATGCTGGTGTAAGTTCATGTTAAAACAAGCGCCAAAAGTACAAACACTCGTCCTGTGTACTTTTGAAAGTTTGTATTTTTTGGCGCTTGTTTCATGATGAAAAATAGAATAGCACAAACGAAATAGAACACAAGAACTAGTTTTGTCGCATAGCTTATAACATAGCTTGAAATCACGCTATAGACCACACTGAGGCTACTTTGCTCGCTTCTGAAGCCGTATTTGCGATGTTATTGAGTCTCGAGCCTTTCTTCGTACGACATTCTAGTTCTTGCTGTCAAACTTAATGTTTTTTTCGTCACAGAAAAAAAAACTATGCCTCATTTTCTTTCTCATCCGTTCTATGTGTGGTGACGAGGCGCGACGGCTGCCGTCAAACAGAAAATATGTCATCATCGTCACCCCGCCGTTTGCTTACTCTACGCCGTCCGATGTTGCAATCGTAATCGGTCCACACACTTGCCAACACAATGACAAACGTTTCAAGTACTCAATACATTGGTTTCCAACTTGACACTAAAATAGCGCAAGACGTCTCACTCGCAAGGTCGTTTACACTTGCGGCGGCGATTTGTGTTTTAGCAGAGGCAGTTTATCATCCAATGCGCACAGAAATACCGCGCCGTTGTGGATGACACGCAGCTTTTGACAACGCAGCTTGTGAAGTCTGGGGAGTGTGGCGGCGTCTGCAAAAACGAGAGTGCGTAGGCGCCACAAGCATGTGTGAAGCCCAATACCCAGTATACAGCAGGTGTGATGGAAAATGAAACCAGTGCAAGGAGAGAACAAAGAAAAGGGGATAGATAGCGAGTGGTGGAGAAGGAAGTTGGAGCCTGGAGTGGGAGAGAGTATGGTCTGGTAAAACGAGGAGTGTGGAGGCAACGAGCCACAGAGTAGAAAGGAAGTGGGTGTATGCGAAACCTGTACTCCGCGTGGAGAGGAAGAGACTGGAGAAGAGAGAAGAGGAGGAGGATATATAAAAAATGACAGTAAAATTTTTTAGCCAGCGAGATTCGAAGCCAAGTATCAAAGTCTCCAGGCACGCTTTGTATCTTTCTCGGCGTTCTAGGTGCGGAACTATAAAAAAGAAGTATTTATGAGTGCCACGTGATCGTGGTGCTCATAAACAAAACAGAGTGCCAAAAAAATAAAAATGAATTTAGAAGTATGACGAAAAGACAGGCATAAGTAAATTAAAAAGGAGAGGCATATAGGAGATCAAACATAGATAAACAAATAGAAGGAAAGATATAGTGAAATATCGAGACAAACATTTTCTGGGCATAGCTGCTCCTCCGTATGCTAGTGTGGTTAAATGTAGGCATAAGTCACTATCTCTAGGGTAGCCTTGGCTGGTAGATTACGGAAGGTGTCCCTTGATGTAGTTTCGTGCGCTGTATCAGTTTTCGAAATGTAACACAAGCTGTCCAGTCTGATGCACTACTTGATGATAGACAATAATGGCGGTTGCATGAAGCACCGGCCCAGCTATGCAGCCGAATATTAAGTTTTTACGCGTGACCATAAGAGCTGTCATGATGGCGGCGACGAGAAAGGATCAATTCATGCTCCGCCTTGTTCCGCTCTACACAGCAGTACACGACACTGTACACATATGAAGGAAGTTCTGCATATCACGTCACAAAGTGGGTGCAAAATTGACTTTGAATTAACTCACGTAAGTCACTCTACAACCTAAATTGCGTACGCAGATCGGCAAACGGAAAATGTACAGGTTCTTTCTGTATAGTAACCTGCCGCGGTGGACTAGTGGCTAAGGTACTCAGCTTCTGAGCCGCAGGTCGTGGTATTGAATCCCACCCACTGCGGCCGCATTTTCGATAAAAGCGAGAATGATTGAGGCCCGTTTGCTTGGATGTACGTGCACGTTAAAGAACCCCACGTACTCGAAATTTCCAGAGCCTTTCACTAAGGCGTCTCTCATTCATGTCGGGGTATTCAGACGTTAAACCCAAACCATTATTATCATATTTCTGTAGATTATTCTGAGATAACACTAAGGTACGCAGTGATGATTCCAAGCAAGCGATACTTGTTATCATCCCTAGATAGGTGAATAGGAAGGATATAACGAGGACATGAACGCATTTATTTTAGAAACTCCCCGAAAAAAAATGTCAAAACCTAAAAACACATAGTAAAATACTTACGTAAGCAAACCTGCTGGCACTTGTGTTCCGAAGTAAACTTGTTTTCATTACCACCACAGCCACCGTAAATGAACATTCTACATTTTTGCTTTCTAGTATCAAAATACCAAGTGGGCTGGAATGATCGGCATGGACCGGCGGCCGGGCGCTTTTCACAAGTGGGTGAATTTTTCGCCGTATTCGCTAAAAAAATAAGGTCAAGATCACGACACCTTATAGGTTATAGTGCAGCAATTTCCTATGGTTGACTTAATAATTTATTTGGTTTGAGGTAGCAAATTTGTTATACCATGCTTTCCAAGAAGCTAATAAGCGGCATTGCTACTCAGGAGAACGTACTCGTCAATAAGATTGGCAAAAAATATATCATGCTCAAAAGTGAGGCAAGAGCGAACGATGGTCCCGGAACAAGACTCGCTCTTCGCCACTTCCAGCCGAAATTCATATTGTCCCTTCTTAGTACAACTTAGATCCGGAAAAAAGCACCATTGGTATATAGTGTTATAAATGTTCTGTAATGCTGTACATGAACTTCACGAAAATCTAGGTATCACTCGCGCAAACTGTTCGGAAAAAACTTTGCAACGTGGTTGTGCACGTGCTAAAGTTAGACCGGGCTGAGTGTAGCTTAGAAAAAGCTGCTGTGGTCGGGCTCCCCGTCGCTTTTTACTGGGTACTCCTCCTTTAAGCGTCCAAACTTGGGGCACTCAGAAGTATACGCTTGACGGATCTACGGACACCTAATCATGCACCTCGTGTTATCATAAAGGAATAAAGGCAATGTATCTTTGCAATTATGTAAACGCTGTTAAACACGCAGTCGTTATGAAAATTTCCTTTCGCGATTTTCGAGTAAGATGTGGTTGTGGAGGAATACGCACTATGCTCGTTCATTTGATCAGTACATGAATTTGTGCTTCAGTAGATAGGGGATAAATCTGTGAACCTTTTTACAGCTGTTACATGTACTGCGAATACTTACCGTGCTTGAACAATAGAGTGAAATGGCAAGTTTTTTTTTGCGCACTCTAAGGAAAAGTTTGTAAAAAGTTAGCAACTACAACACTCACTACCACTTTGTGAACTCCACCACTACAATTTGTTAACGTTCTCCTACGATTGAAATGAGTGACAGGCAGTAAACTTTGTCACAACCACTCAGTGCATAACTCTATAGGGTACCTAAGGGCACGAGTTCATTCCCCGACCCCAGCTACTGCCTTATAATGGGAAATAAGATTCAAAGCACACCTGTGTACTTCGGTTCAGATGCACGCTAAAGAACCACGATAGTAGAAAAAAAAAACTTGGAGTTGTCCACTGCGGCGTGCCTCATTATCAAATCGTGTTTGTTACTCGTTATTCACCAGCAATAATTATTATAATTATTACGTAGCATTTCAGTGTAACTACTACTTGCGTATGTGACTAGTTAGTAAATCCTGCTACTTTGCAGACGTCAGTATGTGATGCTGTAAGAAAGGTAATCTTAAGGAAAATTTAGGCAAACTATATAGTTTTACTTTGTGATCATCACAATGCAACACTTCTCTTACGATCATTTTTCGTCTTAGTTATTGCATTTTACCACTGTGTTCAATTTATGTATTTAGCTTTGTATATCAATGTTTGTTACGTTTTTGTTGCTGTTTTTCAGCTTACATTTTTTGGCCTTTTAGACTTCTTGCTATCTGTTATTAACCGAGGGTCTCGAGAAAGTGCTTAATTACGGGATCCTCATCTGTATATTTTTCTGTAACAATTTATTGCGTAAAAAATGAATGACTGACTGGCTAAGTGACTGACTTAACCTGCGTGAAGTAGTACCATTTTGTAAATCGCGATGGCAGAAGTATATGAAAGCAGTACGATATCTTAGTGCAAAATATCGACTGTTTCTAAGGTCCAAGTCCATGGCTGCTAACCAGTACAGCGTGTGGTACTACAAAGGTATCTGTGGCGGGTATACCTGTGGCGTGTGCCACAGATACCCTCAAAATTGATGTTAGAGTACATGGCGCATAAAAGTCTTTGCATGCTGCTCATGTGCGTGTGTGTTCCTACTTGTGTTGGGTCTGTGACTGTATGTATACGTTACTATCTAAGCACGTATGACTGCGGCGTGTGTTCAACAAAGCTGTCGCATGAATTAGAGATCATTAATTACCATAACAAGAGAATGCTGTATCGCTCTTTTTTATTTTAGTGCCTCGTTCGAGAAGCCCCATCATCCAGGTATTCGAGCATCCCATTATTCGAGTGCCCTAATCATACAAGTATTCTATAACAAGTGCGGCCTCATAGCAGGAAGCCCTACAGTGCTTTCAGCGTTTCAGCAATAGCTAAGGCAACTTAATAACCTACATGCAGAAGTGATGTTTAGCGAACCTTTAATCGGGAAATCTTCTGTTCGAAGACGTTTCCGTGTACAAGGTATCGTATGAATATCGCTACAGAGTAGGCTTGAAATTTATGCATAAATATGCATCCCTTTCATTAGCGCTTATTCATCTATCCTGGATCCCGCGAAGCTCTCTTGCTATATACATGCACTTGTGAGCTTAGAATTTTTTATTGGTACATTCTCGCACTACTATCTGGTAACCGACTAGTTGGCTCTGTTTGCCCATACAAGACGCGTTCACCCTACAGGAGTACATTCACGGACAAGGACCAAATTGTTGCCCAGTAGAATGTTTTTCAAACACTTTTTTGAGCGATAAGACCAAGTTACGCTCTTGGTTCTCTTCCAAGCGTATTCTCTAGCGTACTTCTCGATTACCAAGTAATCATCAAACTCTTCCTAAAAATATAAATGAATGATTCTGGCCTAGGTTAAGAACTAAACTCGAAGCTTGAAGAGATGACAAATATTTGGGCATTGTGTGTAGCTTGAGCCGACATTCCGACAAGTGGTCTTGTTTTCGTCGAAGACACATATTGAATGAATATGATATCGGAAAATGACTTTAATTGGGATAAGAGACATTTCACTACCAGGGTAACTATAGTCAGTGAAAACCTACGAGTAAAATTCAAAACACAAATAAAAAAACAAGCACCGCCCCGAAAATTGTGAGTCACCAGCAATTCATCTGTCTGAAAGAATTTCGCTTTGTAGCTTCCATTGCAACCATAAATACTTTTTGGCTGCTGACACAAATAATACGCTCAAATATAATTACGAGTTCGACGTCCTTACTTGAAGAACTGCGTTTGACAGAGAGTGATGTAAAAATCTAGGTGGAGCCTATATTTATTCTAAGGTTGTAACCGACTATAATGAAGTCTGGTTGATTTTCTGGACACAAAGATTCCAAATAGTGGAGATTGTTTCGCCAATAGAGCTTCTTAAAGTGAACTAGAGGGGACTCGCGCATTGAGATCAGTCAGAACACATGTGAGTGATGAGTAGTACACAATTTTGTCCAGTTTTCGTGCGCGCGGGCTTTGACCGAACCTGTGGCCTTTTTGCTGCGTTTTCGTTCTGTTTTAAATAAAAGAAGGGACCCCTGTGAACTTTGCGAGCGGATGTCAGTATGCGAGCCTAAGAGACAAAGGTTAAGAAGTGCAACTGCATAACTTTTGCAGACAAACGAAAATAAACGAATTCATGAACTACTCATCATTCTCGTGCTGGCTGAAGCGCCTTGCGTTGCAGTTCCTATAAACACTGGTGCGAGAGTTCCCTGAAGTGTATGTAAAAGAAGCTGTATGGTTCTGGCACCTGGCAGAGCAGATCTGAACCACACGCTCTCTATACGTGGTCTCTGAGGTTTGCTTCCAGGGCAGACAAACTGCAAACTTGACCTTAATAATGCGTCAAGGCACACTAACGCGGATTCGTGAGTGCCAGTATACATAGTAGGCACCTAAGTCAAGATATATGGCCGGCTAATAACTCTTTTTCAAAAAATTCGTTCCGTTCTTCTATAGACTTGGCTGGAAACATACGGACGACATTCTAATCATTTCAATATTTTTATCATTTACACCCTTCCACATCTTTGTGCGTGCAGGCTAAAACAGAAGGTGCTGGATGAAACATAAATACAATTCTTTTGTGTGTTAGAAATGCAGAACCCCTTTACCCAGCTTTGTGGTGTTCTTCTGTGCGTATGAAATGATGGGCCCATTTTGCCGTTTTGCAGTCAGTGAGTCATTTTCGATTTCCGCTAGAAATAGATGCACAATTTTAAACAAATATGACAAGACAATGCAGTTATCACCATAAAAAAGTCACAAGAAAAGGCCTAACGCATTTGTTTTTTTCTGGCAAAGTAATTGAAAGCAAGCATGATCACTCGCCTCTGCAGCAGATTGACAGTAGAGTATAAGAACATAAGGAAAAACAATCCCATATTGTGAATGGCCTGATTAATCTTCATGTTCATGATGTGAGGTGTGCCATAAAAACAATTTGAGAGCTTGAAAAGTTCGTTACAACAAAAAAATTACCCAGACAATACAGAGCTCTTTAAATTTAGGCTTGCAATTTATACGGCTTTGTCAGCAATACTAACTTGTGGGAATGTGCTGGTGTTTTATGATTTGTTCATAAACTGAGAATGTATGACCACCTAATTTTGAACCAGTAAAGTAATTGATGTGGTTACGTATATATGAATAACATTTTTTTTGCAAGCCTCTCGTTAACAAATAGGAAACGAGAGCGTACAGATATTACAATTTTGTTAGCAGCCCTTGGTAAATCGCTACATATTTTGGCAACGTTGTCTCATTTAGACATAGATAGTTAATTTGCCTGATTTTGATTGATACTCCATTTGCGGTCATTCCTAACCCTCAGACGTATGAGATAAAGGTTTCACTGATGGACAAAATGAGAAAAAGTTACAGTAGTTGTCAGGAACCTAATTACAAGTAATGTTTGTTGGCAAAATTAGAAAAAATAACAGTAGTTGTCAGCAAGTTAATTACAAGTAATGTTTGTTGGCGGCATTTTCACAATAAAGAAGCTCTCCATTGATATTTTTTGAGTATTGTGTTTGCAAAGTGGTAGTGTGTGCTAATAGGACAATTTCAATTTGCTGCATAGTTTCAAATCTTCCACAGTTGCACGCGATATTGTCAGCAAGAACGAATACTTGCTGGGAATACAAGCACAAAAGTTTTACTTCCTGCTTTTTTAGTAAATTGATTATTTTAAAGGACCCTAAATATGCTTTGGAATTTAAACTAGCACAATAAATCTAAGACAAATAACGCATAAATATACACCATAAATTTCGCGATACTTATCGTCAATTCAGAGTTTTTCGCATCTAAAGGAATTTTTCAATTTATTTCGTTTTCAAGACTTATACTTAAAGTCAATTTTAGGTATGTATTTTGCACTAATCTTGACTATGAATTAAGATATCCCTCATTCCTAAACCTAAACGTGTGTAACTGCCTGTGCTATCGTTCCCTGCTGACACACAGCGTAAGAGCGCGCGGCCAAGCGCAATAAGGGTGTACAGTTGTGTATAAATCGTAACAATCTTCCATGTTATTAGGTGAGAGTATGGCTGGTCGTTCGAGCGCGCATCACCTTTACTTACCTTCACGCTCACCTAGGTGTCGTGTTTGGATTATATCAGCTTGAGAACTGAGAACTTAGAGAGTGAAAGCGATCAAGTGTGGGCGATGTGCACATGCGGAAAGAGCCAAACTCACTCCCGATAACTTGAAATGTGCCAGAATAGGCGCCACCATTCAACCTATAGGAGCAGGTGCGGCCAAGCGCTCGCGGGGTGTAGCTCTTAACGATCGCGACAGCACATTCTAGCGCGGAGTCCTTTCAACGAATAGATTAAACAAGCGAATTTGATTTAGTTATGGTGGTGGCTTTACTGTTGGGTTTAGTGCTTTCAAAGTGACGTTTGATATCTGCTACTGAAAGTAATCCAAGTGGCCGACACAGCCTCCAAAACTGAAGGTCTGGTAGCCATCCGACAAAGACTGGTCATCGTGAGGCCAGTCTCTCGACAACGTACCTTGAACCTAGCATTGACATTCAAGAAAGTTTTTTTTTGTCTTTGCGATTGAGTGGGAGCTTGTATGTGTTGAATTTAACGCAGTCATTATGGCAGAATTTAGAGTCTCTCACCACTGCGTATATAGCCAACTTCACGAAGTATCGGCAGAGCTAAGACATTATAGCCGTAAATTCCGCTACGTATATAGCGAGCTTGATGAAGTTTAAGCAGAGCTAGGACATTATGAACGTACTCTCGCACTATTTCGAGTAGACCATAATATACTTACATCATTGCTGGTATTCAACATCCTGCCTCATAAGAAACAGGCATGCGGCGACAGCCTGCACTTGCAGCGCGTTCGCAATAAAACTAGTGGAGCTGAGTGTTGTTAAGAAGGCCTTATACGTCTCAAAGGCTAGCAAACACTCTATAGAAGTAGAAAGGAAAAACGTTCTTGGGAAGCACCTTCTATCGAAAACAAAAGTTAGCTTCAGTGTACCACGCTGGAGGAGTGGTATACGGTGCTCGCCTGCTGACCCTAAGGTGGCGGGTTCGATCCCAGCAGTGGTGGTCACAATCCGACGGAGGCGCAATGGTAGCAGGTACCGTGCGATGGTACTGTGCGATGTGAGCGCACGTTAAGGAACACCAGATGATCGAAATTTCCGAAGCCCTTCAATACGTCGTCTCTAATTATCATGTCGAGGTTTTCACGCTGATACCCGTAGCCTTATTAGTAAAATTTAGCAGCAAAGTCAAATTTAAGGTAAAAAAGTTTCATGTGACCACCCACCTGTAGCGCATATCACGCTGGCGATGAGCACCCAGATTAGAAGCATCACTCAGTTATCGCAAATCGCTTCTGCGGAATCCTGCAATGTGGCGAAATGGTTAAAAAAGGGCGATGCGTTGTTCTCGGAGTGGCGCTTTACTCTAGGTTAGGTCCCCGGACCAGAACAAATGTTGCGGAAACTGAGAAGCTTTCTTTCTGCAACATCCACTTGGACTTCCTGGTGCCTTAGTTACACAGATTGTTCTCAGTTCTCCCTTTTTAACATCACTCTTATCATGAGAATTCGCAGCTTTCTGTGCGCTGCCAGCTTTCAAAGCCACATGTGCATGATTACGCACGCCGAAGGTGCCTAATGAGAGTAAATGGCAAATGTTATTCATCACTCTTATTTTAATTGTCTTCATTCACATAGTTCCAGCATGTCAAGTGGTCTTGCAGCATAACCAGCTTTACGCGAAATTATCACACCAATGATACAACGGTGCAGTGTCAATACGTCGATTTCGCATGAGCTAAGAAATGATTGAGTAGTGTTTCTATTGTATGGTGTTGAAGCCACGTGGAAAAGATTCTGCTATGTGATTAATGACTTCTTTTGTAGGGAAGCGTTTGATAAAACTGGATCTTATAGTAACTATTTTAGGCTTTCTTGACACACCTTTATTCATCCTTATTGTTTATTACCGAGTACAACTTCAAATAAATGCCACTGCATATCATGTCTCTATGCTGAACTCTGATCATATATCAAAATTTCAACAAAAATATTGGTAAATATAATTTTTTGAAAACGGACCACAGGTTTCGTGATGTTTGCTAGGGAACTTCACACAAACACTGGGGCGTAGTTCGCATTTATTGTTAACTAAATTTTATGCTCAAATGACTAGGAAATCTAGAAAGATTTCTCAGTAAATGGAATTTACTAAGGAAGCTGTTAACCTGGAGTGACTGGTGCTTTTGCAAAACGCATGATTGCTTTCACTCTGGCTAGCTGTGATGAACACAAGTGCTAAAAGTTCGGGTATTTCTTTGCAATTGCTAGATGCCATGTAACCACGTCGTGCACAGTTACTCCAACCATTTGCGTATCGGCAGAAGTGCTTCAACTTCTCCTTCCCCTAGTGAAATACACTTTTCATGCCACCTCTCTTGAATACGATTCTGGCTATTCTCGTGGATACCACTTCTTTTAACCATCTGCTTTGGCTAGCATAGGCTATGCTACAGGGGACCGGAAACCTGCAGAAAATGAATAAAGTGAGAATATAATGGAGCCAGAATTTTTGCTTAACCATTTTTCTGAGAGTATTGATTGATTGATATGTGGAGTTTAACGTTCCCCAACCACCATATTATTATGAGAAACCCCATAGTGGAGGGCTTCGGTAATTTTTACCACCTGTGGTTCTTTAACATGCGCCCAAATGTGAGCACACGGGCCTACAGCATTTCCGCCTCCATTTTGAGAGTAAAGCTGAACATACAGAGCAAGATGAACACATTATACAGAGCTGTTTAAACACCGTGGCTCATTTTAAAATAGGCTATATGTAACTGCCAGCATCTCATATGTGTTTTATAGGCAACTGTCACTCTTTACGTCCTGGGGCTACGACTGAGTATTTTCCTCAACTAAGCCAAAGGGAGTTCACACATCTAATTGGCAATTCAAGAATCGCTTATCGAGAGCAGATGCGCTGTTTTCTAGTGTTACTCAAATGAAACAAAGACAAATCACGTTTTCGCAATCAAGGCACGCAGTTTCTTCAAGTCCAAACATAATATTTATTTTACAATGACCACCATTGTCTAAGACAAAATTTTGTCTCAAAGCGGATAGTGTAAAATTCGATAGAGTTTCTTCTAGATGAACCCGGATTAGGGACAATGCGCCTGAAGAAGTTCGAGAAGCACGTCTCAACACTTCCATTTGTTTTAGCGAACGCCCCACCTCAACAAGATCTCCCGGGCAATGCAACGTGCCTCAATTTTTCTCTTCTTCTAGCGCGTGCTATGAGTTCGGTATTCTTCGATGAGTCATGCGAATAGTGGTCGATTAAATTGAAAAGTCGGGATGCTGATAGAATTGTCAATTTCACTCTAGCTATTTCTTGACACGAAAGCACAACAAGACCTATTGAAGACAGAAACCAGTGTCTGTCTCAGGAAGACTGTTAGGTGATCTCATAAGCAGCCTTTTAGAAGAGATTTGAAGTAATGAAAGACGCTTATTTCCGCCACTGCTAAGCGAACACGGCACATAGTTGTGGTGGTAATAGAAAAAAGGGAGGGGGAGAAGTCAAAAAAGAAAAAGAAGGTATAAAAAAAGACAAAAATCACCTCGAAATCTAGCACACTGATCAGCGAAAAGGTGCCCATCTGAAGAAGCAAAGTTTTAGAAGACATTTACAAAGTCACATAGTCTCATATGTATTAGTCTGATACAAATAGAAGGCAAACACCATCTTACTTGTTTGTAGAGCAAAAGCTGCATATGGTTATGCGAAACGAAAATACCTTCGCCAAGAGAAACGATTACGGTCTCCATTGGCTACACCATCAGGTACGTCGTTCTCTACGTTGTGCTCAAGTGCACGCACTATTAACAGCGCCATCGTTCAATCATTTTCTGGCGTACCATCGAGCCCGCACGCAGGATTTTACACTTACTACTTCTACATCTGGATGGCATGGATCATACAAACCGCCGAATAGCCGACGAATTTCCAAGAACAGTGCCGGCACCTCATCGTGAAAGAAGTCATGTTTGCTGGGCCGATGAAGCAGTATATACACAACTAGAACAGGCCAGGGTGGCAAAGTGCAAGATGCAGCTGCGCATCGAGGTTCTTGTAGCACTCGGAGCCGAATGCAAGCGACAAGCGAGAACCCAGAAGACGACATTGCAGGCAAAGCAGCTTCAACGTGGCAATGAAGGAAGCGCATTTACCCAATCCAGCGCCCGATTTCGACGGGAGTTTCTCGAGCGGCACTTTGGATTCGACTGAGACTTCTTCAACCACCTGTAGCCGCATGTTTCAGCTTCACTGTTTAACCATGTGTACAGAATAGTTGGGTTTTGCGTGTTTTTTAAATTGATTGCACCGATCCCATTCAGGCTTGTTGATATCACTACTGCAAAGCTGCCACAACGTCTTCTTTTATTTTCAGGGTGCAAACTCTTGTTAGTATTGTTGGTCCTTTGTAGGCGAATGTACATGTCATTTAATAGTAAAAAGAAAATTTCGCAGGAGACTGTGTGTGAAGCGTCACAGCCTAACTTTGGCCAGAACACTTACGGTGCTACAATTTATGGGCGCACGTGGAGGTCCCAAGCATGAACTGGTGAAGCTGGCACGCAGCGAAATTTGGCAAAATTCAAAAACAAATCTGGTTGTTCTAAATTGTTTTCTAGGCCTTAGCTATAGCGCATGCGGGTTGTTCCTGCGTCACTTCGTCGACTTCATCATTCTAGGCTGTTCTTACGTTGATTCTCAACGCAAAGTGGTTCGAGTCAAAGCTTTGACAGACCCAGACATGACATGCATCTAGAAGCTACTGCAACACAGAATATCATGGTGAAACCAAGTGTTCAAACCATTCATAAATGTACGGTCAGCTTATCCTAGTTGTAGCCAGGCAAAACTTGATCGTTGCATCTGTAAAGAGGGCATCGGACGTGGAGCTCGCGGAGAGACAGAGGCAGACGATGAACGGTGATCGCTGGCCTGCATCAGATTAGTAATTGCACTAAATGCCTGCATCGAGTTAGCTTTCGTTACACTATGTTGAACCCGATAGAAATTGGCAATAACAAGTTTAAGCTTGGTGTGGGTATACGTTGAGCTTGGTTATATTGTCACAAAGACACAGGCACACAGGTACAAAATAGGGCGTTTACTTTCGCAACCCAAGGGCCAGAAACGCGAACACAAGAGCACGCGCACACAGAACTACTTCGTTGTCCTCTTCAGAGGCTGGCTACTATAGTTGCCAGCCTACCTTGCGTCAATTCCCCCCTTTCAAGAGAGACCGTCCCGGTCGATTGACTGAGATGCTAGAGGTGGCCGTGAAAGAAAAAAAATGATCACGTCAATGAAAAAAAAAGCCCACGCTGTTGTGGATAATATGGAAAAGTTCGAAGTGTTCATAACTCGCGGGCGTGGTACGGTTTCATCCGTACCACATGGACTACTTCTGGACGTGGACGTCTTCGGTTTAAACTGGTGTCGGAGCTTTGGGGAACTACCTCGTAATTCACGTCACTGAGGCTGCGCACAACTTCGTAAGGGCCAAAGTAGCGCCGCAATAGCTTCTCCGAAAGCCCACGATGTCGAACTGGTGTCCACACCCATACATAGTCACCTGGTTGATAGTGGACGCTCCTTCGGCCTTGGTTGTAACGGCGAGCGTCGATATCTTGCTGCGCGCGAATGCGGTTCCGTGCAAGCTGGCGGGCTCCCTCGGCTTTCTCTACGAAGTCGTCAACGCTGTCATTTCCGCTGTTGTCCTGGTCTACGCGGAGCATAGCGTCTAACGGTGTTTTGACGCGACGGCCATAAACAAGCTCGAATGGTGTTAGGTCTGTGGTCTCTTGCACAGCGGTGTTATAAGCAAACGTGACGTACGGCAAAATTTCATCCCACGTTTTGTGCTCTACATCAACATACATAGATAGCATGTCGGCCAATGTTTTGTTTAACCTCTCCGTCAAGCCGTTCGTTTGGGGATGATAAGCTGTTATTTTTCGGTGGCTGGTGTGCGTCAGCTTGGTGACTTGTTGCAATAACTCTGCCGTAAATGCTGCTCCACGATCGGTTATGAGAACAGCAGGTGCACCATGGCGCAAAACAATGTCGTGGACAAAGAATCTGGCGACTTCAACTGCAGTTCCCTTAGGCACAGCTTTGGTTTCTGCATAGCGAGTCAGATAGTCGGTCGCGACAATTATCCACTTATTTTCTGAGGATGACGTAGGGAAGGGACCAAGAAGATCCATTCCTACTTGCTGAAATGGTGCTCGAGGTGAATCTAAAGGTTGGAGGAAACCGGCGGGCTTTGCGGGTGGAACTTTACGCCTCTGACAGTCACGGCAGGTGCGGACATAGCGCTGAACGGACGAATACAGCTGTGGCCAGTAGTACTTCTGTCGGATGCGCGCTAATGTCCTAGCAAAGCCTAAGTGACCGGCCGAAGGATCTTCGTGGCACGCCTGCAAAACTTCCTCACGCAGTGCCATTGGAACGGCGAGGAGGAAGGTTTCCTGGCTGCTCTCAAGATTTCTCTTGTAGAGACCATTGTTCCGCAGGCAATACGTAGTCAAACCACGCGAGAGTTGGCGTGGGACGATAACGTCTTCTCCTTGAAGATGCTGGATGACAGGAAGTAGCTCAGTGTCCTCACGTTGAAGCTCAGCCATCCGCACCACATCGACGATGCCAAGAAACGGCAAATCTTGTTCAGTGTCAGATGACGTCGGGGAAATAGGAGCACGAGACAGGCAGTCAGCATCTGTATGCTTATGTCCTGATCGGTAGACCACCGTTATGTCGTACTCTTGAAGGCGGAGGCTCCAGCGGGCAAGGCGGCCTGATGGATCCCGTAGATTGGCAAGCCAACAGAGCGAATGGTGGTCACTGACTGCTCGAAATGGCCGGCCGTATAAGTAGGGTCGAAACTTGCTGATCGCCCAAACGACTGCTAGGCACTCTTTTTCGGTAGTAGAGTAATTAGCCTCTGCTTTTGTGAGACTGCGGCTCGCGTAAGCGATCACACGCTCTGCGCCGTTCTGCCATTGAACTAGAATGGCTCCGATTCCCACGTTGCTGGCGTCTGTGTGGATCTCGGTGTCGGCTGTGTCGTCAAAATGTGCCAGCACTGGAGCTGTCTGCAGTCGATTGCGCAGCTCTACGAAGGCTTGTTGTTGTTCTTCCGTCCATACGAAAGGTACATCTGGCCGTGTCAGTCTCGTAAGAGGTTCCGCAATTTTCGAAAATCCTTCGACAAAACGGCGGTAGTACGCACAGAGTCCGAGGAATCGCTGAACAGCCTTTTTGTCTCCAGGACGAGGGAAATCGGCAACAGCAGCCAACTTCTCCGGATCTGGTCGAACACCCCCCGGGCTAACCACGTGGCCGAGAAACTTGAGTTCCTGATAGCCGAAGTAGCACTTTTCGGGCTTGATGGTAAGGTTCGCTCTCCTTATTGCAGTGAGGACACTTTTAAGCCTTGAAAGATGCTCGTCAAATGTGGTTGAAAACACAACGACATCATCCAAGTATACAAGACACGTCTGCCACTTTAGTCCAGCTAGTACAGTATCCATCATGCGTTGAAACGTGGCGGGAGCGGAACAGAGACCGAAAGGCAGCACTTTGAATTCGTAGAGCCCGTCAAGCGTCACGAACGCGGTTTTCTGACGGTCACCCTCGTCAACTTCAATTTGCCAGTACCCTGACTTGAGATCTAGTGATGTGAAGAACTGGGCGTGGCGTAGACGGTCTAAGGCGTCATCAATCCGTGGCAGGGGGTAAACGTCGCGTTTCGTGACTTTGTTAAGCCGTCGATAGTCGACGCAGAAGCGTAGTGTGTTGTCTTTTTTCTTTACTAAGACAACAGGTGACGCCCACGGACTTGTCGAGGGTTGGATGACGTCATCATTCAGCATTTCTTGAACTTGACGCTTAATCACCTCTCTTTCCTTCGGGGACACACGGTATGGATGTTGGCGAAGAGGCCGCGCCGACTCCTCGGTAACAATGCGGTGTTTTGTAACGGTGGTACGCTGAACTTTCGATGCTGTGGAGAAGCAGTCCGAGAATTCCCTCACAAGGTTTAGCAGCCGCTCTTTTCGTGAATCTGGCAAGTCTGGATTAACGTCAATGCGGCTTCCCAGGTCAGCACAAGCTTTTGCATGCGGTGAAGTCGTATCCAATGTGCCGATATCGAAAAAGTCGGCGATTTCACTGAGGAAAGCGACAGTAGTCCCTCTAGGAACGTGCTGAAACTCATTGCTGAAGTTGGTCAGCAGAACTCGAGAGCGTTTATTCTCTAACCGAACAAGGCATCGGGCTATGCATATGTTTCGTTTGAGAAGCAGCGGGATATTTGCCTCAGCAATACCTTCATAGTCGTTGAATTCGTCAAAAACGTCGCAGGCTACCAAGGTGAACACGCTACTCTTCGGCGGTAACGTGACGTCATCGTCAACAATTCTCAAAGCATTGACGTAACTGCCGTGAGGGTTGCACGCTAAAGCGTGTGCCGTAGAAAACGTCACTTGCGACTGTTGCAAATCAATCACGGCTCCATTATCACGCAGAAAGTCCAGTCCGAGAATTAGGTTCCTCGAGCAACTCGGCAGTATTACAAAATCTCCGAGATACGTAAATCCGTGAATACTGACTCGCGCTGTGCACCGCCCCACCGGAGTAAGAAGATGACCTCCTGCCGTACGTATCTGCGACCCAGCCCACTGGGTAGAAACCTTCTTAAGCCTGCAGGCAAGACCCATGCTCATAACGGAAGTGTCTGTTCCAGTGTCAATTAGCGCCATTACTTCTTCGTCGTCCACAGTTACCGCAATGTTTGATGTCACCACCCTTCGCATCACGTTTGACTGCGTCTGTACATCTTTTTGCTGCTGTCGCTGTCGTCGTAGTGGAGGATCTTCCGTAGAGTCAGCGTCAGCGGCCTCACCTCCGGAGGTCGCTGAACTCAGTTTTCCCGACTTGCAGGACTGGGAGAACGGCGTCTTGGGGAGCCGCGTGAATAGGCTGGGCTCGGTGACCTGTAGCGAGCAGGCGACGACGAGCGAGGCTCTTGTGACCGATGTTCAAAACTGCGATGATTCGAGATGAAACTCTCTATTTCTTCTGGTCGCTCGCCAGGTCTTGGGCGAGGGGCATTAGGCGAAAATCCACGGAGACCCACACGACGGTATGGACATGTTCGGTAGACGTGTCCGGCTTCCCCGCAGTGGAAACAAAGGGGCCTGTGGTCGGGTGTACGCCAGATGTCACTCTTTCTCGGTCTTGCTTCGGCGATAAACGGTGAGCTGCGAGGGCGGAAGCCTACCTCCATTTGCTGAGCGTGTCGCTCATTGGGGTAAAATACGCTGGTTGAACTGCACGATGGAGGACGTCGCACAGCTTCCACGTAGCTCATCTCGACGCAGTGCCTCTGTTGTGGCACCTCGGATGGTTGGGGACCGCGCGAACGGCTTGCCGTAGCTCGGCGCGTACAATCTCCGCAATGGAGAGCTGCTCTGCAGGTGAAGCAGTCACCTGCATCTTTTGTAGCTCTTCCTTAATGAGAGCTCGGATAAGCTCTCGCAACGCGCTGATGTCATTGCCGAGAGTGACAGAAGTGACCTCACTTGGGTTTACACCACGGTTATACTGCCTGGCACGCTGTTGAAGGGCCCTCTCCATGGCAGTGGCTTCCTCATGGAACTCCGCAAGTGTCGCAGGCGGGTTTCGAATAAGGCCGGCGAAAATCTCGTCTTTAACACCACGCATTAGGTGGCGAACTTTCTTGGATTTGGACATAGAGGGCTCCGCACGCTTGAAAAGCCGATCCATGTCCTCTACGTTGGTCGTCACCCTTTCGTTAGGGCCTTGAACCCTTGCCTCTATAGCACGCTCCGCTGTTTCTTTCCTGTCCTCTCGGGCGAATGCCTTGAGGAACTGCCGTTGAAACTCATCCCATGACGTAAGCGCTGCTTCATGGTTTTCAAACCACGTTTTCGCGGAGTCCTCCAGGAAGCAGTACACATAGCGTAGCTTACGCTCTGGGGTCCAATCGTTGATGACGGCGACCCGGTTGAAGTGCTCGAGCCAGTCGTCGGCATCTTCAAAAGCAGCTCCGTGAAATGTCTTCGGCGTCTTGGGCTGGTTGATAACCAGGTGCGCTGGTGCTGGCGCGGTGACGTTAGGCGGTGTTTGATTCATGATCCTCTGACGTTCTGGAAGCAAACCGTGCTGTGGCTCGAGTCCCTGGAGACGACGGCTGGAACGTACGTGCACAGGGGTAAGCTCGGCTGAGATACTCGATGGACTTGCGTCAGGGGTGCTCTCAGGGGACCGTATCATCTACCGTACCCAGCACTTCCACCAGAAAATGTCACAAAGACACAGACCCACAGGTACAAAATAGGGCGTTTACTTTCGCAACCCAAGGGCCAGAAACGCGAACACCAGAGCACGCGCACACAGAACTACTTCGTTGTCCTCTTCAGAGGCTGGCTACTATAGTTGCCAGCCTACCTTGCGTCAATATTGAGGTTCACTTTTTTTGGTAGCTAGGTGAAACATGATTATATCGTGTTTAAAATGATGCGGCTAGATTCAATTTCCTTTTAGCTAGGTTCTTCGGGGGCTACGACTAAGTGGTTATTCTGGTAGTACCATTGACTGATTTTTGTAGCACATAACTGTTTATATACAGATAATTTTTCGGTAGGCCACACAGTAGCACATGCACGTTTGAGGGCTATAGATTTATTCATAATTTTGATCAACGAATGGTGTTTTGAATAGGAGCTAATTCTGATAACACCAGCGTATTTCAGTTGTAATTTAAGTCTGTTGATCAGTTTTCGCTGCTCCCTTGGAGGGTATGGATGTAGACCACCCCGGGCGCCTGCCGGCACCAGCGGCGTCAGCGGCGGCCGCCTCCAGGAAGCGGATGGGACAAGCGAGCGACAGCGACAGTGAAGATACTCATGCTTACAATCTCAGCAGTGAGGACTTTTCAGATGACGGTTTCCAACCTGTGCTGAGCCGCCAGGCGAAGAGAAGGAACATGAGGACATCCTCATCCTCAACTATTCAAACTGTAAGTGAAGCGCCAAAATCGAACACTTATACCATCCTGTTTCTGCCTGCACTTCCTACCGTCAGCATGAAACGCCTTAACAGACAGTCTGTGTCGGCGTCTCTGGAAACGCTCGTGCCAAATGAGATGACGGACATAAGAGTGAACGCCAGAAAGAATATACTGGCTGTGGACGTTTCGCACGCAAGTGCGTTGGACGTTCTGTGCAGTGTAATTGACTTGGACGGCAACCAGGTGCGCTCTCATGTTCCCTTGGAATGTGATGTAGTAACCGGCGTGATATACGACATTGATGTCGCTATTTCCAATAAGGACTTACAACTTCTTGTCAAGTCAACAACTGATACTCCAATTGTTGATGTCACCCGGCTAGGCAAGTCTCGCTGTGTGAAGATTGCGTTTAAGAGCACATCACTCCCCTCTCATGTGAAGGTGGGGTACTTCAGACATGCTGTGCGGCCTTTCATTCCAAAGCCTCTCCAGTGCCGTAAATGCATGAAACTTGGACATGTGAGCAGCGTCTGCGAGAATTCGGTGGTATGCCACCGCTGCGCCAAGCACCATGAAGCGGATAAGTGCGTCGCAACTGTCAAGAAATGCTCTAATTGCAATGGATCCCATGAAGCCACATCGAAGGACTGCCCGCGGATTCACAAGGAAATTGTCATCTTGAAGGAGATGGTGCGCGATCACTCATCTCATCGAGAAGCCGCAGCTAAAGTCAGAAGGCGTCGTTCACGTCGACGTCGGTCTTCGAGAACGCCCGCTACCTCCTCGACACGTTTGCGTGATCCCTCATCAGTACCACCTCCTTTGCCTCCCAGACCACATGCCGTGAGAAAGGCTGTAAAGGACAAAGCCAGTGAGCAAACCCTAACTGCGACAGAGTGGCCTGCACTTCAAAGGGAAGCAGCATCAAGCGAACCAAAGGAGCTTCATGACGGCCAGTCCGCGCTCCCGGTTCGAGATCTTTCCAACCAAGACAGGCAAGTGACTGCAATCGTCCCGGTTCGAGATCTATCCAACCAAGACAGGCAAGTGGCTGCAATCGTGCAATCATTAATTGCCACGATTCGCACGCTACTGAGCAGCATACAATCTCCATCTGCTAAGAGTGCACTGCAAATACTGGATGCAGTGAATCCAGTTCTTGCTAACTTCGTATAAGACCAATGGCTCAACAAAATCTCATCTTCCGCACTGAAGTTAAAAGTGCGTCGATTTTTCAGTAGAATGCCAGAGGCATGAAGTCCCGTATCTCGGACTTTCACAAATTTGTTGGTGCCAATCAATTCCCTATACTTGTCATATGTGAACCAAACGTATCAACGCCTTATAGATTGTCCGGTTATGAAGCTTTTTGTTCAGCCGCTTGCGAAGAACGAAGCAAAGTAATTGTTTACATTCGCAAAGACTTGACTTATCTTTCGCAACCAATAAGTTCAAATGACGACAATCAGTACGTGTGTCTTCGTGTGAAGAAGAATGCAGTTTCGTTCACGCTTATTGGTGGATATATATCTCCGTCATCGCGATTTGACTGCGACAGAATAAAAGACATCCTAATGAGAACCGATGGGCCTTGGATCATCACCGGTGACTTCAATGCCCATCACATGCTTTGGGGGAGCGCTAGGATGAATGCCAGGGGCCGGAACATTGTGACATTCGCTTCCGATTACGACCTTTCCATCATGAACGATGGTACCCCCACATATCTGCGGGGTCTCACGTATGGCAGTTGCCTTGACCTGACATTGGTGTCACGGTGCTTCTCTCACAAAGTTAAGTGGTTTTGCGATATTGAGACTCATGGGAGTGATCACATACCAACCTACGTGACGATCGATGGTATCATAAAAAATTTCTCTTCCGGTGTTGCAATTGGCACTGACTGGTCGATGTTTGCATCGCGTGTTGAGAACGCTTGCCAAGAAGGCCTCGCCTGCAGCCTGGAAAGTACCATAGCGGAAGCTATGCAAGCGTCCAAATGTAAATTACCATTTTCGTCTAAAGTAACATAGTTTGACATCGAACTGGAAAAATTACGAGCTATACGAAGGCGTGCTGAACGACGATACAGACGCACAAGATCAATTTACAATCTGAGGGAAGCAAGGCGGCTCCAGAAAAAGATTCAACGACGAAATTACAAACTGGAGAGCGAACGCTGGAAATCATTCTGCGAATCTCTAGACTCTCATAAACCTCTGTCATATATCTGGAGAACAGTTCGTGGTCTTCGCTCCTCTCCACAACAACGGCACCCTTTTAAAGCTTTGGCACTCCATCATGGAAAAACAGAACACGAGGTGGCTGAAGAATTTTGCACGAGAGTTGCCCGGAATATTATGAACGAGAGCATTGACGCCGTGATCGTTCCTGAGACGCAATTACCAGAAATGGACATTCCGTTCACCTTTGAAGAACTGGAAGGTGCGTTAGTCGCTTCTAAGCGCATGTAATCGCCAGGTCCTAATGGTATTACTTATAGTGCGTTGGGACACCTTGGACAAAAAGCCAGAAAAGAACTTTTAACATGTTTCAACAACTCCTGGCTCAGCGACAGTGTTCCTCGAGAATGGAAAATAAGTCGATTAATACCACTTTTGAAATCGGGAAAATCACCATTGGACTTGACAGCGTATCGCCTTATTGCCCTCGCAAGCTGCTTCGGAAAAGTGATGGAAAGAATGGTTCTATTTCGTCTCGAGTGGTACTTGGAACGATACACCAAATACCCTTCTTGCATGGCAGGCTTTCGTCGGGGCCGCTCCTCCATTGACTGTGTCCTTGACTTATCGACATTTGTTCAACAAGAAAAAAGTCGCAAGCGCATATCAGTAGCACTCTTTCTTGACGTGAAGGGTGCATATGATAATGTAGCTCACGATGCCATCCTCACTTCTCTCGCAGCAATGGGCATTGGTGGACGAATGTTTCAATGGATAAAAGATTATATAACTGGCAGGGGTTTCTTTGTACAAACATATGAGGGTACAACTGCCCAACAATAAACTTATTGCGGAGTACCTCAGAAAGGTGTTTTAAGCCCCACATTGTTCAATGTGGCCCTCATTGGTCTGGTGAAGGTTCTGCCAAAGTCGGTGTGCCTATCCATATACGCCGATGATATTTGCCTCTGGAGTGCTGCAGTTACTCGCCCTCAGGTGCGTGCACGAATACAGTGGGCAGCAACCCTCACAACAGCCTACCTTCAGAAACAAGGCCTCAATATATCAACTGTGAAGTGCGCGTTGATGGCGTTTACACGCAAACCAATGATGCCATACCCTGTTTACATCAATGGGCACAGTGTCAAATATGCACGGACGCATCGTTTCCTGGGCATAATAATCCACAGAAGTCTTTCGTGGAGCCCACATTGTGCGTACTTGAAGAAGAGACTGCTATCTATTGTGCATATCATGAAATTCTTGTGCGGTAAAGCATAGGGAGCTTCTGTGGCCTCCATGCTACAGCTGTACAGGGCCCTATTTCTGGGTCTATTGCGCTACAGCTTGCCGGTACTGACTAACACTTGCAAATCGAATACTCATTCATTGGAGAGCTTGCAGGGTCAGGCACTGCGTATCTGCCTAGGACTGCCCCGATGCGCTTCTACTTATGCCACAATCTTGCTTGCCAAAGACAATCCGGTCAGGACATATATAGTTGTGGATTGCCTGAGAGCGCACATTCGACATGCTAGCCGTGTCCCCGACCACCACTTGGCCCTTCTACCTTCCGGAAGTCCACGTGCTACGTTTTCAGACGTTATAGCCAAGCACCTAAACAGCATTCCATCAGGATATACGCCAGCTGCGAGGACGGCTTGTCCTTTGTGGTGCCTCGACCAGCCGCAGTACGTCTAGAAATTCCGGGAATCAAAAAGAAAAGCAGTCACTCCAGAGTAGCATTGAAGCAAGCAACACTGCTATTATTACATGAGTTGTACTTAGACCGAACGCAGATATACACTGATGGGTCCGTCTCATCCAGCAGCTCATCAGGTGCCGCTGTAATTCCGGCTGCAGAAATGACAATCAAGTTTAAGTTGTCGCATATGACTACATCTACGGCATCAGAGCTTTCTGCTATAAGGGCTGCTTTACAATATCTCGTTCAAGAACGTCCAGGAAAATGGGTCATATTCTGTATTTGGAAGGCAGCGCTTCAGAGTTTGCAGTCTGCCATGCGTAGGAGGAGTCATGACCAACTGGTACAAGAAATAAGACATTGCCATCATGACGTTCTAGCACGAGGACTTGATATTATATATCAATGGCTGCCTGGACATATCGGTATTACCGGAAATCAATTAGCCGATGATGCAGCCCGCTCAGCCCATGAAGAAACCCGTGTAGTCCCGATTCCTCTATCAAGGAATGATGCAGCAAGACAACTTTACCTGCTGGCTCGAGATCTCACACGCACGTTCTGGTCGTCTACCAGCTTCCAAAGGTGTCACTTTTATGAACTGGATCCTTCGCTCAAGCTAAAGCTACCATCACAACTTTCCCACTCCGATGCGACACTGTTATGCCGCCTTTGGTTGGGTGTTGCATTTACAAAGGTGTACTCCTTTCGCATTGGTATGGCAGACACTCTTACATGCGGCTACTGCGGAGCTGAAGAGACCATCGAACACGTCCTGTGCAGTTACGCTTGCTACGACACACAGCGATGCCAGCTCCGGATGGTTTTGAATCGACTTGACCCCTGACCATTTTGTGTGCAGAAGATACTAGGACCTTGGGCACCTGCCTCAGTTGCGCAGAAAGCAACAAAAGCACTGCTACTTTACCTCAAGTCAACAAACCTGAGCGACCGCCTGTAGACTGTGTGTGCTCCCCGAGTGTGCTCGTGATTGTGTGTACCTTCTCATCTTTCTGCAACCTCTTTTCTCCCCTTTATCCCTTCCCCAGTGCAGGGTAGCAAACCGGATGTGCGTCTGGTTAACCTCCCTGCCTTTCCTTGCATTTTTATCTCTCTCTCTCTTTCTTGATCAACGAATGGTGAGTGTTGTGGTTTCACCAATTTCTGCGTGACATGCCTGTTTATGATGACGATATTTTTTGTGTAGACAGCACGGTGCATAGTCGCAGGCCGCACTAATTAAAGCTAGCATAAGCAGCTTCGTTGTTAAATGTTCTGTTTCAACGTCTTTAAAATTTAGCACACGTAGTGTTGTGGCGTTCCCAGCTGTTGGGCACAAGTTTCCTATAATATTTAGGGGAAGGGGGCTTTTTAAAACGCACCAAAGTTATTCATACCTAATGCGAGCAGTAATTCAACAATTTTTAGGTGCAAGGAATGTCAGCCTCCAGCCAGCCAGCCGCATGGTGTTCGCGGAGTACTATTGTGTTTAGCGGGAATGACGTCAGAACACCAGCTTCCCCCTTCCCGTGTTACTGTACACTCCAACTTCCTTTGTCGACCGTAAAGGAGCTCCAAGATTTCGGACGGGAATATTGAGCGAAAACGCATACATTTATGAGAAACAAAGGATAGGCCACCCGTGCAGTTTCATGGTTTTAATGTGTGTTTTTTTGCACTGAATATTCTCATTTACTATATACATCATCTCGCCGAAATTCAAGTTTTGTTACAGTCTTTGATTATTTCAGTTTAAATAAAGACGGTTTCTACACCGGTTCTGCACTTCCTTCTCGATTCGCCATTTTTTCTTTATTCTAAAACCCTGTTTTCTCGCTAACACAATTTACCGTCTGGCCCCCACTTATCTTCTTTATGCAACTCGGCCTCCAACCTCAAAAAAAAAAAAAAAAAACGCGAGGCCTGCGCGAAAGGCGCAGCACAGTCACAGCGAAAGCTAGAAGAGCGGCCTTTCAGAGCCTCTTCAATACACTCATTGAGCAACTACTGCAAGCACACTTGCTTGATACCTAGTAGAGCATTAATAATGAACTTTTCGTTACTAGGTCGGCATTCGCTATGCTATTTTTGTCATTCTGTTGAGGAGCGTGGTATACGCTAAACACTTGCAAGGACTTTCGTGCCAATTGTCCTTGCAGTGGCTGGTGACGATGAGGAATTATGGCTGAAGTGGGTATGCAACTGAGTTAATAAGGAAACAAGAACAAGCTTTTCAAATGGGCTAGAGCATTGAACGGCCCACCAGTTGCGCTATTCGCATTGTGCGACAACTGGTTGTTCTTTCGCTGTTTTAAAACACTTCATAAGTCGTATTAACACGATTGCTTTCCTGACATCAACCTTGCCGAAGACAAGTTTGTCAACAAGTCACAAGCACCAGCGTAGCTTAGTGGTAGGGTACTCAGCTTTCACCCAACAGACCCAGGCTCTAGCCTCCACTGTGTTTTTGATGCTAGGTTTGCCAATGAGTCACAAGCAATGACGTAGCTCAGTGGTAGAATGCTGGGCTGGTACCCAGCAGACCCGGGTTTTCAGCCCCGCTGTGTCTTTGATGCTAATTTTTATATTTTTAAATTTCGCGGGATGTGGTTACGAATACCGGCGGTGGTGGTGGCGGCGGACTACTGTGCGTGACCGGAGTTGTGATCTCATCACAGCTTTCGCTCTAAAAACTTGCTAGGCCCTGTTTTCGAGCATTGATGCTGCATTTGATGTTTAATCAGATACATAGCTACAGAAGTAAAATGTAAAAGTTGTCATAAGTAAACTTGGTTTGAGGCAGCATCATTGAAAAGCAAACAGTACTGCAGCAAAACCAAGTAGTTTTTTTAATATTTCATTTTTGTATAAGTCATGACTTTCATTCGAATAACTGAAGGGAAACAAAAGTAGTTCGGAAATTATCGTAGAATATATTGTGAATAGAGTAGTATATGAAACATCTATAAACGAAGACGCATTTCGCATGACGCTTCTCAATAGTAGACTTTAATGATTCACACTAACATGATGCTTATTCAGGGAGATTGTTATTCATAGTAGAATCAGGTTGGCTATTCCCTGTAGTCAGTTCTTGCTGCTGTTCTGGCGTTGAAGTTGGTCCACGGGCTGAGGCGCACACCGCTCTTGCCTTGAGATCTGTACAATAGCAAAATGGCATGCGTGATTTTCGTAATTCTATCTATCTATCTATCTATCTATCTATCTATCTATCTATCTATCTATCTATCTATCTATCTATCTATCTATCTATCTATCTATCTATCTATCTATCTATCTATCTATCTATCTATCTATCTATCTATCTATCTATCTATCTATCTATCTATCTATCTATCTATCTATCTATCATTGTTTTTAGCCTCAGTTTAGTAATTATATGACATAAAATTACTTGAAAAGATATGAACGTAAAAAATCACGTGTGCCATTGGCCGGCAAGAACGCACAACTTTCGAATTATGCGTCTGATGCGATCTTTGTTTATTGTGGACTGTGTTCAAGGGTGTGGCTCAATTTCGAACTTCGATGGATGGATTTTAACCAGCGCGAAACGAAGGAATGCGCGCGTACTGAGATATATGTTCCTGTCAAAAGGGCCCTGCGACTCTACTTGAGCATGCATTTTTCATCGTTTCTTCTGGTGCTGTGGAACACGCCGGTATGCGCAAATGGCAACGCCGAAATCGATGCTGTTATAATTTATTTCGCAGGACAATCAACCTTGATTTGAGGCTAGGGCGACACACTTCGGCTATTTTTGTTATGGGAAGTGGGGCCGGGCCACGTGACGTGACGACAAAGATCATTCGCTTTTGATTAGCTTCACGCGACAATTAGCGTGCAATATTCTTATGGTGGTAGCTAGGCCATACGCGTGAATGCTAAAACACCAAAAACCCTTTTTATACTTTCTCAGAAAGACATCGTTCCTGTTTATCAATTGTGTATTTTCAGTACAACGAACTCGGCATTAAGCCAGCGAATGAGGCTGTGGTACGCCTGTAACTAAAAGTGGAAACACATGCCACGTTTTTAGCCAGCCAAAACTGCGACGGGCGCTGGGCGCTGGCATTGACATAACTATAGCAATGCCGTAGAGCGCGTCTTGCAAGTGAGCCCAGAAGTGACTCCGCCCAAAGCGTATGCATGTATCTTACTCAGTTGGTCCATGGTAGTGTCTGATACCCGACACACGTGGTTCGTAGTAACCATGCTAACGGCGCCATCAAAAAGAGCTGTGGAAAGGTATTGTGTGAAGGCCCCCATAAGGTGATATTTCAGGTATGTTTATATGAGACGCGCGCTGTGATTGGAAGCGGTTTCTGACGTCAGCATGCAAGTTAAATGCAAAAGAAAACGTTTCTCGCCATCGTCTGCTCGAGTTTTGTACTATGGGGACTCATATCATCATTTTCCGTGCACTAATTTCTGTAAGTCTTGTTTCATTTGTCTCAGTGTTAATTGCTCCATGCGTTTCGGTGCTAAATAGGGCTGTCCAAAAATTGTCGCAGGGCCCCTTCAGAGAACCAAAGGTGTCCACCTGCTATACCGCATACGTTACTATTTGATATTCGCGTCTTTGGAAAGAAAGTCACACAAACCATGTATTTGGCAAGTGTTGCCTTACCTTTGTTATGATGGATCGTGTTTTCTAATGAATTTACTGCTAACTCAAATTACAGTGTATCCAAGTACAATATGGTGAATATAGTGACTCGAGTTTGACCTAAATTAATTCAGACTGACTCATAGGGCACGAGTTTTCTATGCGGTCTCGATAGCACAAGCTAATGCAACCCGGTGATTTCTTTGATAATTATATAGGGCAGCACCACCAAGCAAGAACAAGAGACTACGTTCGTGTGTTAATAAATGTACGTTTTAGTCGAAGCCTTACACGTGGTCTTCATGTGAAGCGCTATGAACTTTAGATAAATGCAACGGTAGGTAGTTTAGTTTCGACCGGTTGTTGAATAAGAATGCCTTTTGTGGAGTGTGATGGGTGTTTTCTGAACCAGTGAGAATTTCGGACAAGGTCGAAGGTGGTTTTAGACTGATGAACTACGTGGTTTAACGCGTTGGTGTGAGGGAACACTAAGAACAGCCACAACGCATAATTATCTGACTTTAGCACTTTTTCCTGCGTAGGTAGCGTCCTAAAGTATTTGTCACGACTGAAAAAAATGCAAGCATGTCTTCCTAAGCGTATTCAGCAAAAACCTACAGCCAGCAACCAGTATTCTTGTTTCTTGAGCGGTGCACTTTCTTGAAATTTTTGAAAGTACAATTCTAAAATGTCGAGGTTTTAATGCTCATATCTGGATGCCAGCGAGAAACAGTATCGGCAGTCATCGAAATACACCTCACAAAGAGATCTTAAGAAATGCTTCAGGCTTGATGTATGATATTATCATAACGCTATTTTGTTCCTTCTACTTCTCAAGGTATTCAAACGTAACATTCTGCCCTACCACAACCTAATGAGAGGAAGTATACGCGGGTGGAAAAAACGATGTATAACTTTTTCGGTTTTCAATACCTACTCATGCTTTTTTAGTTTGTGTCAATGACGACAATATAAAGAAGTGGCAAGTTTCATGCTACTACAACCTTTTTTTTTTTTTTTTCGGCACTGCACCTGCGCGCAGATTAACGCAGACGGCAAGATTAGCCAAATCAAATTTATATGCCCACAAAGGTAAAAATGTCACCGGCTAGTTGTGATGAATATGAATGCTAGCACCCACCTGGTTGTTGAGCTCTGTCAGATTCGTTAATAAATAAATTTAGCCCATCGGGCCCACTCTACACCAAATTTCAAAACCATACTCCCTGCGACTTGTATTAACTAAAATTATTTGCAGCGGCGCTCACTCAGACTAAAGCACACTAAAATATTACCACTCTTACTCACTCAGACTCACCCTCAGTGCTTGATCTCATAGGCTTAGTGAGTGTGAGTGAGTGAGTCGACTACATGAGTAAGTTAGGGTATAACTAGCGTTCTTGCGGCTGACACACTCAATACGACTAAGTCAAATGCATGTTGCTGAGTTTTTGACCGGAGTCAACCAGGCAATCTTTTTGCGTCCCAATAATTTGCCTAAGTAGGCCACTCTTATGAACCTAATTTTGAACTAACAAACTTGAAATAAAAGTCAAGTGAAAAAGCTCTATTGGTTTGATCACACTGTTATACGTTATATATCTGTTAGTCTGTTGAGTATTTCTTCCTACTACAGATGCCCAGGGAAAAAAAGAAAGAAACGCGTGACATGCCCGTTGGCGCACTTGCATGTATTCGTAAGCTCCAACGTAGAAACGTTGATTTTTACGTGGAGTTTAACGTCCCCAAACCACCATATGATTATGAGACGCCATAGTGGAGGGTTCAAGAAACTTCGACCACCAGGGGCTCTTTAACGTGCACCCGAATCTGAGCACACGTGGCCTACAACATTCCCGCCTTCCTCGGAAATGCAGCCGCCGCAGCCGGGATTCGATCCCGCGACCTGCGGGTGAGCTGCCGAGTACCTTAGCCACAAGACAACCGCGGCGGAGCCGCATATAGGAGTGTTATGCTTCCGCCACGTCAGTTGATAACCAGCGCTAAGCAGATGCAGTGGTTATCACTTTTCTTGCTGCTAGCAAAACATGTTCATTGCACAGACACCACCCTGTTAGCGATCCTGACCAGACATCGCAACCGTGCATGAAAACCGGCCGCTTTCATGCGGATCATAAGGAAGTACTGGAACCACTGCGTGCACTGGCGCATGACCAAACATATCGCGTGGTATTTTTTAAATGCATTTCTTAGCGAACTACGGCGACTTTGAGCGTATCTATCTATTTATCTATTCGCCTACGACATTTAGCCCTCCTGGCCGTTTGGATTGTGGTATCGATACCAAACTTGGTATGGCATAACATGACTGTATCACGAGCACATATGATTAGTCATAACATGAGAAACATGACATGTATGTCATGAATGTCATGATCTACAATTCATGATCTTGCTGCTCTTGCGGTGGTCTCGTCCACATGACATGTTCCAAAACTGGTATGGTATGACATGATTGCATAGCGAACACAAGCGACAGACCCCAACGTGGGAATCATGACATGCATGTAGTGTAAGTCATGAGTCATGACTACACGCCACGCTCATGATTCACTCAGAGTCGTCTCGCTAGCTTCACATATACCAAATTCTGCGTTACGTGCTGCGAATGGATGACGAAGGAATGTGACCGGTGCAAACATGATAATCATGAGATGCGTGTCATGTGACATTATGATTACAAGCCACACTCATGTTGCCCTCACAGCCGTTTCGCTAGCTTGACATACACTAACTTTGGTATTACGGGACGTGAATGGACGACAAAGGGATGTGACTGGTGCAAGCATGGTAATCGTTTGATGCGTGTCATGTAACAAAATGTCTACATGCTGCGCTCATGATGCGCTCGTGGCCGTCTCGCTAGCTTCACATGTATCAAATTCAGTATTGCGTGACGCGAATGGACGACATATGTGAATGACTGGTCCAAACATGATAATCATGATATGCGTGTCATGTAACAACATGACTACATGCCGCGCTCATGATGCGCTCGTGGCCGTCTCGCTAGCTTCACATGTACCAAATCTAGTATTGCGTGACGCAAACGGACGACATATGTAAATGACTTGTCAAAACATGATAATCATGACATGAGTGTCATGTAACAAAATGACTACATGCCACGCTCATGGTGCGCTCGGGGCCGTTTCGCTAGATTCATATATGCCAAATTTGGTATTACATCACGCGAATGGATGACGAAGGTAGGTGACTGGTGAGAACATAATAATTATGAGATGCGCGTAATGTAAGAGCATGACTACATGTTACACTCAAGGCGCCAATACACTTAGACGTGAACCGGTGTGCGTGTGCTCAAGCGTTCGTTTCGTCGCATGATGCCGGCGTTGCCACGCCAGGTGCTGATCTGCCTGGCATATACTCGCAGGCACGCGCCGCACTGCGTTGCTTTGACGCATGCGCGTTTGAGCACGCCCGGCGTTCCTTCGTCATGAAGCTAGGCAGACGCGGTGCATTCTGGGTAACGTGGTCGGTGATGCAGCATGTCGCATTTCGCACCTGTTGCCGCCGGGCTGCGCCTACAGACCCTGGTCGCGTCTGGCGTCAGGCTATATCGTGTTTGCGTTTTGCTATCGTAGCGTCGCTGCGCCCAGTGTGCGCTCATCAACGTTATGTGGCAGTATTAGGGGCCCTTCATGATGCTCTCTCCACCGTTTTGCTCGCTTCACATATTCCAAGTTTGGTATTACGGGACGTGAGGGTACGATGAAGGTATGTGACTGGTGCAAACATGATAATCATGAGATGCGCATCTTAAAACACGACCACATGCCACGCTCATGATGCGATCGTGTTCATTTCTCTGGCTTCACATATACCGAAGTGGTTTTGCATGACGTCAATAGAACGGCAAAGTTAAATGACACGTCCGAACATGATAATCATGATATGCGTGTCATGTAAAACATGACTACATGGTACGCTCATAGCACGCTCGCGGCCGTTTCGCTAGCTCCACATATATCAAATTCGGTATCAGGTGGCGTGAATAGATGATGAAGGTAAATGACACGTCCGAACATAATAATTATGACATGAAAGTTATGTACGGCATAATTTACTTCCGCCTCATTAGGTTGTTCTGATTTTAAACTGACACATATATCTTCCTCATTCGTGCTTCGCATATTATCGATTCCCACTGTATGTCATCATCATCATTATCATCATCATCTTCATCATCACGCTGACTACGTCCACTGCAGGACAAAGGCCTCTCCCATTTTCCGCCAGTTAACCCGGTCCTGTGCTTGCTGCTGCCAATATATACCCGCAAACGTCTTAATCTCATTTGCCCACCTAACCTTCTGTGTTCCCCTAACCCGCTTGCCTTCCCTGGGAATCTAGTTAGTTACCCTTAATGACCAGCGATTATCCTGTCTACGCGCTACATTCCCGGCCCATGTCCATTTCGTCTTCTTGATTTCAACTATGATATCCTTAACCCCCGTTTGTTCCCTAATCTACTCTGCTCTCTCCTTGTATCTTAAGGTTGCACCTACAGCATTTTTCTTTTCATTGCTCACTGCGTCGTCCTCAATTTAAGCTGAACATTTTTTGTAAGTCTCCAGGTTTCTGCTCTGTTTCTAAGTACCGGCAAAATACAGCTGTTATATACCTTCCTCTTGAGGGATAGTGGCTATCTTTCTGTCATAATTTGAGAGTGCTTGCCAAATATGCTCCACTCCATTCTTATTTTTCTAGTTTCTTCAATATCGTGGTTCGGCTCCGCGGTTATTACCTGCCCTAGGTAGACATAGTCTTCTACAACTTGGAGACCATTATTACCTATATCGAAGCGCTGCTCTTTTCCGAGGTTGTTGTACATTACTTTCATTTTCTGCAGATTTTTTTAAGACCCACCTTTATGCTCTCCTTGTCTAACTCCGTAATCATGAGTTGTATTTCGTCCCCTGAGTTACTCAGCAATGCAATGTCATCGGCGAAGCGCAGGTTACTAAGGTACTCTCCATTAACTCTTATTCCTAACTGTTCCCATTCTAGGCATCTGAAAACCTTCTGTGTAAGCACGCGGTAAATAGCATTGGGGAGATTGTGTCCCCCTACCTTACACCCTTCTTGATTAGTATTCTGTTGCTTTCTTTATGAAGCAATATGGTAGCAGTGGATCCCCTGTGGATTTCTTCCAGGATGTTTACATATACTTCATCGACGCCCTGATACCGCAGTGTCTGCATGACGGCTGATATTTCTATTGAATCAAACACCTTCTTGTAATCTATGAAGGCTTTGTATAGTGGTTGGTTATATTTTGAGCATTACTATATTACCTGATTGATAGTATGAATGTGGTCGATTGTTGAGTAGCCTGTTCGGAATCCTGCTTTTTACTTTGATTGATTGAATTCTAATGTTTTCTTTACTCTGTTAGCACTTACCTATGTAAATAGCTTGTATACTAGAGAGAGCAAGCTGATCGGCCTGTAATTCTTCAAGTCCTTGTCATCTCCTTTCTTATGTATTAAGATGATGTTAGCAGATCCCACCTCCCACTGTATGTGGGATCTGCCATTCTTTTAATTCACGAGCGTCTCTAATAATTAGGCAAGCACTTAATGGTAGGATAAATATCTTGCAGTGCCTGTGCCAGTGTTACAAAACCGCCACTCTAGCGCGGCCAGCGCGAAGTCGGCGACGGGAATGACAGCAGGTTGGTTCGTTTCGTACGCAAGCAGAGACAGTGAAGAAATCAGGGACGTGAGAAAACAAAATAAACTTTACTCTAGTGATATTGCAGCACACGGTATCTAGTACAACCCTTCAATACAACTTACAAATTACATCAACACTTGGTACAACTGAAAAATACATATAAAAAATAAACCAACTTACGCGAGAGAACTATTACAAACTACACAAACTAACAACAATAGACTACGGAGGAAAAAGTTCGAAGATATGAACAGGTGAAGGCATATGTGTGAAGACCGGCAGCGTTGCGTCCCCGACGATCTGATGCGAGAAGTCGAAGAGAGTTCTGGCACGACTGCGATGTCGGCAGTGTTGCAACGCTGGTGACTCCGGGAGGCTAGTGCTTGCAGGTGACTTCGAGCAGGTTGAGCTAACTCGAGGCGAAGTCCCGATGTCTACGTTGCAGACGTTAATATCGCGTCACAACTAGACGAACGGCTAAGTCTAGGTGGCCAGCCGATACAGAGCCACACTAAAAACTTCTAGAAGAGATGCTTGTTGATCTGTTTCTACATCATGTTGGTCAGCGACTAGCCTTCCTAGCAGGGCGAAATCATGTGCCTAAATCCCCCTCATGTCTCCTCGCTCTCTTCCTTGGGGACAAGAGACCTCTACATGGGTCCAATCATGCGCGTTTCATTGATGGAAACTGTGCCCCAAAAATATATTGACCCCCCCTTTTAATTAGGAGAGGGATCTCAACTAGCGAGAGTGACAACCTGTTGGGGTGTTGTCATACGACTTGGCCACCAGAGGTTTTCCCACGGTTTCCCCCGTGGGAAATGGTCAGACTGTTTGGCTCTCAGCTGGTGTGTCCCGTAGTCTAATCCTTGTTCGGGGTACATCGCGGCCTTCCACGACCTTGCAGATGCCGCCGCTGTTTCAAAAGGATCAAACGTCGGCGGCGACATTCGAAGAATAGCACCCCATTCTGCACTTCTCGGCTACCTTTCATGCGTCCGCCGTTCCCACGGTCAGTGGGGGAGTCCGGCGCCCGTTAATTGCCGTGACGCGGGGTCGCCAAAAATGGCTGTCAGTGACATCGCCCCCCCACTATCAGAATGTTATTCATAACATTGGCTCACACGGAGGGGAATTTTCCGACAACAAGGAACAAAACACCACCAACGAGGGAGACAAGAGGACTGTGCCTTTCATACACAACATAAATAGGCAGAGTGCATCAAAGTAACAACAAAAAGAAAAAACAATTGTTAGAGTACCACCTTCAGTTACACGCAAAAATATCAATGCGCCATGCAAACTAGAAAAAGAAATAGCCGTGTACGGCAGCCATCAATACAGAATACACTGCACGAATGTATACTACGAACAAAACGGAACAGGTGCGCTCCTCTACTGTAGTGAAATCTTTCAATGTGCGTTACAACATGTAAAAACAACGAATGCACCAAGCAAAAAGAAAATAACTCAAAATACACTTCTTATACAATGAAATATGCGCATACAAACAGAAAACCAACGACGAAAGGAAAAAGAATAACATGCTCATAGACCTCAAGAACTATATCCGGCTGAAGTAATCAGCTCCCACGTTTTCGCTACCCTTGATATGCGTAATGGTGAACTGGTACTCTTGGAGTCGTAAACTCTATCGAAGTACTCGAGCGTTCAGCTGTTTTGCCTGTTGGATATAACTCATAGGCTGGTGGTCTGTCTGGACACAAAAATGTACGCCATATAAGTACATGAAGAATTTCTGAATTCCCCATACCAGCGCGAGACATTCGCGTTCGATGGTACTAGCATCCCGTGGAAGCAGCTTTCGGCTGGCATAAGCTGTGGGGTGGAGCTTGCCTTCGTGGACCTGCATGAGCACGGCTCCGAGACTTGTGTCCGATGCGTCCGTTCGAAGTACGAATGGTTGGTGCAAATCGAGTAGCCCTAATATCGGCTCCGTAGCGACATGTTGTTAGAGACTTCGAAAAGCCTCCTCGTGGGCTGCTGTCCCTCTCCTCGTACCTTTTCAGTAAGTTGGCGTGGAAGATTTTTCTGCCGCCAGCCGTGTCTACGACGTAGTCATCTTCACCTTTCTTTTCCCGGATTGCAAAAAGGCCCTTCCATAGCAGCAGCAGCCTGTTTGTGTCGGTGGGAAGTAAAATCAGTACCTTGTCTGCGGGGTTGAAACTCAGCTCCTTCGCCTTTCGATTGTACAGCTTCGGGTACCGTGCTCCGGCTTTTTCCAACTCTTCGTGTGCCAGGCGGCACGTTTCCTCCAAACGGCTCCGAAGGTCGAAGACATGCTGGTACATCGTCTTAGCTTCTTCAATCAAGTCGGCGTTCGTCCACAGCTCCTTCAGTATCGCCAAGGATCCCCTCACACGGCGGCCGCCCCGCCGCGGTGGTCTAGCGGCTAAGGTACTCGGCTGCTGACCCGCAGCTCGCGGGTTTGATTCCCGGCTGCGGCGGCTGCATTTCCGATGGAGGCGGAAATGTTGTAGGCCCGCGTACTCAGATTTAGGTGCACGTTAAAGAACCTCAGGTGGTCAAATTTCCGGAGCCCTCCACTACGGCGTCTCTTATAATCAAATGGTGCTTTTGGGTCATTAAACCCCACAAATCGTCATCATCACATGGTGGCCGTAGAGAAGCTCGAAGAGCGAAAACACCACATTGGCCTGCGGAACCTCCCTATAGGCAAAGAGGAGAGGTGCCAGGTAGCGGTCCCAATCTCTCGGTTTTTCGGCGCACATGCGCTTCAACATTAATTTTAAGGTGCCGTTGAATTTTTCCACCAAGCCATTCGCCATGGGCTGATATGGGTTGGTGTGGAGCTGGCACACGGAAAGGAGCCGCGCTACTTCCTTCATCAGGTCCGATGTGAAGTTCGTGCGACGGTCGCTCAGTACCTCGCGGGAGACGCCAAATCGGGAGAACATCTCGACCAGGGCTTCGGCCACTCGCTCAGTTTCGATACTCGGGAGCGCCACTGCGTCTGTATACCATGTTGCATAATCCATCAAAGTGAAAATGTATCGGTTCCCATGCTTTAAGGGCGGGTGAATTGGTCCCACTATATCGATCGCCACTCGCTTGAACGGGGTGTCGATTGTGGGTGCCCTCCCCAGTAGAACATGTGGTACACGGCCCTTTGGTACGGTGCGCTGACAAATGTCACATGAGGCGACGAACCTTTTTACGTGAGCTGTGATGCCTGGCCAAAAGATCCGAGATCCGGTCCCTGGTTTTCTGCGTGCCCAAGTGTCCTGCCATGATACCATCGTGTGCTGGTTTAAGCACAGCTTCTCGGTGTCAGTGCGGAACGAATAATTGGCGTACAAGCCATCCGTTGGCCTCTGCGTACTGTCGGTACAGCAGTCCCTGTTCTTATTTATACTCGGCGCTTCCCTTCTCATTTCGGCATGTTTGCTTCCTGCCGATCTTCTCAAAACACTGTTTGAGTGTCGCATCTCTCCTCTGCTCGCAGCCGTAGTATTCTCCCGGCAATCCCGCCGTGGTTCCAGGCGTACGAAGCTTGGCAAAATTTTCCGGCTGTGCATGTGCTTGGGAACGGGTGATAGCTGCTGCTACAGGCTCTTCCCTTAACTCTTTTGTCGAGGCAGGTTTTTCAGTCTCCTTTCTGGGATCATTAGGAGGTCTTACGCCATCGATATTGCCCAGAATGAGGTCATACAGTAGATCTTGCAGGCATAGTGCTGTCAGATTGCCAGTAAAGTAGGGGGTGTCAACCTTAATCCGTGCTTTGGGCAGCATCCTCGCTGTTCCGTCAACCAAGTAGACGAGTCTGCTTGTACCTGTAAGCTCGTCTCCCTTCACCTACTTCCTCCGCACGATTACTGTGTTGCACCCTGTATCCCGCAACACTGATATGTCTGTGCCTCGGAGGGTCCCTGTGGCCACTGGTAGGTTCTCGGCCAGATTTTTCGGTGGTGTCACCCTTACGGCGTTGACGACGGAGACTTTTTCGCCATTCCTAAGCTCGATATACCCGTCGCATATGGGATTCTCACGCGTTTCCCTTTATTTATTTATTTATTTATTTATTAAGTGTGAATACACTTTATAAGCGACCCCAAACCCTCCACCACCGTCGGCGGCGTCCGCAGTCTTCTCTCAATCTTTAAAAGAAAGAGGACTTGGCGGGCCGCAGCGCGACGCTCTACCGAATAAGCCACGGACGCGACGCTGATATCGGTATCAGTAACGCGCCTTATACCCCCTCCCCTTTCGCTCGCTGCAGCTGCGCGCGCACCCCTCTCTCTCGCGCGCCCGCCTTCTCTCTCAGTCTCCCGTCGAGAGCAGGTCGTGCGATGGATGTCCCGGAGGCAACGCTACCATCTGGATATAAAGCGCGTTACTGACACTGATATCAGCGTCGCCAACGGATTTTAACTTTACTCACCCTTATAGCATCACCCCGTGCATTCGCACTTAACCATGTTACCCTCGGGGAAATGCTTGGGAGTTTTTACATATACTGCCAATCCCAATTAGGGATTATTGCAGGAAGGGCACATACATTGTGAAAGGGGAAGATTTTACAGAGGGTACTTACTGAAATATTATAATAACGAGTGAGACAAAGCCGACAGAAATACATTTGTCGACTACATCTGTACCACTAAAATACATTCAGTAGCATAGGACATCAACTCCAACTAGTACTGAAAAAAAAGAAAAGTGAGCACTTCAAACAGTGGACAAGAAAAAAACAGAGTTCGTCAGTTCTGAAGACAATAAATAACATTCGAGCAGAGAAGAAAAAGTTTCCAATGATTGACTGTTTGTTATACTGATTGACAAGTTATTCCACTCGCGAATTGCTAGTGGAAAAAAAAGAATATTTCAGACAGTCAGTCCGGCACTGATATTCATTCAGTGTCTGAGAATGCTTTTGTCGTGTTGACCTTGTTTCTTTAAATGACATGTACTTTGAACTGTCTATGTTTAGCTGTTGGTGACCTAACTGATATAGGAATTTCTGACGTGCCAGTTTAGCGCGGTTTTTTATTGTTAAGAGACCTGCTTTTTTTAAAAGTTCTGTGGATGAGTCAGTTATTCTGTTCTTGTTATAGACAAGTCTTATCGCTTTTCGTTGTATTCGTTCTAGGGCATTTATGAGATTGTTTGTAAAGGAAAACCACGCGACGTTTGCATATTCTAAGACAGGTCTGACGAATGCTTTGTAGGCTAGAAGGTTCGTTTCAGGTGGCGCGGAAGCGAGACTTCTACGAAGGAAAAACAGCCGTTCTAATGCAGATGATGTGAAATGACTATGACTAACGTGGATATCCCATCTAAAATCTTGCATTAAAGTTAATTCTAGATATTTGTGTTCAGTCACTACCGGAAGTGGAGAGTTATTTATAACGTAAACAAATTCAGATACTTGCTTTTTTCTTGTTATCCTCAAGAGAGCAGATTTTTTAACAGTCAGGGTCATTTGCCAAAGAGCACACCACTTTGATATGAACTGCAGGCATTGTTCAGTTTTACATGATCTTCTGGGGCGTTTATTTCCTGGTAAAGTATACAATCATCGGCGAAAAGCCTCACATCAGCACCAATGCCAGCAGGTAAACCATTAATGAAGATCAAAAATAAAATGGGGGCCAAAACACTGCCCTGCGGTACACCTGACGTAACGTTGGCTATGGTAGAACTTTCGCGATTGACTTGCACATACTGTGTTCGGTTACTCAGATAATTGTCGATCCTGTCAGTAAGTTGGCCTGCGCCTATCGTTGCTTCTAATTTTTTTATAAGTTTTTTTGTGTGGCACCCGATCAAACGCTTTCGAGAAATGTAATAGAAATAAATCAGTTTGTTTTGTACAGCCTACATTGAGGAAGGTGTTGTGAATTTGTTCAACCAGTTGGGTAACTGTAGATAGTCCTTTGCGAAAACCGTGTTGTAGTGGCGATAAGATGTGATTCTGGTCAAGATACAACGTTAGATGTTTAAGAATAATGTGTTCCAGTAGTTGGCAAGTTGTGCTGTTTAGTGAAATGGGTCTGAAATTTGAAGGGTCAGCTTCGCTACCAGATTTATAAACAGCAGCTACTTTTGCGTTTTTTTCATTCTCGGGGGAGGGAACAGGTTGATAGGGACTTATTGAAAAGTATACACAAGTATTTGGCTACCCATTGAGCATATCGCCTAAGAAATTCATTTGGCAAGTTATCGGGACCGGCACCCTTCTTAGTATCTAATTTTAACAACAAATTAAGCACTCCGGATTCTGTCACAACAAGTGGTTCAATATGTCGGGTGTTGCAAATGTCAACATCAGACACATTTCCATCATCAATCGTGAAAACAGATTGGAAATAGTTATTTAGCGAGTTTGCATTATCTTTGGTTTCTACCGGGGCCGCGGGCCTAATACGGTTTTTAGGATTGAAGTAGTTCCAGAACTTCTGGGGAGACGTTTTCAGAAAGTTGGGTAGCGTACTTGTAAAATAGTTTGCTTTGGACATTTTTATTTGAGATTTCATCTTAGTAATTGCTTGACTCAACTTGTTCCGAATTTGTGGAGTAGGTTTTGCCTTCAAAGTTTTTCTGAGGCGCTTTACTTTACGCTTGAAATGAATAATTTGCGTAGAGGCAAGAGACCTGAAGTGAGTTATTTGCTCCTGACCGGCAGTCGTTTGCCCTATGTCCTTTTTTCCCACACAAGCAGACGATGGCTACATTAGCGGCAGGTCTGTTGCGACACAAGTGCAGCGGGTGATTCCCACGATTGCAAATATAGCACCATGGTAGTGGTGCATCGCTGTTGCCTCCTTTCTCGTGTTTCCCCTTCTCGTCCGTTATGGGACTACCTTTCTTTGTTTTCGCTAGGCTTGCTCCACCCTGAGCTTCCAAAAACTGGTCTGCCAGCTCAAGCATGTCTCCCAGGGATTCCGCCCTCCTTTCTTTCAAATATAATGCCAGGTTCGAACCACATCCATGCAAAAACCTCTCTCTAATCAACAATGCGTGGAGGGACTCGAATTCTGTCTCAGTTTTTGACAGCTCAACCCGTTTATCAAACTGGCGTATAAACGCATCTAAGTCGTCTCTTCCTTCGTCAAAGGTGACGAGCATTCTACCTGTGTGTATTCTCAAACTCGGCTCCCCCCCGGCATCGCCGTGTTCACTGCTGGATCGGCTCACCCTGCTACTCTGACTGAGGCGAATCTTTAATTGCAGTAACTGCACTTCTCGTTTTCCGGCTTCCCTTGCCGCTTCCCTTGCCGCTTCTCGTTCTTTCTCCCTTTCTTCGCGCTCTCTGTCCTTTTCTTCCCGGGCCAGTGCGCGCTCTTCTCTGGCTAACGCCTGCGCCTGTTTCTGCTGCTCCTTAACCCATTGTCTCAGTTCAGCGCCCTCGAGGCCTTACTGTTTACCGTGCGCAATCCACTTATCAAAATCCATACACTCCAAACTGAATCTGTCACTATAATGCCACTACAAAAACAGCGCAATCATATGCAGGATGCAACCGCTTCAACTGTGCGGCTCTATCACCACGCTGTCCGCACGGTTCTCGTTCACCCCTCACTGTCTTACTCTTGTACGGAACGTCCTGTCGCGGACGCCAGTTTTGCTACAGAACTGCCACTCTAGCGCCGCCAGCACGAAGTCGGCGACGGGAATGACAGCAGGTTGGTTCGTTCCGTACGCAAGCAGAGACAGTGAAGAGATCAGACACGCGAGAAAACAAAACAAACTTTACTCTAGTGATAGTGCAGCACACGAGATCTAGTACAGCACTTCAATACAACTAACAAAATACATCATCACTTGATACAACTAAAAAATACATGTAAAAACAATAAATCAGCTTACACGAGAGAACTATTACAAACTACACAAAGTAACAACAATAGACTACGGAGGAGAAAGTTCAAAGATATAAACAGGTGAAGGCATACGTGTGATGACCAGCAGCGTTGCGTCCCCGATGATCGGATGCGAGAAGTTGAAGAGAGTTCTGGCACGACTGCGATGTCGGCTGTGTTGCAACGCTAGTGGCTCCGGGAGGCTAGTGCTTGCAGGTGACTTCGAGCAGGTTGAGCTAACTCGAGGCGAAGTCCCGATGTCTACGTTGCAGACGTTAATATCGCATCACAACTAGACGAACGGCTAAGTTTAGGTCGCCAACCAATACAGAGCCACACTAAAAACTTCTAGAAGAGATGCTTGTTGATCTGTTTCTACACCATGTTGGTCAGCGACTAGTCGGCCTAGCAAGGCAAAATCCTGCGCTCAAATCCCCCCCGTGTCTCCTCGCTCTCTTCCTTGGGGACAAGAGACCTCTACATGGGTCCAATCATGCGCGTTTCATTGATGGAAACTCCGCCCCGAAAATATATTGACCCCCCTTTTTTAGTTAGGAGAGGGCCCTCAACTAGCGAGAGTGACAACCTGTTGGGGTGTTGTCATACGACTTGGGCACCAGAGGTTTTCTCACGGTTTCCCCCGCGGGAAACGGTCAGACTGTTTGGCTCTCAGCCGGTGCGTCCCGTAGTCTAATTCTTGTTCGGGGTACATCGCGGCCTTCCACGTCCTTGCAGACGCCGCCGCAGTTACAAAAGGATCAAACGTCGGTGGCGACGTTCGAAGAAAAGCACCTCATTCTGCACTTCTCGGCTCCCTTCCATGCACGCGCCGTTCCCACGGTCAGTGGGGAGTCCGGCGCCCGTTAATTGCCATGACGCGGGGTCGCCAAAAATGGCCGTCCGTGACAACCAGTAATCAAAATACCAAGTAGGTATCATTACTGGGTATACTCCTTGCACTTGAGTTTGGTAACATCTTGAAGTCCGCCCTTCTATAAAAGCAAAACATTTATTAGCAACAGGTATCAACGCTGAACTTATGTGAAAAAAATTATAAAAGACAAAATATCATGAATATCGAGTTTTGTTGCGGTTGTTCCAACTGTCTAGGAGAGCCGATGCGCATGTAATTATTTCTTTGGAGATTTCTGCTGCATACGACACAATTGAAAATGTTATCGTTGTTTATATAAAAAAGTAGAACGGGAAACAGCAGAGGTAGCAAATGAAAATTCGCAGGTTATTGAAAAAGCTAAATAATAAGCTCGAAATACTCACGGGTCCAAATCGAAGCCATGCTGCGCTGACGTATGTCCACTCGCACTGATATTCAAATAATTGATAGTTTTACCCTAATGGTTCTTGGCTGAGATAACTGAACGTGACATAACTTCTAATATTACTTAGCGATGGGCGAGAAGGAAAGGAGGTAAGCGCTACGAAGTCAAGTGAATCAGTTCCCGCGCTTCGCCTGTTTTAAAATAAGAAAATAGGAGATAAGAAAACACATACAAACAAAAAGAGAAGTTCTCTACAGGGGATAATTTTTTTTTATTGGCGAAAACTTGTGAAAGCTAATAAATGCGAACATTAACATCAACCACACTCTGTTCAGCCGGATTTTAGCATGCCCAGCAACCGATACAAGCGCACATGTTCCTTGAAACAAAAAACTAGTGCCGAGTTTCCGGGGCCTTGCGCTATACTCCGACAATGAACCGTCGCCAGCAAATGCGAAGCGAAAGGCGTAGATATAACTGCGTCTCGGAACACTGTTCGAAACTAGTGCGGCCAGCACTCACCGCTGCCATGTTGGCTAGCAGACACACTAAATTCATCGACGCTGAACAGCCTCATGTGATGCCACCGAATAACCTCGTCATCAAATTTTGCAGATTGTAGAGGCTGAGCAGCCATGCCTTATGCCTAATTATTGTGGATTAAGGAGGGAAATATACAGGAACGAATTATGCAGTGATGAGGCCACAGAATTGTTTTCCCGTTCAATAAAAAGAATCGCTATTGTCGCAACAAGGCCCGCGCAGCTCGCCTGCCTAAAATACACCCCCCCCCCCTCTTTTTGCAGAAAAAGAAAACCATAATTTGCTTAGCATCGCAACTTCTGTTTTTGGTGCACACAATTCTCATGCAGATTTGCTTAGCTGGAGTGCGCCAGCGGCACACTTATGACGGGGTTTTTCATGTTTCGGTATTCCGAGAATCATAACACTGTCTGCTTGCCCATCTAAATGATGAATAGTCTTCCTCGTTTGCTTCAAACTTTTGACAAATAACCTAAATTGGATCAAGCAGCTTGACACGTAATTTCGCCATGCGAATATATTTAGCCGTTTATTGCATAGACACCAACTATTATGAAAGTCTGACGGAGAGTTCCGACCTCTATAGAGAACCGAAGCTCAAGTTTGCGGAGCGACGACGACGCCGCGCCTGACCCTGGTGGCGAGCTCCGGAAAACTTGAGGAGAGACGCGGTAGAGGTGGCAGGTGAGTCGGTGTGTTTCGCTGAAACGGGAGCGCGTGCGACAGGTGCGCAACGCGTTATGCTGTCGGTGCGGGAACTTAGGTGCCGTGCCATCAGCTTGGCGCGCTAAAACGAGACGCTCGCTGTGCGAAGTTGCCTTTCCATGATAGAAGACGTGGCCCCACGGAAGCATCGTCGAGATCCAAAGCATTGTTGTGTTGTGGGCTGGCACAACAATGCAGGCAACACCAAGAAACGCTCTCCACGTGTGAAGCTGTATCAGTTTCTCAAGCAAGGTACAGCCGGCGTACACAGCCACGTTCGTGAAAGATAGATCGAGCATGACACGAGAGCCGGAAGAAAAAAAAAAGAGGCGAGCACTTCAACTTGCCTCCCTTTGTTTAAACTTCAGGTTCCTGCTTCGCGGCGATGTCAGCGGGTCATGCGCCCACGGCACAGAGGACATGACTAAAATTTCTCGCACGTTTTACTACCAGGACCGTATAACTTTACTTTTTATTTATTTTGTTTAGCATGCCGCAGAGCGTTTGCACGTGACAGTACACGGCTGATACTGTTAGATACAACATCAGCACAACAAATATGTGTTTTCCATAAACGTCAACATCGATAGAGTACCCGGATTCATGTCGGCAGAATGAGACTTGCCTCGAGGCATACGTCGTACACAGTATTATCACGGAGGACCCGAGAAATGCATTTCACAGGGATTCGATTGATTTGTGGGGTTTAACGTCCCAAAACCACTATTTGATTATGAGAGACGCCGTAGTGGAGGGCTCCGGAAATTTTGACCACCTGGGGTTCTTTAACGTGCACCCAAATCTGAGTACACGGGCCTACAACATTTCCGCCTCCATCGGAAATGCAGCCGCCACAGCCGGGATTTGATCCCGCGACCTGCGGGTCGGCAATTTCACAGGGATACGGCCACCCTTGTCTTTCGTCGTCTGCTCCACATCATATACTCGCCTAACGAGCTTTACTCCTTTTGTTAAATTCGCTTCTCGGAAGTGCTTGTCTAGCTCAGAGTGCTTGTCCAGCTTACGTTGTCAGCAGTAGGCATCATCAATATTAGAATTGTCCATTTGCGATAACAAAACGACTGTTTTGCAAAGATGTTGAAAACAGACTGCTTTCCAATCAGTAGCAGTAAGAAAACTACAGCAAGATATGCAGTAAGACGCGCCTTCCTTTTGGGGAGTCATAGAATCGATAAAATAGTATTTCTCCGTTATATGTGCGTGGATCGGTGAACACATGCTGTGTATCTTAGTAGGTAAGAAATAATTGTCGAATGATACAGCTTGCAAGTCCGATAAAGAATAGGCATAGCTCTCCCCTGTCCTTCTGTTTACTTGTGTGTATGTGCATTCAAGGTGACATTTTTTGTTGTGGTTTCCAAGTACCGTAAATTCGTCAGTTATTTCTATTAGCACCATGAATAAATAAGTATTAGTAACGCTCATCTAGTGTGAGCTATTAAATCTGACTTAGACGTTTGAGTGTGACCTCCAGAATGCTTTCTAACTATGTTGTGTACCTGTGTCGTTTTGTTAAGAGGCGTTCTGCTTTCGCTAAAAGTAATTTTGTAATTATCGTTTCATTCGAGCAAACGACCGGCTATCACGACGAAAATAGGAACGTCGTAATCAACTACCTTTTTCCTTGTGGGAACGTTGGCCATTGATCTCTCCTCTAAGGAAAATATTAGTCCGCTAGTCAGTCCGTGTCATTTTCCACATTCTGCGCCAAAAGCATTGCTTGGAAAAATGTAGTTTCTTTTCTTTTCTCTGAATATGCACGCCTCACACCAATATATAACCACTGCAATGGTCAATGCCTCCCCTGGATGAGTCTTTGTTTCGGGGAGGAGAACCTTGTTGCATTGATTATATAGTTGTGTTTCTGTGTATAGAGAAAGTGCAGCGGACTGTTGAGCACTTAGTAAATCATACGATATGCTTGTGTCCAGTGACATACTACTAATGATGCATGTCAAAATGTCGGATCACCAAATCGGTGCTTTATTCAAGTAGATAACAAAAAAAACTGTTATAATATACGTATTGTACCGAAGCATAGTGGCACCAGCTCTGTGCCAGCGTGAAAGAAGACGTTGACGTCCATGTGGCTCGTGCTTGCCGGGTTCCTGCCTGAACCAGCTTGTTGCGGCTAACGCTTCTTCAATAATAACAAGTGTCATACGTGAACACACCCGTTGCATTTGGTGGAAACGTGCTGGGTAACATCCTGGAGCTCTGCAGCCGTAAGCTACCATCTGATTCCGCAATGACCGAGGGCGTCGATCCCCCACAAGCCTGTCACGTGCACTGGTGTATTTAATCTGCGTGACGCACCAGTCTACAACGGCACTGAAGATCACGATGTCGAGGGCTGGCTGGCAGACTACGAGCGTGCCAGCGCGATTACCAAGGGGGTTGACCCTGCGAAGCTGACTCACGTCATCTTCCACCTGACAGATTCGGCCAACATATGGTTCACCAACCACCGAGCCGACATCCCCACCTGGTCGGTTTTCAAGGAGACCGTGATCTCATTTTTCGGTCGTCCAGCCATGCGCAAGCTTCGCGTTGAACTGGGCCTGCGGGGACGATTTCAGCGAAATCGTGAGAGCTTCACGAGCTTCATTAAAGATGTGATCAGGCTATATAAGCGAGTTGATGCGAGGATGACGGAGGCTGACAGAATAAAGAATATATTGAAAGGCACTGATGACGACGCTTTTCATATGCTTGTGGCCAAAGACCCACAAACCGCCATGGCCATGATTCAGCCCTGTCAAAGTTTTGATGAGTTGCGCTAGCAGCTAATTTCAACACGTCGCGCTAATACGCAAACAGCAGATATTTCGGCTTTGGAATGCAAAAAAACGGCCCCGACTCTACCGTATTGATGCCTCAAATTCAACAGTACAAACACGAAAAACTTGCTCGACAGCTCTCTCTTGTGGCCACCATCAACGAGAACCCCACAGCGCTGGACCACTCACTTCGCCGTGCTATTCAGACGTAAGTTGCCGAAGCTCTCCCTTCGCCCACGTCCCCAATAACTGCACCGCTGACTTATGCAGAAACCGTCCGCCGACCTCCTGCCCAACCGCCGCTCCCTTCATAGAGTACAGCCACCAACTACTACAGATCGTCAGTTTCAGTTTATCCGGTAAATTGACCCTTCACGCCACCTCGAGCACCTGTTAACTCTTGGCGTACTCCGGATAACCAGCCCGTCTGCTACAACTCCGGTATTCCAGAGCATGTAGCGCGTTTCTGTCGTCGCCGTAGCTTCTATTTTAATGAGGCTCAGCATTCCGGCAATGTTCCTCGGCAATCATAATCACATGTTACACCTGATGCACCTGACCCCCGCAAACGCCGACCAGACTTCAGCTCACGTCGATCTCCTTCACCCCGTCTTCGGTCTCCTTCCCCCATGCTTCGCTGTTCCAACCACGCCCAGGAAGAAAACTAACAGTCGCAGTTCCCGAGGCTAGAACTGCGCCACCAACGAAATTTCCAAGGCCTCATCTTTCGCCCCCTAACGAGATTGCCTTGTTTGTGGACGGTTTCGGCACAACTGCTCTTGTCAACACAGGTGGCGCTATTTGTGTAATCAGTGAAGTGTTATGCCGCAAACTGAACAAAGTGACGACTCCACTAGTTGATATTTCCTTACGCATAGTGAGTTCGCAGCACGTCCAGCCTTCTGCCACATGCACTGCTCGTGTTGTGATTCAAGGAGTGCTTTATACATCGTTGAATTTGTCGTCCTTCCGCACGCGTCTCATGAAATCATCCTGGGATGGAAATTACTTTCCGCTAATCATGCGGTTGTCGACTGCGCTCATGCACAACTCGCTTTGTTTCCGTTCAGCACGATATTAATAGATCTCCTTCGCTCACTCAAAAAGATGATCGTTGCCACTGGCGTTGTCATTTCAGCTTTTTCGGTCACCGTGGTGTCTATTTTGTGCAACTCCGTCCCTGATTCAACCGCTCCCTTTACACCGTCGCAAGAATGCGCTCGTCGCTGGAACCTTGTCGTCGCGTTTGCCATCATAACGCTTGCCGATGGTTCCAGTGTCGTGTACGTGTGCAATCTGTTCCCTTGTCCCACTACCTTATTACATGGCGAATGTATTGGGCATCTTGGCGCTTGTGACGCCATATTTCCTTTTGATGCCCCTTCCGATACGACGCCGATGTCCGTGCATACTGTCACGGCTGCCACCACACCCGCACTACCTGACGAAGACGTTCTGTCGCGCAGCTTGGACAGCGGGCTTACGCAAGACCAGCGCAATCAGCCCATTCAACTACTTGACCGTTTCCGTGCCTCTTTCGACCACGGACAACCTCCATTGGGACGCACGTCAGTTGTCGCTCACCATATCGACACCGGTCATCATAATCCCCTTCGTCAGCGCCCCTACTGCGTCTCGCAGGCTGAGCGTAACGTGATCACTCAACACGTCGATCAGATGTTCCAACGCGGTGTCATTCAATACACACACAGTCCTTGGGCTTCGCCAGTGGTCCTCGTGCGAAAAAAAATGGCACCATTAGGTTTCGCGTGGATTACCAGCGACTAAACAAGATCACACGCAAGAATGTTTATCCCCTGCCACGCATTGATGACGCCTTGGATTGCCTTCAAGGTGCGGAGTTTTTCTCTTCACTGGATCTGCACTCTGGATATTGGCAAGTGCCAATGGCCGTACCAGACCGTCCAAACACGGCGTTTGTGACCCCTGACGGCCCATATGAATTTAATGCAATGCCCTTCGGTCTTTGCAATACGCCGGTGACTTTTGAAAGAATGATGGACAGTGCCCTCAGGACACTTAAATGGCACATCTGTCTTTGTTATTTATATGACATAGCTATATTTTCTGCAAATTTCAAAACTCATCTTTCCCGTCTGGAACAAGTTCTCCAGTGCCTTACAGCAGCTGGGTTGCAACTGAACTTCAAAAAATGTCATTTTGGCGCCCGCAAACTCACAATTCTTGGGCACGTCGTCTCGAATGAAGAAATATCGTCAGACTCTGCCAAACTGCTCACCGTTGCCGAGTATCCCAAGCCTACCACCCTAAAGGAGCTCCGTAGCTTCGTAGGCTTCTGCTCAAGTTTTCGGCGTTTCGTCCGCAATTTTGCTTCTTTAATCACCCCCTAACTCAGCTTCTTTCTGGTAGGGTGAACCTCTCATGCTGGAATTACAATTATTGCGATGTCGCATTCACGACGCTGCGCCGGCTATTCACGTCTTCACTAGTTCTCCGGCACTTCGATCCCAATACACCTACTGAAGTTCACACGGATGATAGCGGTGTCGGCCTCGATGCCATTCTCGTTAAACGCAAAGATGGCTGCGACAAGTACATTGTCGCCTATGCCAGCCGTACCCTAATGAAGGCAGACTAAATATTCCACCACGGAAAGGAGTGCTTGGCTATCATTTGGGCTATAGGAAAATTTTGCACTTACCTTCACGGACGCCAGTTTGATGTCGTCACAGATTACCATGCCTTATGCTGGCTAGCATCCATGAAAGACCCTATGGCCCCCTCACTCGTTAGGCTTTACGCCTTCAGAAATACGACAGCCGCGTTGTTTATCGTTCAGGACGCAGACATTCAGACGCCGATGCCCTAACTCGTTCTCCGCTGCCACTGACCTTGTATTCTTACCAACTGCCATTTGCGACTCGTCATCGCCGAGCATCACCGACATGCCAGCCGAGCAGCGCAAGGATCTCTGGATGAATTCTTTGCTCGGCGTCCTCTCTCACAGTTTGTCAGAATCGACTTCACGGTCCCTCTCTCGTCATGCAAGACACTTTGCTATCCGTGAAGGCTTGTTGTATCGCCGCAATTACGAGACGGATGGCCGTCCTTTTCGTCCCCCGTCATTCGCACTCGGACATCTATGTCTGTGCTGCCTTTCACGATGACCCCAAGTGTGGTCACGTTGGAGTATTCACGACTTACTCTCGCCTTCGCCTAAGATACTACTGGCGTGGCATGTATTGGCACGTTCGCCAGTACGTTCGGTCATGTGCCACGTGTCATCGCCGCAAGACGCCTTCTCACAGCCTTGCTGGCCCTTTGCAACCCTTAACCTGTCCAGCAAGACTATTCAACAGCGTCAGAATTGATATTTATGGTCCTCTACCCAACACTCCTCGAGGCAACCGGTGGATTATCGTCGCCGTCGATCGTTTGACACGCTACGCTGAAACATCTGCGCTGCCTGCTACCAGTGTGAAAGACGCTGACGTCCTTTCTCCTTCACCATCTTATTTTGCGACCCGGTGCAGCTCGTGAGTTACTGAGTGACTGTGGACGCGTGTTTCTCTCGAACGCCGTCGACAAGCTGCTCAAGGAACGTCGCACTGTCCATCGGAAAACCTCGGCATACCATCCTCAAACTAATGGCTTGACAGAACGCTTTAACCGTAGGCTTGGAGATATGCTTGCCATGTACGCGTCTGACGACCACACTAATTGGGACCAAGTGCTCTCTTTTGCAACGTACGCGTACAACTATGCGCCACAAACAACCACCGGCTTCTCTCTTTTCTTCCTCCTGTACGGACGTGCACTATCATGCTGCATGGAAACCATTCTCCCTTACAGACCTGATTTTCCGAAGCGACGCCTGTTTCCGAATCAGCTGCGTATGCCGAAGAGTGTCGTCAACTCGATCGCTCGTTTACCGCGCAAGACCAATGGCGCCAGAAAACTCACCACGATGCCTCTGCGTCCAGTGCCCACTATTATCCAGGAATGATAGTTTGGCCCTGTGTCTGGTCTACCCCTCCCGGTCTTTCCCCGAAGCTTTCGTCGAAATCTCATGGCCTCTACGGTGTGGTGCGACGAAAATATCCTGTCAACTATAATGTAGAGTCCATTGAACCACCTTCGAACCATTGCTGTCGTGGGCGTGAAACGGTTCACGTATCTTGCCTCAAACCGTGCTATGACCCCCCTGTCATGCCATTTCCTTAGATCGTAAGGTTGGCTCCTTTCTGCGCGGGGAGTAATTGTACCGTAGCATAGTGGCGCGAGCTCTGGGCCAGCGTGAAAGAAGACGTTGATGTCCGTGTGGCTCGCACTTAGCGGATTCCTGCCTGTACCAGCTTGTTGCTGCTAGCGCTTGTTCAATATTAAAAAGTGTTATACGTGAACTCGCCCGTTGCGGTATATATAAAGTGAAGCAATACCTAAGGACACTGCGGGTGCGTAAATTTGAGTGTTCCAGTATTGGATGCTGACAATGTCGCAGTCGTTGGGGCCAAAGCCATAGACATGCGTTGATTTTTTATTATGAAAACAAAGCTTCACTGCAGGACATCCATCCTCTTCTTCCTCCAATTAGACAAATTCGAGAAAAAGCAAGCTTCGCAATCGAGAGAAACTTGTATTGTATTGTAGAAGTATGTATTGGTGTATGTAAAAAACTAAAATTGATGGAATTGTTATTCAGAATGGCCTGCCTTTGCTCTCGTCTTTCCGAAAGTAAAGATGGCAAGTAAACAGTTTTTTTAAACAGCATGAACTATCATCAGTCAACGAAAGCCCATGCGACTTTAATCATTAACTATGAACAATTACGGGACAAGTTCAATAGAGGAAGCGTGTGGGGCAGGCTACTCCTTAAGAAAAAAAGGGAAAGATAAGAACAGTGCGGTTATCGAAACCTACACGTTGCCTTAGTTATTACATCAGAAGCAGCAAATGGCATGCGAAATATCAGAGCTACAAAGAAACCAAAAAGAAAGGAAACGCAAGCACGAAAAACGAAATAAAACAAAAAGTGTAAACGACCATGAGACGAAATCTCACTCGCAGCGGCTTTTTCGAACAAACAGTCGCACATACAGCGTACTTCAATAGCGTGCAAAGCTTAGCCCCTTAGTTTAACATCATAGTGAAGCACCACGAAAAGACGCACACATAAGATAAAGAAGTGCACAGCGCAGGTAATGAATGACTCAGCGCACTTGTCTGAGGTGAGACAAGTGTCTTGCGTCGTTTTGGTAATTCGATAGCTTCATTGCGACAATGCAGCGTTTCTTGGCAAGAGAACCTGTGGCGGCCTTGAACCCATCAACGCGGGCTTCGGCCAAGGAGGACTAAAAAAATTGCCCGCAGCTTCCCTCGGGTGAACACTGAGGAGGATGCGGAAGCATGTAATTGGTTAACGGGTGTTAAATTGCGACTTACTTGGGTCGATGGCTAAATTGGTTAACGTGGTTGTGAAATGGGGTGTTAAATGAGTGAACACGTACGGCACGTATGCGAAAGGGCGGTGTTTTATTTATTGCGACGAACTTTGAGGACGATGGCTTTGTGGTCGGTAAAGTAAAGAGTGAGTGGATCGGGTTGCATCGGTCGTAGGTCGAAATTTGCAAAGACGTGGTCGATGCAGGTTCCGCGAATGGTGGTCGGCTGGTGGTGTTTGCAGTGGTCGTGCGTTGCGCGTTTCAGCGAGTGTCGCGACGCCATGTATTCGACTATCCAATCGTCCTTGATGACGTCGACGTTGAAGTCGCCAACTAGCATGAACGGTCGATGTTGTGGTTGTTGTTTTCTGTAATCTTGCACGGCCTCGTCGACGTACTTTTCTACGGCGGCACGAGAGAGGTTTGGCGCGAGGTACATCGTCATGACGTCGACGCCACAGACGGTAGCAACGCAGTGCTCGCCGTTGGCGCGTTGTTGAACGCCGGGGCGACGGCGCGACGGCGCATGCGCGCGCGTCAGCTGTCGAATGTTTGAGAAGCGGTGCGGACGGCGCGGACGGCGCACTACAAGGCGCGAGTATAAGATGCTTCCGCATCTAAAATATTGCTGGAGTGGAAGCTCCCGCAATGCCTTGCCAGCAGAAATGAAGCAAGCTTTTGCCACTGCGAAGATGTCGGGAACATGTTTTTTTCTGAAAGTGCCCACTTAAAGATCAAGTGGCTTTAATATGTCAGTGTAAATTCTACGTTAGTTCTATATTAAAAGATAGCTGTTCCCGACCAGATAACACAGAGAAACGAGTGTGGGTGACTGAATTTTTCAAGTACTTTGCCTCTAATTGGAGGCCCACACACACAAAAAAAACTAGTAACACTAAGACGCACTTGGAGCACTATGTGACATCAAAAAGTTTCCACAAAACACTCGTCGGGCATGCGAGGGAAACGCTCTGTTCTTAATCGCAGAACGGTGATACTTCATCATGCCCCTACTAAGATGGCCGCCGCAGCCTCCATCTTGACAGAGGCATGGCTTCATTCCTAGGCAATGATTTCCACTCCAGCAATTTTTTTTAATCCTCCTTGGTTTCGGCCAGGACGTCTCCGCCATGGAGGCCGTCAAACAGGAACTCGACGCCAACTTTAAGGTCAACGTGCAGTACAAAGTGAGTTGGTGGATCTCGAAACTGGCCACATAATTCTTCAAAGGGGCCCTCGAATATTTTTTAAAGACCTCATTGTTTTACATATTTTACTAACGGGTTGCGTAGATGGAAGGAATAGGAAATTGGTGCATCAAATACGGTTATTCAGCGAAGAACACCCAAAATACAATGAAATGAACTGCTACCCTCAGCTCAAATTTCGCGAAATCACCAGAACACTTTTCCATCACCGTACGACGTCGGAGGGCTGCCCAATAAAATGAACTAAAAGTTATACCGTATAGGAAGGTTGTATGCCTATATCGCCCGTTATTTACAACGTATTGAGAATGCCTTTGCAATGGTAATAAATAATGTGGTGCTTGAGAAGGAGGAGGAGGAAGCAACTTTAATGACGCCGAAAATGGGTCAGGTGAAGGAGAGAGGTAGGGTCAGGGAAAATGAAGACGGTGAGCCCTCAGGCCGCTCTAGGTGGCCGAAATTCCATGTTCTTCGGTGTACAATGTGCTTCATGTGCTTTGTGCATGGTGTACATGTGCATGGTGTACATGTGCGATTCCATGTGCTTCAGCGTACAATGCGGAGTCGGTCGCCCGGTCGTGAGTTGCGCAGAGCACGCAGCCTCTCATCGCTCCTGTTGCTCAGCCCCTCAAAGGGAGAATTCGGCTTGTATGGGCAATTTCTATGTATGATGAAAGTCGGCTCGGGGACTCGAGCAGACACGACAATGAGGTGAGGTGTCATGCGGGTGAATTTTAGAATGTATGAAGGGGGAAATCACGGTGCCCGTTTGAAGTCGGCGCCAAATGATTTGCTAAGTCCGGACAGTGATTTATGGGCTGGTGGGTAGATCATGCGGGAATCGCGGTAATGTAAAGTAATAATATGGTAGGTGAATAGGCACTCTTGCACACTGTGAAAAGAAGGCGGGCCTGCCCGGTTGACGAGAGCTCGCCCTTGTTCATGGACGGCTGTATTCCTGGGATGTCCACAATGCGTGGGAACCCAAAAAATGGTGAAAGTTCGTTGAGAAGGAGAAAGGAATTGTAGGATACAGTGTAGGTGCATGAATTCGACGCATAGGCAAATTAGGAATGGCCGTTTTTGAGTCTGACAAGATATACTCCGCCTGCGTGTGAGCATATGCTAACGCAATCGCTGCTTCTTCCACCTCGATCGGTTGAGCCAATGCTCGAAGGTGGCCCTACAAAGTATTTTTTGGGCATTGTCTAATACTTCCACTGCAAAGAGAGGACGATGGGAGTATTCTGCGGCATCGACATAAGTGACCATAGTCGAAGATTCGTAGCGCTTATGAAGCGATCTAGCTCTGGATATCCGCCGGTCGTGACTATAGATGAGGTGGGTATTTTTAGGCAATAGCGGTATCAAGAGACTGTCGCTAATTTGTTCTGAGGGTGATTTTGTGGAGGTGGTGCGTCCTGTGAGGTCAATTTTAAGGCGCTGAAGGAGCAGACTTCCTGTTCCGGATTGCGAAAGCCGGGCAGTAGCTGATGAGGTGCGCTTCGATTAGTTCATCAATTGTGTTATGCACCCCCAACTGGAGAAGATCGCTCATAGCGGTACTCTTAGGTAAGTGCAGAGCAGTTTTATATGTTTTGCGAATGAGACGATCCATCTGATTTCTCTCTAGGAATGAAAGGGACAGATAAAGGAGGAAATTAGTAATTTTACACAGGCAGAATGCTTGGACAAGGCGGCGTGTGTCGACTTCCCGCATGCCCCTGTGGCTATTAGAATTCCACTTTATGAGGGTGGATATATTCTGCACCGAGTGCCGTATAGTACCCATGGCTATGGAATCGGAGCCATATTGTTTACCTGGGGGATGAGTTGATCATCCTTATATACGGATATTTCCGGAGGGAAAGGGTCGCTGGGATGAATGAGAAGGGGTTCAGATTCAGGAGCTGAACAGCTGAGGCCAATGCTCCGAGCGTATTCTTGTACCTTTAGTGCTGCTCTCTGGAGGGTGACAGCTCCCCTAGATCTAAGATGGACGACTTCGGGTACCTTATAGTGGAAACGTGCAAGCTAGGGGAACAATTTGTAGTGGTTGGTGATTTTAACGCCCCACAGACGTCATGGGGATACCTATCGGGTACACGTAAAAGTACCAAGTTCAAATGCCTCATCTGCAATCAGAGATTTACACTGTTTGCAGACCTGCAAGAGCCAACCAGAATAGGAACCAGCGCAACCAGAGATACGTTCCCTGACCTAATCTTTGTAAGGGGAGTAAGCAATTTTAACTGGTCAAATCTACATGAAACATAAGGTAGTGATCATTGCATAATTTCCACTACACTGCACATCTACAACCCTCGTGCTCCAGAGCGAACGGTCCGTCTCACTAATTGGGATACATTTAGAAAACAACGCGCACAGACTGACCACAATGGGACACATTTAAATGAATGGCTAAAGTGCCTGCAAGCCGACCTTGATAAAGAGCTGTGTGAAGCACGCAGAAGCCTCATGAAACACTGGCGTAGGCATAGACACAATCACAAGCTTGAACTTCGCATTGCTCAACTCACGTTGTAAGCCGAAACATGCTTCACAGAGCTTACGAGGAACAATTTGCACAACTTTTGTACGTCACTTAATGGAGCGCTAAGCACTGCGTGCACGTGGGCTATACTAAGAGCCCTTGTTGACCCGAAAAGTACCAAGTCCTAAATGAGCAGTCCCATCCGAACACTTCTTCACAAGCAGGATGGGGACGACAGTAGCATCTTAGAGACGCTTCAAGAAAACTACATCGCTGTAGGCCCTCAGCCAAAATATAAAAACTACATATATACAAAGTCAACACCGCTGGATGCTGATATCACTGTGCACGAAGTTCGAGCTGCCATTCTTAATATCAAGCGCAACACAGCACCAGGGAAAGACAACATCCAATACTCTCTCATACGAAACCTCAACGACGAAGATCTAGAACAGCTCACAGGTTTTTACAACACTTACTGGAAATCCGGGACGTTACCCCAGGAATGGAGACACGCCGAAATAACACTAATTCCTAAGACTGGCAAACCCTTAGAGCTTGGAAACCTGCGACCAATCTCGTTGACGTCTTGCCCCGGTAAATTAATGGAGCACGTCGTCCTCCAAAGACTGCAACCATATTTTGAGGCCCGGTGATTTTTTCCGGACACACTGGGTACCGGGTCCATCTTTCCACGCAAAACGTACTTCTCCAGCTAAAACAGGAAGTAATGGACAGGCTCAGTTCTACGCAATCCAAAGCTCTTCTTGCCTTGGACATCCGCAGTGCGTTCGACAACGTCTCGCATGACCTAATATTGAATAATCTCACGTTGACCTGCTGCGTACGACGAGTTTACGACTGTGTGAAAGCTTTCCTATCAAACAGAATAGTAAAAATAGGATTAGGCTCTCTTCGCAGTGACATCATCAAGCTCACGGGTAAAGGCACGCAACAAGGACCGGCGTTATACCCGACCCTCTTCAACGTTGCCATGGCTAAGTTACCGCCTCTACTCGCCACCATTCCAAGTCTGCGACATGCTTTCTACGCAGACGACGTCACTATATTTGCGAACAAAGGCTCAGACGGAGAAATACAAGTTGCCCTCCAAGAAGCAGTAAATACAGTTCAAGCATACGCACGAGCAGGTGGTTTAAAATGCTCTGCAAATAAGTCGGAACTTCTATTCATTCGTCGTCCCCAGTGAAATCCCGACAATCGCCTACAAATCACAGTCACCTTAGAGGACCATGTAAATCCCTGCGTACAGATAGTCCACGTCCTTGGCCTTCATATACAAGCTGATCTCAAGGCAACGCATACCATGAAGATATGAGAACAGCAAGTTTCTCAAATCATGCATATGATCTGCCGCATCACCAACCGAAGACATGGACTTTAGGAGCAAGACATTCTAATTATAGCTAATGCCTGTATAGTAAGTCACATCACCTACAACGTGCCTTATCAAACCCTAACGCTTGCACAAGAGAGAAGACTGGACATTCTCCTCCGTGGAGCCTACGTACGCATCCACCAACCATATCCTAGCCATGGGTGTACACAACAATCTGAGGGAACTAAGCAAAGCACAACGTAATAGTCAGCTACGAAGACTCCGTAGCACCCAAGTGGGAGAGCGGCTACTCGTCAGGCTAGGGTACCCTCCAAATTTATGTAAATACAGCACACCAGGGAAATAGCTACCCACTGACTTCCTAGCAAGAATTAAAGTCGCGCCACTTCCACGCAATATGCTCCCTGAGCGCAACGCTCAGCGACGGCGGGCAAGGATGAAAAACCTCACGCACCTCATCACCAGTCTCCTCCAAACACTCTCTTATACTGCGAAGCCGCTAGGCACCACTCCCGCAGGTTTACCGTTGGAGCAGTGGTGAACAATGATCACGACGTAGTAGCCTCAATCAGCGTACCTACAAAGAACATATCTGAGGCCGAAGAGTACGCCATCTCCCTGGCGATTTCCCACGCTGACATAAACCTTCATCACACAGATGTCATTCTAATCTTTACAGACTCTAATAGATACCTGCCGTGCCTTCACACGGGGTATTGTCTCACAGCATACACACCGAATTTTGAACAGCGCATTCCACATGCCACACCAGTTCCGACCACTCACTAACCGGGATCCGGAGGAAGAGCTGTCCAACCCATATGAGGAGGACACAAACACGGAACTTGTAGGATATCGAGACACTCTCGATTACTATAGACGAGAACGCATTCGGTATCCTCCACCACACCACACGCTTACACGAGAAGATGCAACTGCGGTGCGTCAACTGCAGGCGAACACATTTCCGAACCTCTATTTCCTCCACATCCTCCATCCCACTTCTTACCCTGACAAAGCCCTGGCTGTGGAGTGGTACCGACGTTATTTCACCTAACGCTGGAATGCAGCGTCCGCCTGCCAGTCGCTCTGCCAACTCCTCTCCTATTCCTACCCTACAAGACTGGGAGACCACGCTGCGTGATGAAAGCCCGAATGGCCAGCGGGCGCAGGTTCGGCGGGCGTGCGACGCCGGAGCGGCTGTTGGAGCTCTGGACTGAGAGCCCACACGACATTTTTCTATGATTGAAATAAGAAGTTTCTCTCTCTCTCTCTCTCTCTGGAGGGTGTATTCGATTGGGCCACAGTTGCCCGTTGTGGTCCAAAGTGCGATGTCATCGGCGTTCAGTAAGTGTTGTAGGGCCCGTATGGTAGCTAATTTTTGCGCGAGGGGGATCAGAGTTCTATTAAAAAGGAAATGAGTGTGGTGCTTGAAGAGTGAACCGCACGTGCGAAACTCGGCAGCTTGCGAATGCATCTATAATATTTCTAGTATTATTGAATTTTCTCGCTACGGCGTCTATGTATTTTTGCTCTTACGTTTTTTTCCTTTACTTTCCTTAAACAGCGGCGCCTGGGGCGTCTCGGCGTGTTCCCTCCAATGCGATGGCGTTCGGTGCCTTTTTTGGCACACGCTGTCAATGCCGGAAGACTTTACCGTTTGACGCTCATAGTGAGAAGCCGTGCTAAAAAAATATACCCCACAATGGGAGAGTTACGTGCCGCTGTCAGATGTGTGTTTAACAAAAAAGCAGGTAACAATCGACGGTGCACCAAGCGTCCGTTCTGCGAAATTGTGGGCGTCTAATTTCCTCTCGTGGTGGTGACTAAGGCACGGCAAGTGGTGGCTGGTGGCATGGAGACATGGGCCGACGTCTGAAAGCCTCCTGCAATGGTTTCGACGAAGGTGCGCCTGTAGGTGGCTGGTAGTATGATGTAATAGGCGGGCGGGTGGTGGACGGCGGACAGCGTCGGCGTAACTCAGTTGACGCTGATCGCGACCAAGATCAGCTGCTGAAAAAGCGTGCCTTAGTTCGTCACGAACGACTGCGGCAACGGCGGTCACTGATGTATCCACTGGAGGGGTCCAAAGCTTCTGAATTTCTTCTCGGACAATATCTCTGATCAGGTCACGTAGGGAGCCCTGATTGTCCAGAGTCACTGAAGCGGCGTTGATTGGGGTGGTAGTAGACGTGCGATCATTTTGCCTCAATCTTTGGTGCAGAGCAGGCTCAATGGCAGTGGCTTCTCTTATAAAATCGGCCACGGTAGTTGGGGCATTGCGCACAAGTCCAGCGAACAGTTGCTCTTTCACGCCACGCATAAAGTAGCGCAACTTCTTCTCCTCGGACATGTTGGGATCAGCCCGATGACAGAGGCGCGTCACGTCTTCAGCAAACATGGCCACAGTTTCGTTAGGTTTTTGAAGCCTTAACTCGAGCAACTGCTGAGCCCGCTCTCGACGGTCGACGTTAGCAAAGGTGTCAATCAGCTGCTGACGAAAGGCATCCCATGTGGATATACGGCCTTCTCGATGCTGAAGCCACGTGTGAGCACCATCATCGAGTGTGAAGTCCGTGCGTGCGAGCTTCTGTTGAGCAATCCACTGGTTGATGTCGGCAACGCGTTCGTAATGCTCAAGCCACTCTTCAACATCTTCACGTGGGGCACCACTGAAGCGATCAGGCACAAGCGGTTGAAGAAGTTTTACCTGGGCTAGATTGGAAACGAGGCTGCCTTGTTTCCCTTGGACCAACTGTGGCTGGCTAGCGGAGGCCATTGGTAGAGGTACGTAATGCCTGGTAGAATGTTCGTCGAAGGAGGTCAGCTCAGGAGATAGGTCTAGCAACTACCGACTGAAGTGGTGCACTGGTGTCGTAACAGGTGGCTGCGTGTCGGGACTTGATGGACGGCTCCCAGATGGGGTTTTGGGAGCATCGGCAGGCTTGCAACCCAGCGCCTCCACCAGTGTCACGGTTCAACGTAAGCAGTGCACCGAGACGTTGAGTCCGAGAACCGACTGCGTGTGTTTTTATGCAGGAGCCAAGAGCAGGCGAGCAAAACAAAAGCACGTCGTCTTCTTCAGTCCCCCTTTTCACGAGCTGTTGGCGCGGACAATCGCCTTCGTTCTTTGTTTCGGGCACGGCAATATATATATATATATATATATATATATATATATATATATATATATATATATATATAATATATATATATATATATATATATATATATATATATATATAACTTACAAGAAGAATCGCAATCGCAGAGTTCCAAAACGAGGAAACCTTTTTGAAGTTTGCAGTCATCCGATAAAAAAATGCCTTTACAGAGTCTCAGTACATATATTTTCTGCAAAGATACATTCATTTTCGTGGCTCAACCAAGGCTCCTTTTGATTATGTGACGTGACATGGACGACCGGCTTTGCTGTCCACATCGCTATCGCCTCAACTTTTGCCTTGTTATGCTATATGGTGCGATAGGTACATGATAGTGACGCAACAGCTCTAGAAGGCACACGAGTAGCATATATGGGTGTACTGAACAAGTTGTGGGGTGGGGCAAAGCATAATAACTCGACAAAAAATATTGAACGAAAATGCAATTACAAATTCAATGCCGGGTGAGGTCCCCTTGGCTCGAACCTCCTGCCCCCAGTGATTGTCGAGAAGCTTATTGGTGCATTTATCAAGAAACTTGAACACACTCCGACGACAAATCGGAATATTTTCACCAATCGTATCTTTGGCATGCCCTACACGATCAGTCCGATCACTAAGTTGCACCAATACAACACCGTTGGCGAGGCATACATCAATGATATACAAAAAGGGCATAGTACGTACAGTTGATAAATAACATTACTGCTGAAATTTGCGAGGTGGAGCGTTTAAAGGAGAGCGTAATTTGACGCAACAGGTCACTATTGTTGGCTAATTCTACACACGACAAATTTTATTGAAGTATAAAGTACTTCATATCTTGGTAATAACCAAGATACTTTTTCATGACTTCTGACCGAAAATAGAAATTGTTTTAGTTACACACATTACAACATTCTCATTTTCATGTATTTATATCGTATTATGCTTCAAATGAAGTGTTGAATAGCTGCAATCAATAAGGCAGTATCTGTTTAAAAGAAACGGTGCTGTAGATCTTCCGATGTTGCCGCCAGCATGGATCATTATTTTGATCATCTGGGCTCCGGTGGTCTATTGGAAGTTGCGTGGTATATACGCATTGCATATGAATTTTCCGAGATAAAATGACAACCTGTTGTGTTCCAAGCACCCCTGTGTCACGAGCGAGCCTCCGAACCCGCGAATGACCGGATGCTGAAACTGCTTCCAGATGTTGACTCCTCCCCTTCCCCCGCTCGGCGCAAACGAGCCACCGTTCGTTTCCCCCGGCAGTTCGGCCGCCGCCTCCATCCGAATAGGAATAAACTTGTTTTTAACCGTTCGAGGCTGTCTGGGCTTTTTGGACTACCGCGACCAACGCGTACGTCTATGGGCCGACGACAACACCGGGCATAACAGTGGCGACGAGGAAGTGGATTTGGACCAACGCTACGCAACGATATTGACAAGCTACAAGCTATGGCTACACACGGGCTTCCAAATCGGCTACCCAAATTCAACGGCTCATCATGGTCATCGTGGTTCGGACGCCTGCAATTTTACTTCGAGGCTAACAACATCACTGATGCAGCAATGAAGAGGGCCAACCTGCTAACGCTGTGTGGGGAGCAGACATACGACACAGTCTGTGCCCTGATTCAGCCACGCACTCCAGCAACCGTTGACTACGACGACATCGTAGCAGCGCTACAAGAGCACTATGACCCAAGGCCACCGGAGGTCTACTGTCGAGCCCGCTTCCAACAGCGAGACCATCTGGAAGGTGAAAAAGTGGCCGAATACGTAGCGGGTCTCAAAAAGCTCGCTGCTCACTGCAATTTCGGGACGTTGACCGCGATAGCTGCAGCTACTGCGCAGGAGGGTGGATTGACTGCCACACCTGCTAACACCACTATGCTCCCCTTGGACGTTATGTTGCGTGACCGTTTTGTGTGCGGACTGCGTGACGCAGGCCTACAACAACACCTGTTCGCGGAAACGGGTCTCACCTTCTCCAAAGCCTACGACATCGCCCAACGAGCGGAGAGCGCCGGTCACCAGCAGAGGGATAATCGACGGAACGTCGAGCCGGTGCATCACACCAGTCAGCAGTCAGGTCATTCCACGTCTAAGGCGAAATCAAGCAGAAAGACACAGCGCTGTTGGCGATGCGACGACATGCACGATCCCGAGGTATGTCGATACAAGACAGCGACCTGAAATTTTTGCCAAAAACTGGGACACATTGAAAGGGCATGCATCTCGAAGCGCAAACAGCTCGGACCGAAAACTTCAGTGCAACGGAACAACAATGTCGACGCACAGGAGGGCCAGACGCAAGATACAAGCCGAACAGCACTAACGTCATCGGCACTATATGACTTAAACGCCATTGTGAACCTCGGAACGAGACCGAAGATTACAACTGAAATTATGCTGCACCATCGCCTTATCAGGTTTGAGGTGGATTCCGGAGCAGCATGTACGCTCATCAGCGAGGACAGTTTTATCGCTACTTGGCGTGAGAACGCGCCAGCTCTCCAGCAAGACGACACGCAGCTGAGAACGTGGTCCGGACATTCCCTTCCACTGCTGGGCTGTGCCAACGTAGACGTGTACTACAACGGGCAGACCCATCAGCTCCCCTTGCTAGTCGTCCACGGTTCTGGATCAAGCCTTTTAGGACGAAATTGGTTCACCCCCCTTGGAGTGGTCATTGGCGGAGTTCACCACACACTCAATTATCCGTCAGTGGAGCAGCTTCAAGATAAGTACAAAGTGGTTTTCTCCGAAGAAATACCAGGGAAGAACGGACCTCCAGTCACACTGGAGCTGCGGGAGGATGCGACGCCGAAAGTTTTGAAAGCTAGGTCGGTGCCTTTCACCCTACGAACGTCAGTCGAGAATGAGCTTGACCGACTGCAGGAACAAGGGATCATCGAACCGACGCAACATTCAGAATGGGCGACCCACTCGTTGTCGTCCGAAAGAAGAACGGTACCCTACGCCTCTGCGGAGACTACCGGAGCACTGTCAACCTGGCGACAAAAGGATCTTCCTACCCACTGCCGACACCGGAAGAAGTTTTTAGCACGCTTCGTGGTGGAAAAATCTTCAGCACCTTGGACTTGACACAAGCCTACCAGCAGCTGAAGGTGAACGAATCAACGTCTGAACTGCTCACAATAAACACTATTAAGGGTCTTTACAAAGTTAAAAGGCTACCATTCGGAAAATCTGCAGCGCCACCTATCTTACAGAAATTTATAGAGTCTACACTTAGCGGGATCCCAGGTGTTTGCGTCTACTTGGACGATGTTATTGTCGGTGGCGCCTCCAATGAAGAGCACACAGAACGCTTGGAGCTCATTTTGGAAAGGCTAGCAAATGCTAATTTGCGCATCAGTAAAAAAAATGTGTTTTTGCGGTGCCTGAAGCGAAGTTTCTTGGACATCAAAATGACGCGCAGGGTATCCATCCCACTGAAGACAAAGTGCGTGCAATCACCGAAGCATGAGCGCCTACTAACAAGCAAGAACTGCAGTCGTTTTTGGGGCTATTGACGTTATACGACCGGTTCTTAGAACATCGAGCTACAGTGGCCAATGAGCTATATCAGCTCCTGCAGAAAGAAGTCCCATGGACTTGGTCGCCACGCCACCAAGAGTCATTTGTTGCCCTTAAGCAACTACTTCACAGGTCTACTGTTCTGCGACACTACGACGAAAGGAGACCCCTACTGCTAGCCTGTGACGCATCACCATACGGAGTGGGAGCAGTCCTCTCCCAAGTTGATGACCAGGGACGGGAAGCCCCGATCGCTTTTGCTTCGCGCACCCTATCGCAGGCAGAGAGGAATTATTCCCAGCTAGATAAAGAGGAACTTGCCATAGTCTACGCAGCAGATCACTTTCGGCAGTACATTACGGGCAGGAAAGTGACTTTCATAACAGATCACCGGCCCTTATTGGGTATTATGGGTCCCCAGAAGCCAATGCCACAGTTATTGTCGCCGCGAATGACACGATGGTGCATCAAGATGTCGGCGTACGATTACGAACTCGTACATCGCACTGGGAAGAAACACCAGAACGCTGACGCACTAAGCCGCCTGCCGCTAGACACCACAATAGATGAACCACCCCCGCCGGGTGATATACTCATGTTCGAGGTGCTGCCGAACCTTCCGCTAACAGCTGACACGATAGCAGCATCAACGCAGGAGTGCACTGTCTTGAAGGAAGTCTACGCAGCTATACAAGAAGGCAACGTGCAGAAGCTAAAGGGTGAAAACTTCAACGCTTACCGCAAGCGAGCTGCGGAGTTGAGCACTTATCGCGGTTGCGTCACCTTGGGATCAAGAGTTGTAATTCCAGCGGCACTTCGCGAACAGTCCATGTCCCTTGTCCACGCAGGCCATCGAGGCATTGTTGCCATGAAAAAGTGCGCCAGAAGTTATATGTGGCCTGGTATCGACCATGATATAGAAATAACAGTTCACAATTGCCAGCCTTGCCAAGGCAACCACAGAAGCCCGATAAAAGCCCCTATTCCTGAATGGGAAAGATCAGACACGCCTTGGCACACTCTGCGCAATGATTTTGCTGGACCTATCGAAGGGTGTTCGTTCCTGGTGGTTGTAGACGCACACACCAAGTGGCTGGAGGTAAAAGATATGGCTACAACGACATCGGCAGCAGTTATAGACACTCTGCGGTCGTTGTTTGCAACGTTTGGCCTACCGCGCAAGGTGGTCTCGGACAACGGCCCTCCGTTTGTGTCCACGGAGATTCTCAACTTTCACAGCGACAACGGCACCTCTTCTGTCACATCAGCTCCTTACCACACGGCTACGAACGGACAAGGCGAGCGCTACGTGGCTGAGCTAAAGCGCGCCCTTACTAAAGATCAGACTGGGACAATGCAACGCCGCATCGCACGCTTTCTCTTCAGACATCACAACACTGTTCAAAGCACTACTGATCAAACGCCAGAGAAATTGATGTTCGGACGAGAAATGAGAACCCAGCTGACAGCAGTTGTCCCAGAGCCCCCAGCGAAAGCACCGTCGGAGGAAGAAAAGCTCCCGCATAGCAGGAGAATTGAAAGTGGACAGCGCTTATACGCCCGCCAGTTCCACAGAAAGCCCGGCCGGGTTGAAGCGACGGCACTCAAACGCATAGGTTTGCAGTCATGGCTCGTCGACATTGGTGGAAAGGCTACACGCCGCCACCTTAATCAGCTACACCGTTCAGGTGATTTGCCAAGGGAACCTCCTATTCAAGCAGCCACCTCGACGGAAGCTTCGTTCCACTTGGCCTGGCATCTCGCACCAGATGAATTGGCGCCGCCGCCCGCTGGCCCTGAACACAAGAGAAACGACACCCAGCGAGCGTAGGCTTCTCTTCCTAGTGCGTCCAGAGCGTCCACGCGCCCACGGCGGCCCCCAGATTGCTTCCAAGCGACAATCTAAGGAGGGAGGAGATGTTGTGTTCCAAGCACCCCTGTGTCACGAGCGAGCCTCCGAACCCGCGAAGGACCGGATGCTGAAACTGCTTCCAGATGTTGACTCCTCCCCTTCCCCCGCTTGGCGCAAACGAGCCACCGTTCGTTTCCCCCGGCAGTTCGGCCGCCGCCTCCATCCGAATAGGAATAAACTTGTTTTTAACCGTTCGAGGCTGTCTGAGCTTTTTGGACTACCGCGACCAACGCGTACGTCTATGGGCCCACGGTAACACTGGACATAACACAACCATTCCTAGTAAAAAAACTGTAGGACTCATTACCATATTTCCTAATGTAAAAAGTGCGTCCAGTTGTGCGCGTGTCTTCATTAGGCGATATATTAAGCCGCGTGTCTTCATTAGGCGATATATTATTATATAATAAACATCTTGAGAAAAACAGTTGGGCTTATTTCTAATTACTCTACTTTTAGTCGTCTCTAATTTAAATATTTATTTTGTACTACAGTTTCAATCGCATCGATATTGTATTATTTCTTTCTTTTGTGAGTTTCCGTCACTTTTTTTTTTCATGCGCCATTTCATTTGCTGCTGGGCCACACAACCTTCAGTTACATGCCAGGCTTTATATTATTTGTCTTTTCTTCCTTACTATAGCTTTTATTTTTTTATTTTTCTATTTTTTTGTCTCAGAGGTGAACTTTTTATGTGGTGTATTTGGTTGACCGCTCTTTTTTCTACCTCGGAGTCACCAGATGCGGATGCAGCTCGCAATCAGAGCGCTAGAGGCAGCGTACAGACCGAATACGTCGGCAATCTCAGAGCAGCGTGCCTGTAGCGCCACTGTGCAGTCAACACAGAAAGCTGTCAGGTAAACACTCATGCGCGACATCGACAAATGGTGCCGATCAGTTTACTGGACATTTCCGACAAGTCTGGACGCAGCGACAGCCTTCTGAGCTCAGCACATAAACTTGGCGATTCTCATCATCCAAGCTGCTATTTTCATGGCAAATCACGTGCATGCCTGAGAGCTGGTGTCACGACAGCATAGACATTTCATCCGCCTTCTTATTGACATGGTGCATATATGGCTTCGTTGATGCGAACTCGCCAGAGAGACGCTCAAAAACGCCACAAACAACGCACGAGAATGAAGTAATACGCACCTGGTCGTGTCCCCTTCCGAAATGCGCATTCGCGCTGTAGGTGCTGTATACCTGCAGAAAGCCTCGTCATTTGCCGAATTGTGTCACGTGATTTGTCTTTTCGGTCAGATTGTGCAACGCTATTCCTTCGAAGTCAGAGTTGCCGGGAGCACTCTAACTCAGAGGCGGATGCTCCAAACAACCAACCGAAAATATACTCCGAGCACTGGAATTCTACCAACCGAATGTGCAGCCACTTTTCAGACCGCTCCAGAGTGCTTGTAAACGTCCAACCAAATGCGCCAAATGTAATCCAGCTGTCATCTGCCGAGCGACAAGAGAACTGTATGGCTCGAAGCACCTGAGTCAGAATGTCCACTCGAATATTTTTGTTTGTTCAGATACTTCCTGAATCACAATTTCTTGTAATATGACGAAATATGTCATTAGCCATTTTACACCCATTTCCCTGTAGCTGCGGCTGTTTTTTGTGTTATCCTACAGTATTCTTGCTTTAGCCTACTTTCCTTTATTTTTGATAATCTCATACATTGTATTTACTTTTTTGCCTGGCGCCCTTTTATAATGCCTTTTAGGGTCTGTAAGATATTTGTTAATGAATAAAAGAAATGTGTTTTAGCGATTTCATTTCTTCTCTTTCTTTCCGACAACTTCTACTGCGGCATCACTCATGGCTGATACGCTGTAGGGGGTTGACCGACTGCCAGGACCTAACCAAATAATTATGGCAAGAGTTTCGCTGTACTCGTTCGCTCGGTTACACTGCAGTGGCCTACCACTAGAGACGGCTCTCAGACGTTGAACTGGTGCCTAAGAACGCTGCTATCGAAAAAAAAGTGAATTTTTCGCAGCAGTTTCCCAGACATGTCTGATTCGCTGCCTATTGTGTGTGAGTGGAATGGCACATATCCAAAATTTGAACAGATACGCTTACGAGAAGTGTTTCTTATTGGCAGATAAGCAAAGGATTTATGTTTTAAGATGTTATATTCTTCAGCGAACAATATTTGAGGTACTGTGTGAAGTCTAGTTCGTGTTATTTCAGCAATATCCTTTATAAGCCCAGCGAGAGAAGAGAATAAATGGGTAGATATTTTTGAAAAAAAGGTATTACGCTCTAATTGCTCATATAACATACATTTTAGGGAACTTCAATTACATCCTTATCATTAGTGAAGGTGGCGCTCTAGTGGCAAAGATGCGTAATACCTGTCCTAAGAAGTGTGGCAGCTTGGGCTAGTTGGTATGGCATGACGATAGTTATAGCGCGAAAACAAAATGACGACACAGAGACAAGAAGGACACGAAAGACACGAGCGCTATCACAAATGGGTCGTCAAGTTTTAGACATTTTAGATGGGTCTGAATAAACAAGCCGAGTTGCTTTTGCCACGTACCACTTACTGTCACAATGACACGGAAAGGCATGTCAACCTTATGTGTTTTGGCAGAAAAAAACATGCTGAGCCCAATTTTGTCACGTTTGCTAATGTGCTGTGCTAACTGTTTTAACTCTAGTTTACGACACATTTCTCTGGCCTGCGTTTTTACCCTATCTAGACGAATGTCGGTACAACATTTGAAAACAGATTCGATAGCTGTGACCGCCTTTTCCAGGTACAAGCAATTAGGAAGAACGGCGAAACCACCCTCCTTATCTGACGGCACGACACAAAGTTCATTGTCTCTAAGAAACTTGGTCGTCTTCCGCACCGGAAGGCTGTTGCTGGTAGGCTTACCCCGTAGGAGCACGTCGACGCCTTCTGAGATGCACCTGTCTGAATCCTCAGCGCTCGTGTCTTTCGTGTCCTTCTTGTCTCTGTGTCGTCGTTTTGTACTCGCGCTATAACTATCGTCACCTGTCCTAAGTAGACAGTCTTCTACAACTTGAAGTGGACTATTACTTACCTCGAAGCACTGCTGTCTTTCGAGGTTGTTGTACATTACTGTCGTTTTATGCAGAATAATTTTAAGACCCACCTTCAGGCTCTCCTTGTCTAACTCCGTAATCATGAGTTGTATTTCGTCCACTGAGTTACTCAGCAATGCAATGTCATCGGCGAAGCGCAGGTTACTAAGGTACTCATCGTTAAATCTTATGCCTAACTGTTCGCAATCTAAGCCTCTCAAAACCTCCTGTAAGCACGTGGTAAATAGCATTAGGGAGATTGTATCCCCCTGCCTTACACCCTTCTTGATTGGTATTCTGTTGCGTTCTTTACGAAGTACTATGGTAGCAGTTGATCCCCTGTAGATTTCTTCCAGAATGTTTATATAAGCTTCATCAACGCCCTGATATCGCAGTGTCTGCATGACTGCTGATATTTCTACTGAATCAAACGCCTTTCGTAATCAATAAATGCTATGTATTGTAGTTTGCTATATTCTGAGCATTGCTCTACTACGTGATTTAATGTGGTCGATTGTGCAGTAGCCTGTTCGGAATCCTGCTTGTTCCTTTGGTTGCTTGCATTCTAATGTTTTCTTAACTCTGTCAGCATTTACCTTTGTAAATAGCTTATATACTATAGAGAGCAAGCTGATCGGCCTGTAATTATTCAAGTCCTTGTAATCACCTTTTTATGTATTAAGATGATGTTACCATTCTTTCAAGACTCTGGTACTCTTTCGGCCAGGAGACACCTCGTAAACAGAGCTTTATTAACGCAATCGGTCTTCCATCCTTTAGCAGATCTGATATTACCTGATCCTCACCAGCAGCTTTGCCTCTTTGCATGCTCTCCAAAGCTTTTCTGACTTCTTCTATTATTACTTGTGTGGTGTCATCTGGGTTAATGCTAGTTCTTATAGTATTAAGGTCGTTGTTGTCCCAGCTACTGTACAGATCTCTGTGAAACTACTCCACTATTTTAATTATCGTTTCAATATTGGTAGTTATTTTGCCTTCTTGTATACATCCGATTTTCGCCTACCCCAAGTTTTTTTTTTATCACTGCGTTGACGCCTCCTCTGTTTTCAGAGCTTCTTCGATTCTCTCCTGTTATACCTTCTTACATCGGATACCTTACGCTTATTAATCAACTTCGAAAGTTCTGCCAGTTCTATTTTGTTTGTTGTACTCGATAGTTTCCTGCTTTGACGCTTCTTAATGAGATTCTTTGTTTCCTAGGAAAGCTTGCCAGTGTCCTGTCTAGCTACCATGCCTCCAACTTCCACTGCACACTCCGTAATGATACTCGTCAGATTATCATTCAATATATCTACGCTAAGGTTGGTTTCCTCAATAATAGCCAGGTACTTGTTCTGAAGCGAGACTTTGAATTCCTGTACTTCCCCTGTCACTGCTAGCTGCTCATTGGTTGGCTTCTTGCATATCAGTTTCTGTCGTTCCTTCTTCAAGTCTAGGCGAATTCGAGACCTACCATTCTATGGTCACTGCATCGTAGCTTGCCAACCACTTCCACATCCTGCACGATTCCTGGGTGTGCCGTCATTATAAAGTCTATTTCATTTTCTTTTCGCCATTAGGGCTCCTCCATGTCCACTTGCGGTTTTATCGTTTGCGGTAGAAGGTATTCCAAATCCGCAAATTATTGCGTTCTTCGAATTCTATTAGTAGCTCTCCTCTGGCGTTTCTAGTGCCGATGCCATAATCCCCTACTGCCTGGTCTCCAGCCTGCTTCTTCCCTATCTTTGCAATTAAGTCGCCCATCACTATAGTATACTGTGTTTTTACCTTACGCATTGCCGATTCCTCGTCTTCATAGAAGCTTTCAACTGAAGCGCTTACATCCTGCCAACATCATGGCTCGATGTAGGCATGTAAGCCTGTACCACCTTCATCTTGTATCTCTTGTTCAGTTTATTTACAATACCTACCACCCTTTCAATTAAGCTATAGTATTACTCTATGTTGCCAGCTGTGTTTTTTTCAATTAGGAAGTCCACTCCCAGTTTTCTTCTGTCAGTCAAGCCCCAATAGCGAAGGACGTGCCCATTCTGTAGCACCGTATAGGCCTCATCTGTCCCTCTAACCTCACTGAGCCCTATATCTCATTTAACACCCTCTAGCTCCTCGAATAGTATAGCTAGACTTCCCTCACTAGACAAGGTTCTATAGCGTTGAACGTTGCCAAGTTCAGGTGCCAATGGCGGCCTGTCCCAATCCAGAGATTCTTAGCATCCTCTGCTACGTTGCAGATCTGACCACCGCCGTGGTCACTTGCTTCGCAGCTGCTGGGGACTGAGGGCCATCAGTTATTTGACGTATGCATGGTGGGATGTAGTGGCTAGGTACTGCACCAGGGTGGCAAATCCTTCTCTGGTGAGGGAGGCGTTACCCGCGGTGGTCAGTGGTCAGGCCGCACCCCAGACCCCTTAATGCAGTTCCATCACCACGCGGATTTTCTTGATGCTTATATCTTTAGATGGTGATACAATAATCTGTAAGCCCCTTTGCGTATACCACAATGTCATACAGGCCAAGCTTATTTGAAGGAATATAGCTAAGCGCGGCTCCAGTGTGCATCTTCATGCATCTCATCGTCGTACCTTGGAACGACATTCATTTCTGAATCACTGCATTGCAAAGTATCGGAGCTGAAATTAATCGTGAAGTGACGAATTCGGGCTCTCCGAATTTCAGAATGGTGCCTTCATCTCTGGTTGACACTTTTGATGGCGACAATGGTGAGGCTGGTGGCAACCAGCAGGGTAAATGTCAGCTGAATCTGGCATCACTTTCCCCGTTTCAACGCGATCAGCTGTGGCGCGGTCTGTAGGTAACCACAAGGCAGCGGTGCCAGTGCCACAAACTGGCGGCCTTTCCATCTGTTTAAGACATGACCTGAGAATCATCATATTAATGAATATAGGACGTAGTCCTTCGTCGCCCATTCAATTTTAAGTAGTGAATCGCTACCATAATATGCATAAATGCAACAGAATTCGTCTAAGGCGTAGTTGCTTTAATTTGCACGGAACATTGTGTTAGCAATGCTATATATTGTCTTCCAATAACCAATTTCACAAACACAAATTACAACTGGCTCAAAAGTTAAGCCAAGTACACCAAGGCTCAATAATAACGGTTTGGAAAAGATTGCTAGACCTATAACTGTGCACGGATACGAATGCCTTCTCAAGGACTTCTCAATTGAAATGGAGTAGTCAGGGTTGTTCCAATTTTCGGCCATGAATACTCATGCTGCCAATGACCAAGAATATGTGTGCAAAAGCGTAAACAGAAATAAATGAGGTGAAGTTTAAATTTAGAGCGCACCACAAAATATAACACACCGAATTCCATCGCATACATTCATGGCACGTTAAAAAAATAATGGCAAAAACAATCGTTGGCTATTTTTCCTTGGCATTAAACAAAATCTTTTCAAATACAGGGATAAAATAAGATCTTTTAGGTGAACAGAAAAGTAAATGATCAAACGACATGTAAGGACACAATTATGCCCACTGAAAATTCTGCTTAGAAGGCAGATAGTCTGGGGATATTAGCCTAAAGTGATTTTTACCAATTTTGACCTTCAAAAATAAGCAATTATAAATAAAGAATCATTTCCTTCAAACGGAGCACAATCAGTGGTGACGTTTTACGATATTTAAAAGCAGAAATGCTTGGTATGCAATGCGAAGGTCTTTTGAACAGTTCCTCTATGGCTCCTATGTGGTATATATACGCAGATCTTAGCTCACAACATGTGAAATACAGCAGATGAATATTCTATACATGCTGATATATTTGTTGGCACAGCAAACGTGAATTATGCAAATCCTAATAATCGTACTACTCAGAAGTACCTGAACAAACATGTAACGAGTTTACACCTTAAAGGCAACAGAATTTACTTATCATTTTCTGAAAGCCAATTTCCTTAGTACTTGAATGCGTGAAATATATTTATCTTTCCCCGCATACTCTGCTTTTTTATGTATGTAGGTCCAACCGGAAGTAGCTATACTGGACCAACATGCACTTCTCTGCATTCTATGTTTCAGTCTGCCTGCTGAATAAATATTTATTGAAATCGGGTTACTTAATTTATTCTTTTGAACTAGTATAGTGTCAGGCCAGTGGTGCTCGAGTTGTTAGCTGTTTGATGCTGTATAAATATGCGACACTAATATTAACTGCCTTTGCAGTGTTTGGAGGAATGCAGGAAGCTTGTGGTGAGAAATAGCTTGCATTGAAGTCTATTCCTTATGGCCAAATATTTGTAAGCAGGCTCTCACTTTATTGTTTTCACACAGAATCAGCAATTTATATTAAGACAACAAAGATTTATATTACCGTTAAGGAATAGAAAGATTTTTTGCGACCCTTTAATATCAGCACGGACCAATCGATGCAGTACATATTGCCAATCATTCACCAGATGTACTTGGTCCAAGAAATTGGGAAGCATGTGGTAACGAATTATTTGAAGTTTGTTGTTGCCGGATTCCTGGGGCAGCAGTGGATTCACGGGCTAACCGACATACTTCTTCGGCATTCAGAGCTAAGAGGCAAAAAAGAAGCAAATTCTTTCGTGAAATACTGCAACTGCACATCAAAGAGCATTGCTAAGCAGTGTAGTCATCATATAAATAAATAAATAAATAAATAAATATATATATATATATATATATATATATATATATATATATATATATATATATATATATATATATATATATGAAAGTAGATGCGCTTTCACATAACAACTGTTTATTGTGCCGACGTTTCGACAGGAACCCTGTCTTTTTCAAGGCATAATACTATTTACACATGTTCCGTGCCTTTTTATATCCTGTCGAGACAGGAGGGGAGGGTCAAATGAGAAAGAGAGAGAGAAAAAAAAAAGAGGAAGGAAGAAACAGCGAAACGGGAGGACAAACAATAAATAAAATATAGAAAATCTAGGAGAAGAAGCAAGACCGACATGGCGTAATTAGAAAGGGGCAGCTTTTCAACAGAGTAGGGCAGAGGTAGATGAGGAGTGTCATCATTGTCAACAATACCTCCCCCGCACCCACACTTCCCCAAGTGGGCAGGGAGCCGCCGTTTTTGTATTTCACCTTTCCGTGTAGTCCGCTGGCGGCTCGTTCCTCTTTGAAGTGTATGACAAGTTAATGGGGAGGGCTTAAGCGCTTTAAGTGCATGCTGGTGGCATCGGGAGTAGCGAAAAAGCCAGTGAATGAGGCACTGCCATCGATATTCATTATATGCATTGGTTCCTTGTCAGTGAAGGAACAGAATGTGCGTTAAAGGATTAACGAAGGAAAAAAAAAAGAACAGGGGGGGGGGGGGGAGAGAGACTGTACCACTCCGGGATAGTCACCACACAGTTGAGGCGCACTGGGAAGATATGCGCGCATGTAGGAAAAAGTTAACGAAACCACCTAGCTGTCAGCTCCTTGTCAGTGAAGGAACAGAATGTGCGTTGAAGCTTGACGAAGAAAAAAAGAAAAAAAAAGCAAAAAAAGGGGGGGGGGGACCGTACGACCTCCGGGACCACTTATCTGTGCGTTCCGGCTGTGCTTGATGAGGCAAATCGTTTCTATGTTGTCAGATGCATAGGCCAAAAGCTTCGTTAGCGGGTAATATTATTGTCGTAATGAAACCGGACTGATTAGAGAGAAGCGTTTGCGTCTTTTAGCGGTCGTAACGCAGACAGAGTGCCTGGGTGTTCATTTATTCCGTATTTTATCGTGTTAAATTTGTAGATAAAATAAGATTCCCGTTGTTCCCGTTCTCTGATTGTTCGAAAGTTGTTTTCTAGTAGTGTAACCCTGATGTCATCAAAGCTGTGGTCTTTTAATGTGCAGTGTTTTGAAAGTGGAAGGCCTGGAAGAGATCGTACATGTGCCCGATGGTTGTTGAATCTAATTCTAAACGGAGTGTCTGTCTGGCCCACGTATTGCTTGTTACATACCCCACATTCCAAGAGGTATATGACATTGTCTGAGTCACAGTCTAGTGCACCTCTTATCCTGTGCTTAAAATCCGAGTGGGTGCTTTTCGCCACTGTCGTTGTCTGCATGTGTTTGCATACCCTGCATCTGCTTTTTCCGCAAGGTTGACACCCAATTTGAGGTTTCACACCTATCTTTGAATTTATTAAATGATCCTTTATATTTTTCGGCCTTATGTATACAACACAAGGAGGAGAAGTGAAAATTTTGGATAGTCGCACGCTCTGTTCCAATATGTTAAAGTGTTTTCTTAGGACCTTGTTTATGTTCGGTGGGTTGCTCGTGAAAGTTAATAGCAAGTTTTTGTTGCGGTGTTGGTCGGCGTTTCTCTGGTGGTTGAGAAGAATCTGGCGGTCCAGATTTTCAGCTTTTTTGATGGCGTCATCGATGATAGCTGGTGGGTATTCTTGATTAAGGAGTACTTCGCGCATATGTGTGCTGTTTTGTGGAAGTCCTCGGTGCGGGAGCAGATTCGTCGAAATCTGTGTGCTTGGGAATAGGGAATGCTGGTCTTGCAATGTCGCGGGTGGCAGCTTTTGAAGTGCAGGTATTGTTGCCTGTCTGTAGGTTTTCTGTATACGTTAGTTACCAACGCACCATCGTCAACTCGAATGAGTACATCAAGAAAGTTTATTTCAGTGTTAGAGTAGGTGTGTGTAAAATAAATGCTGGGGTGTACCTGGTTGAATGCCTGTATGAATTTGAGGAGCTCGTTTTCCGAATGTGTCCAAATTATGAATATATCATCTAGGTTCCGTTTATAGAGTAATGGTTTGATATTACAAGATGAAAGAAAATTGGACTCTATGTGGTGCATGAATATGTTGGCGTAGTTTGGGGCCATTCTTGTACCCATTGCCGTACCGCTGATTTGAAGATAGTACTGGTTGTTAAATTCAAAGCTGTTCAACTCGAGTACAAGTCTTGTGAAGATTTCAATTACTTTTTTGCTTGGATAAGCGACAGGGTTGTGTGTGCCATACGATTCAACAAGTGCCCTTACACCATCGTCATGTGGGATATTTGTGTAGAGTGAGCTAACATCCAATGTTACGAGAAATGCACCGTCTGGAATTTTCACGTCTGCTATTTCCCGAAGGAAGTGGTTTGTGTCACGCAAGAAGGACTCATGTGTGGGTGGTATGTCTTTGATTAAAGAATCAATATAACTGGAAATGGGTTCCGTTAACGTTCCCGTGCCTGATATAATGGGTCTGCCAGGGTTATTCTCTTTATGAATCTTCGGCAGCATGTAAAAACGACCAGGCGCCGAATGTACCGTAATAAGTGCCTTTTTAAGCTTTGAATTAATGGCGCCTTCACGTGTGAGATTCTCTAGGGTTGTTACAATGATTTTTTTGTGCTCCGTGGTAGGGTCAAAGTCGACGTGTTTGTAGAATTGTTTGTTATTTAGTTGTCGCTTGCCTTCCTCAATGTAGTCCGATCTATTCAGAACAACAATCGCGCCTCCTTTGTCTGCTGGTTTGATGACGAGATCTTCGCAGTTGCTCAACGTGAGTAGTGCCTCTTTTTCTCTTTTTGATATGTTATTCATGCTTGGTTTGTGCACTTTGTACGCATGTATAACATCTTTTTGAACCGCGTCTATATAGAGATCCAGATGTCGATCTCTGTTGGCGTCTGGGGTCCATTGCCGTCCAATTACCCCACGAAAAAGTGCGTCATCTTTTTCGGGTTTATCAAAGAAATATTCCTCCAATCTTAAATTTCGTGCGAAGTTGTCTAGGTCTTTTAGGAGCGTGAATTCATCATACCTTCCGTTGCCAGGGCAGAATGTAAGTCCGCGTGATAGTATACTCAATTCTTCTTTGCTAAGTTTTTTGTCGGAAAGGTTAATAACGTTTGGCTCTTTGGGGTGTGGTGGCAAATTTTTTTGAACGTGAGATGATTTGGTATTTTTTCTGTAAGCAGCCGTGGGTATATGTGACACATTGTCCCGCGCAAATTTCTTCTTCTTAAGTTTAGTCTTCTTCTTAAGTTTCTTCTTCTTAAGTTCTTAAGTTCTCACGTTGAGCAACTGCGAAGATCTCGTCATCAAACCAGCAGACAAAGGAGGCGCGATTGTTGTTCTGAATAGATCGGACTACATTGAGGAAGGCAAGCGACAACTAAATAACAAACAATTCTACAAACACCTCGACTTTGACCCTACCACGGAGCACAAAAAAATCATTGTAACAACCCTAGAGAATCTCACACGTGAAGGCGCCATTAATTCAAAGCTTAAAAAGGCACTTATTACGGTACATTCGGCGCCTGGTCGTTTTTACATGCTGCCGAAGATTCATAAAGAGAATAACCCTGGCAGACCCATTATATCAGGCACGGGAACGTTAACGGAACCCATTTCCAGTTATATTGATTCTTTAATCAAAGACATACCACCCACACATGAGTCCTTCTTGCGTGACACAAACCACTTCCTTCGGGAAATAGCAGACGTGAAAATTCCAGACGGTGCATTTCTCGTAACATTGGATGTTAGCTCACTCTACACAAATATCCCACATGACGATGGTGTAAGGGCACTTGTTGAATCGTATGGCACACACAACCCTGTCGCTTATCCAAGCAAAAAAGTAATTGAAATCTTCACAAGACTTGTACTCGAGTTGAACAGCTTTGAATTTAACAACCAGTACTATCTTCAAATCAGCGGTACGGCAATGGGTACAAGAATGGCCCCAAACTACGCCAACATATTCATGCACCACATAGAGTCCAATTTTCTTTCATCTTGTAATATCAAACCATTACTCTATAAACGGTACCTAGATGATATATTCATAATTTGGACACATTCGGAAAACGAGCTCCTCAAATTCATACAGGCATTCAACCAGGTACACCCCAGCATTTATTTTACACACACCTACTCTAACACTGAAATAAACTTTCTTGATGTACTCATTCGAGTTGACGATGGTGCGTTGGTAACTAACGTATACAGAAAACCTACAGACAGGCAACAATACCTGCACTTCAAAAGCTGCCACCCGCGACATTGCAAGACCAGCATTCCCTATTCCCAAGCACACAGATTTCGACGAATCTGCTCCCGCACCGAGGACTTCCACAAAAACAGCACACATATGCGCGAAGTACTCCTTAATCAAGAATACCCACCAGCTATCATCGATGACGCCATCAAAAAAGCTGAAAATCTGGACCGCCAGATTCTTCTCAACCACCAGAGAAACGCCGACCAACACCGCAACAAAAACTTGCTATTAACTTTCACGAGCAACCCACCGAACATAAACAAGGTCCTAAGAAAACACTTTAACATATTGGAACAGAGCGTGCGACTATCCAAAATTTTCACTTCTCCTCCTTGTGTTGTATACATAAGGCCGAAAAATATAAAGGATCATTTAATAAATTCAAAGATAGGTGTGAAACCTCAAATTGGGTGTCAACCTTGCGGAAAAAGCAGATGCAGGGTATGCAAACACATGCAGACAACGACAGTGGCGAAAAGCACCCACTCGGATTTTAAGCACAGGATAAGAGGTGCACTAGACTGTGACTCAGACAATGTCATATACCTCTTGGAATGTGGGGTATGTAACAAGCAATACGTGGGCCAGACAGACACTCCGTTTAGAATTAGATTCAACAACCATCGGGCACATGTACGATCTCTTCCAGGCCTTCCACTTTCAAAACACTGCACATTAAAAGACCACAGCTTTGATGACATCAGGGTTACACTACTAGAAAACAACTTTCGAACAATCAGAGAACGGGAACAACGGGAATCTTATTTTATCTACAAATTTAACACGATAAAATACGGAATAAATGAACACCCAGGCACTCTGTCTGCGTTACGACCGCTAAAAGACGCAAACGCTTCTCTCTTGTAGCGGCCGGGAATGTCGGCTGCCGGAGGCAGCGAGAAAGGAGACGTGAAGCAGGTTTGGAGTTGCCGGGCAAGACTGTTTATTTCCACTCCGTGCGAGTGACGAGAGCTCCCCTCGGCGAGGGAGAGAAGGAGGCACCCCCGCGTTCTTCTACAAGAAAGAGGAAAAGGGGGCCACCGAGCGAGCAGACGTAGCATGCCGCCGGTCTAATCCCCGGAGCCGGCCCCGACAACACGTTGTTCCCCGAACACGGAGGAGGAGGCGCTGGCGCCGCGAGTAGGCGCGCCGTCGACGGCCGGCTGCAGACGGGATAGAAAAGAATGCGGTGGTGCTTAGCAGCTTCCGCTACAAAGGCTCCCCCCCTAGATTGCGGAGCTTTTAAAGAAGGACAGCAGTTACGGGCTGAATAGTGAAAGGTCACAGTCCAATGGTTAGCACTGAAATCGTACGTGAGAGGCTGCTTGAATGGAAACTTCAATATGAGCAGGCTTGGCGCGGTCAACGGCGACGACTTCTCGTTTCCCCCGCACGTCGATTGCGATGGTTTTGTTAGTACGTCCCAAAACTTTTAATGGGCCATCGTACGGCGGAGTAAGGGGCGGCTTCGTTGCGTCGTGTCGCACGAACACATGGGTAGCAGAGTCCATGTCAGGAAAAGTGAAAACTTTCCTGTTGCGGGCGATGCGAGGTGCTGTTGGCCTGAGTTGCGCGAGCCATGCGCGCAGCTTCTCGATGTGATCGGAGGCTGTTGGGGCGGAAGGTGTCTGGTCGGAGAAGAATTCTCCCGGGAGGCGCACTGTTGAGCCGTAGACCATTTCCGCTGCGCTGAAGCCGAGGTCTTCCTTCACCGTTGAGCGTAGGCCAAGAAGAACGAGCGGGAGCTTCTCCACCCAGTGCTGGCGGTCGAGTTGCTTACGCGGTCGACTACGAAAAACAGGCGGCTGGGTGGAGGGCCGATGTCGTAAGCCGCCGTTAACGACTGGCCGGAGCGTTTCCCGGAAACGAGCAAGGTTGAGTGCAGCGGCTAGCACCCGTGCCGAAACGACGGTGGTACCAGCAAACTCCGTCCTGTGTATCTCGTGCATGGCTTCTCTGGGAAGAGCTTGGATGTCTTGAAGGGGATCGGTTGCGTCGTTGCTCGTCCTGTTGGGGAGCGCCAGATAGCACAAGTTTCTGCATGGTCTCGGTAAGGTGTTGCAGTTTCTCCTCAAGGCGCGACAGTCGATCTGGTTGCTCATGTGTTCTTGCAGCAGCTATGGGCGCGAAGGTTGGAGTTGAGTATTCCGTGATGCGATCGGCAAGTTGCGCTAGTCGATCAAGGGACGTCTCATTTGAACCCGCGAGAACCACGCGCACCGACTGGGGGAGCCGTTGCAGGAAAAGTTCACGAAGAAGTGGGAGCTGGCCGTCCTGACGCGCGGGCACACCGAGTAGTTGCCGCATACGGTGCAGCAGTTGGGAAGGTCGTTGGTCGCCCAGCTCTTCGCGAGACAAGAGCTGCTGCAGTCTGCTTTCTTCAGGCGCCTCGAGGCGGTCCAGCACCGTCTTTTTGAGGGTGTCATATTCTTCTTGCGCGGGGGGTGAAACCAAAATGTCGTCGATAGCGTCGGCGATTTCGGGGGGCAGGGCTGCGACGACGTGAAGGTATTTTGTCGACTGCGAGGTGATGTGCCGGAGTTGAAAACGGGCCTCCACTTGGCTGAACCAAACTCTTGGATTTTTCGGCCAAAAATTTGGTAGCTTCAGTTCTGTGGCGATGACCGCAGGCGTGGAGGCAGCAGCGTTGTCGTCGGAGCTCATGGCGGCGTGTTCGTTGAAGCGTTCGGGTCACCAATTTTGTAGCGGCCGGGAATGTCGGCTGCCGGAGGCAGCGAGAAAGGAGACGTGAAGCAGGTTTGGAGTTGCCGGGCAAGACTGTTTATTTCCACTCCGTGCGAGTGACGAGAGCTCCCCTCGACGAGGGAGAGAAGGAGGCACCCCCGCGTTCTTCTACAAGAAAGAGGAAAAGGGGGCCACCGAGCGAGCAGACGTAGCATGCCGCCGGTCTAATCCCCGGAGCCGGCCCCGACAACACGTTGTTCCCCGAACACGGAGGAGGAGGCGCTGGCGCCGCGAGTAGGCGCGCCGTCGACGGCCGGCTGCAGACGGGATAGAAAAGAATGCGGTGGTGCTTAGCAGCTTCCGCTACACTCTAATCAGTCCGGTTTCATTACGACAATAATATTACCCGCTAACGAAGCTTTTGGCCTATGCATCTGACAACATAGAAACGATTTGCCTCATCAAGCACAGCCGGAACGCACAGATAAGTGGTCCCGGAGGTCGTACGGTCCCCCCCCCCCCTTTTTTTTGCTTTTTTTTCTTTTTTTCTTCGTCAAGCTTCAACGCACATTCTGTTCCTTCACTGACAAGGAGCTGACAGCTAGGTGGTTTCGTTAACTTTTTCCTACATGCGCGCATATCTTCCCAGTGCGCCTCAACTGTGTGGTGACTATCCCGGAGTGGTACAGTCTCTCCCCCCCCCCCCCTGTTCTTTTTTTTTTTCCTTCGTTAATCCTTTAACGCACATTCTGTTCCTTCACTGACAAGGAACCAATGCATATAATGAATATCGATGGCAGTGCCTCATTCACTGGCTTTTTCGCTACTCCCGATGCCACCAGCATGCACTTAAAGCGCTTAAGCCCTCCCCATTAACTTGTCATACACTTCAAAGAGGAACGAGCCGCCAGCGGACTACACGGAAAGGTGAAATACAAAAACGGCGGCTCCCTGCCCACTTGGGGAAGTGTGGGTGCGGGGGAGGTATTGTTGACAATGATGACACTCCTCATCTACCTCTGCCCTACTCTGTTGAAAAGCTGCCCCTTTCTAATTACGCCATGTCGGTCTTGCTTCTTCTCCTAGATTTTCTATATTTTATTTATTGTTTGTCCTCCCGTTTCGCTGTTTCTTCCTTCCTCTTTTTTTTTCTCTCTCTCTTTCTCATTTGACCCCTCCCCTCCTGTCTCGACAGGATATAAAAAGGCACGGAACATGTGTAAATAGTATTATGCCTTGAAAAAGACAGGGTTCCTGTCGAAACGTCGGCACAATAAACAGTTGTTATGTGAAAGCGCATCTACTTTCATATTTATAACCTTGCGGCAACCGAAGTTATATATATATATATATATATATATATATATATATATATATATATATATATATATATATATATATATATATATGACGAAGGCCGAACCCTGGCCGAAACGTAGCAGTAATAAATGTTTTCGTACGTTTGTCCGCTCAAGCCAATTTCTCTCTCTCTCTCTCTCTCTATATATATATATATATATATATATATATATATATATATATATATATATATATATTGTGAAAAAGAAAACGCATCGTTGGCAAGCAACATCGCCACCGCTTGGGTACTGGGTGCTGGGCTTCTCTCGCTCGGCTCGTGCTTATCATCGCCGGCATCTGCTTGACCGTTGCTCTGTCCCAATCGTGGTTTCATCGTAGGGCCACCGTCGCAACAGTCGCCAATAAACCCCTTTTCAATTGGTGGAGGGTGCTGACAATCCCCGTCGCCTGAACCTGGGTGCTGCCATTCGCCGTCGCCTAAACCTGAAGCTGCGCAACCGAACGCGAACCTCCCATCATGGCCACCAACAACGCGCAACCTGGCTCTTCCACTCCACCCCCCAGCAACCCCGGCGTTCTTCATTTGCGACAGCGCAAGGTCTTTTGCGGAGCTGATGAGACCGACGTGGAAGACTGGTTCGCTAACTACGAACTGGTGAGCGCAAACAACAAGTGGGATAACGCGGACAAGTTGACTAACGTCATCTTTTACCTCACTGACGTGGCTGAAATGTGGTATAACAACCACAAAAACAAAATTACGAGGTGGTCCATCTTCAAAACGTCGTTTGCTGACGTTTTCGGCCGACCCGCTGTCCGCAAGTCCAGAGCCAAACAACGCTTGCGGACTCGCGCACAGAAGCCATCTGAATCGTTCACCAGTTACATCGAAGACATTATTGGTCTTTGCAACCGTGTGAACACCGCCGTGCTTGAATCGGAGAAGATTCAGCACATCCTCAAAGGGATAAATGAAGGCGCATTTCAGATGCTCCTGGCGCGCAATCCTGCCACCGTTGTGGAACTTGCGACTTTATGTCAAAGTTTCGACGAGTTGAAGAAGCAGCGCCCCCTGACTCGGCCATTTTCCTCACACGCTGACTCACTATCAGGTCTTACTTCTGTTACTAATTACTCACCAGCTCTGGAAGAGATAAAAGACTTTGTGCGTGAAGAAGTAGCTCGGCAGCTCTCGTTGATTCCCTTGACGCAGCAGCCACCGTCCTCTCGTCTGCCCTCACCGCTCCGCGAAGTTATTGCCGAAGAGGTAGCTCAGGCTGTTCCCGTCGCTACCCACCAGCAGCCTGTGGCCATGCCTGTTCCCCATGCACCGGCTATGCAGCCCGTGGCCGCGCCTCTTACTTATGCCCAGGTGGTACGCAGCAGACCTCGCCAGCAGCTTTTGCCACCCATGTCGTCAGTTGCTCCCCACTCTACCCCTCTTTCGACACCTTGGGCCGCACCGCGAGTCAGCGATTCCTGGCGCACTGCTGAAAATCGACCGATCTGCTACGCCTGCGGTACTCCAGGACACGTGGCACGATATTGTCATCGTCGCTTCCAATCACAACACAACGCTACTTGGCCGTTACCGTATGACCTGCAGCCCACACACCTACCTGCTCCCTATCCTTCACCACAGTATGGCTACACTAACCTTCCCAAGTCTCAGTCACACCAGCACCCAGCTCCGACTCACTCTCCCCACTCGCCGTCTCCTCGCAGGCGTTTTTTGTCCCCAATGCGTCCCCGACCGGCTTCTTCCAACCGGGAAAACTGAACGCCACAGTTCCAGAGGCAAGAACAGCGCCGTCGTCGAAATGCCCAAGTCCTCGCACTTCCCCTGCTAACGTCGTCGCCATATCTGTCGATGGTGTTTCTACCTTTGCCCTCATCGACACAGGTGCTGCCGTTTCTGTTATAGCCGCCCAGCTCTGCCGCTCCCTACGCAAAGTGACCACGCCGCTCTCTGGACTATCGCTTCGTACGGCTAGTGCACAACCAGTTCGACTTCTCGGCACCTGTACAGCCCGCATTTTCATCCAAGGCTCTATGTACGTAGTCGAGTTCATCGTCCTTTCGGTGTGCTCGCATGACGTTATCCTCGGCTGGGACTTCCTGTCACATCATCATGCCGTCATCGACTGCGCACGCGCTGAAGTTCAATTTTCGCACCTGTCTGACAAACTTTTGCACGAAACTCTTGAGCGGTCCCCAAAACTCGTCGTACGTGAAGACACTGAAATTCTGCCAGCCTCTCTTGCCATTGTCCATGTTTGCTGCGATGACCATAACGACGCCACAGTAATGTTTACACCTTTTGACAATTTCACAAGCCGCAGAGCCGTTTCCTTGCCTTTCGCTACACTCGACGTCACTGCGGGCCGAAGCAATATTTTCATCCACAACCCCCTTTCTGCACCGCTTACGCTACTTGCCGGCGAATATCTCGGTTGAGTAGAGTACCTCGATTCCTCTTTATTCCTTAACATGCCAGACGAATCGTGCAGTAGCGCCTCGACCGAACTTCATGCCCTTTCCCCGCTGGAATGCTCATCGAGTGACACCTTCTCGAGTTCCATCGCCGACACCTTAAGTGCCCATGAACGCGCCGAGCTTCTTAATCTCCTCCAGCACTTCACGAATTCATTCGACGTTTCTCAGCTGCAATTGGGTCGGACTTCCGCAGTGCACCACTACATTGACACCGGTTCGCACCAGCCATTGCGTCAAAGACCATACCGTGTCTCTGCTGCAGAACGTCACGTCATCAACGACCAGGTCGAAGAGATGCTACGCCGTCGCGTTATTCAACCATCGCACAGTCCTTGGGCATCTCCTGTCGTTCTAGTTCGAAAGAAGAATGGATTGATTTGATTTTGCGTCGACTTCCGGCGATTAAACAAGGTGACGCGGAAAGATGTCTATCCAGTACCGCGCATCGACGACGCCCTTGACAGCCTCCAAGGAGCCGAATTCTTCTCCTCCTTAGACTTACGATCTGGATACTGGCAGGTTCCTATGGCAGAAGCGGATAGCCAGGAAACTGCGTTCATTACACCAGATGGCCTGTATGAATTTAACGTAATGCCATTTGGGCTTAGTAATGCTCCTGCCACGTTTGAACGACTCATTGACAACACACTGCGTGGACTGAAGTGGTCTGTGTGTCTATGCTACCTCGACGACATAGTCGTTTTCTCTACCGATTTTCCTACACATCTGCTTCGGCTCCAACTGGTTCTGACGTGTTTAAACAACGCTGGGCTCCAACTGAACCTTAAAAAGTGCCGCTTCGCCACGCGAGAGCTGTACATCTTAGGGCACATCGTGTCCAAGCATGGTGTTCGACCCGACCCTGCAAAACTGCGAGCAGTCGCTGAGTTCCCGAAACTTACTACACTGAAAGAATTACGCAGTTTTGTCGGACTATGCTTGTACATCCGGCGCTTCGTGCGAAATTTTGCGTTGATCATGTCACCACTGACCAACCTCCTACGCGGTGACGCAGACCTTTCATCCTGGTCTCCTGACTGCGACGTCGCGTTTGCCACGCTCTGTAGTCTGCTAGTATCTCCTCCAATTCTTCGGCATTTCGACCCAACAGCTGCAACGGAAGCTCACACGCACACTAGTGGGATTGGTCTAAGCGCCGTCCTCGCCCAACGCAAGCCAGGCTACTCCGAATACGTCGTTGCTTATGCGAGTCGCACACTTAGTAAAGCTGAGGCCAATTACAGCGTCACTGAAAAAGAGTGCTTGGCGCTAGTGTGGGCGCTTCGCAAGTTCCGCCCTTATTTGTACGGTCGCCCATTCGACCTGGTAACGGACCACCATGCACTTTGTTGGCTCGCCACATTGAAAGATCCTTCTGGCTGCCTAGCTCGGTGGGCACTGCCAATCCAGGAGTACGACATTCGCGTCATCTATCGCAGCGGACGCAAGCATTCTGACGCCGACGCCCTGTCGCGTTCGCCTTTACCTCCCGACTCGGCCTGGGGAACCACTGGTACCAACTCCCTGGCATCTCTCGACCTCGATTCCTTTGCCAGTGAACAACACAAGGACCCGTGGATCGCTTCCCTTTTTAACGGTCTCTCTGGATCGTCAACCACTGCGGTACCACGATCTCTCCGGTGTCAAGCTGCTCATTTCGTCATTCGTGATCAGCTGCTACACCGACGCAACTACGCCCCTAAAGGTCGTAAGAGGCTCTTGGTTGTCCCGCGCAGCTAGCGATCACAAATCTGCGCCTCCTTTCACGACGATCCCCAATGTGTTCATGCCGGAGTTTTCAAAACTTACGAAGGCATTCACTGTCGCTTCTATTGGCGCGGAATGTATAATTTTGTTCGAAAATTCGTTATGGGCTGCCCTGACTGTCAACGCCGCAAATCACCGCCTTTCCACTCGTCCGGTGCGCTTCAACCGCTTCCGTGCCCTGCCAAACCTTCCGATCGGATCGGAATTAATCTCTATGGCCCTCTACCGACAACATCAGATAAAAATCGGTGGATCATAGTCGCTGTGGACCATTTAACACGATACGCTGAGACCGCCGCCCTTCCAAGTGCCACTGCGCGAGACGTAGCATCCTTCATCCTTCATCGCTTCACACTACAACATGGTGCACCTCGAGAACTACTAAACGACCGAGGTCGAGCCTTAATATCAGAAGTCGTCACGTCTCTGCTCTCTGAATGCCATGTTGCTCATCGCAAGACCTAGGCATACCACCCGCAGACTAACGGGCTCACGGAAAGATTTAACCACACCCTTGGCGATATGCTCGCCATGTATGTGACATCCGATCATACTAACTGGAATCGCATTCTTCCATTCATCACGTTCGCGTATAACACCGCGGCACAGTATACCACTGGATTTTGCTCCTTTCTTTCTTTTTATGGACGCGAACCATCCCACACCATCGACACTCGCCTTCCATACCGTCCAGATGGGCATCCGAATGCCCATCTGTGTCCAAAGCTGCCCGAAATGCGGAAGAGTGCCGTGAACTTGCATGCACTTTTACGTCAAAAGAACAACAGCGCCAGAAAGAAAACAACGCTGACTCTCCACAAAGCCCCAGCTATTCCCCGGGATCACTTGTATGGCTGGCTGTTCTTTACCGAACCCCCGGCATTTCCTCAAAACTCGTTCCAAAGTACGAGGGCCCATACCGCGTTTTGGAGCAAACCTCGCCGGTAAATTTTCTCATTGAGCCACTTTCCCCATCTGACGACATGCGCCGGCGTGGACGTGACATCGTCCGGACGTGGCAAGCAACATCGCCCCCGCTTGGGTACTGGGTGCTGGGCTTCTCTCGCTCGGCTCGTGCTGATCATCGCCGGCATCTGCGTGACCGTTGCTCTGTCCCGATCATGGTTTTATCGTAGGGCCACCGTCGCAACAGTCGCCAATAAGCCCCTTTTCAATATATATATATATATATATATATATATATATATATATATATATATATATATATATATATATATATATATATATATTGTCGCGAGAGGAATCGATAGACAGGACCTCAAAGTGGACGACTGTTTGCTCAGCCACAGGAGCCTTTCACTTCTTCGCTCTCTTCTTCTGCTACCAACACAGCGTGGCATTACCTTTCCCCAAAGAAAAAAAAAGAAGTAGAAGCATCGCGTGAATGCCGCGGCTCCGAAAAATAACGAAAGGTAGTCAATAATGTTTATGTCCACTGAGAAGAAAAAGGACGAGATTAAAAAGAAAGAAGCGAGAAAGAAATGTACAATTGTCTTGAAGGTAAGGGCCACATCACTAAGTTATTGACTTGCATTCAACGCGAATTGTAAGGCTTCATCCTGTAGACATGAACCACATACGAGGAGCGTGGTCTACAAGAACGGTGTGACGCGTCTGCTGAGACAACTTCGTAGTTCACTTCCCTGAGGCGACGAAGAACTCGGTAGGGTCCGAAGTACCGACATAATTTTTCTGGGCATTTACGTTGACGTATAGCAGTACAAACCCAGACTAGTTCACCGGGTTTGTATATTACTACTTTGTGGTAGGTGTTGTACCGGCGAGCATCTTGATTTTGCCGCTACTCAGTGAAGTAGATGTACATATATGTAGTGTTCTGTCTATATGTTCATGTTCTATACGTACATGAGTCCATATGTACATGTTCTGTGGAACCAGTGGATAAAACAATGCAGCAACAAAAATGGTGGGAAGAACGACGTTTGAGAGAGGACCCACTAAAAAAATCACTAGCTTTAGAGACGACCAGACAGTCACCCTTGAAGAATAAATTGAACAGGGCAAGAAAGATGAGAAAATTTTGAATTTTAATGATAGAACTGGCAACATACTATATATTGTATACGTATACTATATACTATGTGTGGCTGGAGATTGCGTGTTCTTCGTAGAATAAGGAATTGAAATGAGGACATTGTAACCAATTTACCGAAACTCTTTCACAATATCTTGTTGTCTTTCATAAAAAAAAGTTGCTGGCATTATAGAGCTATAGACTTCTTCACTGAATTACCTAATGTTTTGCGCTTCTACCAAAAGGTATGTATCGATTGACACTGAAAAGCAAGTTATGAACTGTGAGTAGCCGCGGCCGTTTATTGACAATAGAAGCAATATGTTTACTATCTATATATGTATGCATGCAATGCAAACTGTCTCTAATTCATGAAACTTAATAATAGCGAAGAAAAAACTCCCAAAATACGGTCATTAACGTACAGATCTTTGACTGTACGCCATATATTGTACTGAAAGCGCACAAAATTGTTTACGTTTCACGCTACCTAATTGCTACAGTTGTTCATAACACAAGGGGCGTACAAAGACCATCACTGGGATAAACTTTTCGTACTTCTAAGTTTTATTGTGCCCACAAGGTCGTCATTTAGAAAAGCAAAAAGTGTCATCTATTTACGCATAATTGATTTTGTCTTCATGAAAGGAGATAATATAAACAAGAGGCCGGTTCAGTGCCATGAAGTATAAAATGAGTGTTATGCGCAAGATCAAGTTCATTTGGGGGACCACCTCGTGGCTGTAAATTAATTTACTTGTGCGAGATCTTTGGGTTTGACGCAAAAAAAGTAGCTTTATTTGACGTGAATAGAACCCGACAGGTTTTATACATTTAGCTGATCTAAATGTTACATTAGCGGCAGGGAGATAAGCCGAACGTTTCGTCTTACCTACAATCTGCACATCATATGCATTGAGATATTCTAATGAATTTGACGGATTCATGAATGCTAAATGAAGATGGAGCAGCTTACTATCCCCCGACTAGGACATATTTAGCAGCAAAAGTTATTGCACTGTAAAGCAGTTTTAACAAAGTGCTTTCATTAGATTCATCTGTCTAAAAAGAACTTGAATATCTGTAACAAGACTAGTTTTTTTAGCGGAGTGCTGCACAGCATAAGGCAGGCTAATTAGCTTATAGCATTCTTATTTTGAATCTCCTAAATCAGTCTATATGAGATTCTAAAGTAATACTGAAAGAGGAGCTAGTTGCTATGGATGCATCGTAACTTCCTTTTAGCGCATTTTTAGGCATTTCGCATCGGCATTAGGCAATCATCCTGTATCAGCCACACACCAGTGACAATTTTCGGAAAAGAAGTGTCACTGCTAAAGCAGATGATGAACACGTGAGATATGGTGCGATAGACATGAATTTGGAAATACGACGGTGCGCATGGGCAGACGGTGACTACATTGATATATAAGTGTTCCTTTTCTGATTAAAACCTTCAGTTGATAGTAGCGCTGGTGTGGTACTTTTCGTTTCTTTGTCCGTGTGTCAGTGTGTTCTAAGAATAGGTTACGTTTAAATTCTGTCATTGTAAATTTGAAGCGTACCTTCCTTTTACTCTTCCTGACGTTTTTAGATGCGGAAGCATCTTATACTCGCGCCTTGTAGTGCGCCGTCCGCGCCGTCCGCACCGCTTCTCGAACATTCGACAGCTGACGCGCGCGCATGCGCCGTCGCGCCGTCGCCCACCATCTGTGCCGCGCGCGCTTCTCCTTCGAGAACATTCGACAGCTGACAGCGCATGCGCCGTCGCGCCGTCGCCATTTGTGCTGCGCGCGCGCTTCTCCTTCAAGAACATTCAACAGCTGACAGTGCATGCGCCGTCGCGCTGTATATATACTCAAGGTCGGCGCTCGCTCGCTCAGTTGCCGCTCGTCGGTTGGTTTGTACGGCGCGTCGACGTCCAAGGTCGCGGTGAAATGAATTCCAACGAATCCACAAACACAATGATCGACGTCCCTTCAACCAGCGCCGTCCTTTCGCATACGTGTGTACGTGTTCACTCATTTAACACCCCCTCCTACAACCACGTTAACTAATTTAGCCATCGACCCGAGTAAGTCGCAATTTAACACCCCATTTCACAACCACGTTAACCAATTTGGCCATCGACCCAAGTAAGTCGCACTTTAACACCCCGTTAACCAATTATATGCTCCGCATCCTCCTCAGTGTTCCCCCAAGGGAAGCTGCGGGCAATGCAATTTTTTTTCTGTTAGAAATGGGTCTTAATTATTTTTAGTACTTTCATAAGCTAGGCTGAGCTATATGTAGTTGACTTGCTCATTTTAAGAGAGCGTGAAAACCGCAGTTCTCTCAAAAGTTTTTTTTTTGTCTCCCTTAATTTCAAACACAGTTTTGTTTCGCAATAACAATTGAGTGAATGAAACACGCGTTAAGAGAAGTCACACTTACTGCTGCATCTCTTCATGCACATTTTGCATGTTCGGAAGCCGTTAGCGTTTCTTGCACATTGACCTTCAGGGAAATGACTGCAAGTTCCAAAGTTTTCATCGAAGTACCATCGCCTGCAAATTAATGGCCCCCTTCCTCCATTTGGCTTCAAGCTGCAGAGAAGCTTTCGGTATCTTCTAGCTGCAATAATTTGGTAAAGAAATACACAAATGTTTAAAAAGCAATTATACTTTCACTGTTTTGACCAATTACAAAAACTGTTACGTCTATGTGCTATACGAGTATCTCTGAAGAAGTGGCTGCAATGTCGGCACTTCAACTATTAGGGGACGCTATAGCTTCCCTTTTAGGAGATGAAAGCGATAGCGACATCATGTTCCCAGAGCGTATTTCAAACGCTTAGTGCATAAAGGTTTTGAAAATTAACTAGAGGGAACTCTGGTGCTGCGATCTTTAAGAGATCATGGGAATGATGCGTAGTACACACATTTGCCCAGTCTTCGTACTTGTGGCTTCGTTTATTGCTGGTTACGGTTTCGTTTTGATGAAAAAAAAAACAAACTCTTTTGAACTTTGTCACTCGATTCAAAATGATAAGCCCAAACGAATATGGTTGTGAAGTACAAACAGCGAACATTTGCCAATTTATTTTTCGTGAAAGAACAGCTCTAAGCCACACGAACACACACGGAGCCAGAAGCAGGCTATAAGTACGAAAATTAGAGAAATGCGTGTACTACCCATCATTCCCATGCTCGCTGAAGCACCGTGCGTTGCTGCTTTTATAGACACTAGTACCAGAGTTCACTCTAGTGTATATTAGGAAACTCTAGGGCTTAGTGCATGGAATGTTTTAGAATTTGCTATGCACCCACTATGCGTGGCCTTAAGGAAATAAGAGGAGCTGCGTGTGTGCCTTTTGTAGCGAAGTACCGGCTTTCAATCATGGAGCCATCATGATAATCACATATTCTGATGCCAGTTCGCATTGAATGCTTGTACCACACATTATTACTGCAATACTTTATGTTACATTTAAAGCACGTTCACAGGACGCGTGTGTTTTTGAAGCATGAATGCTACTTTCACTGCATTTCCAAGAGGAGAAAGTCCTTTGCACTGTTCTCGCGAGCAGAGGCGTGGCATGTGGTAAAACATCTGCTTGCCATGCAAACGACCTGGGTTCTATCTCCACCCAGACCCGAAAACCCCTGGTTCGATCCTATGTATGCTGCTGGATTTTATCATATATTTGTGTCATTTGCATCGTTGTAGATTTTTCCGTCACGCATAGGATGATTATTTTTCACTCACAACCAACGGCTCCGACGCTAGCGTCGATGCTGACGCTGACACCGGAATTTTCCCGAAAGGAGCTGAGTTTAAGAATCAGGGCCCCAAGAATCTTGGGCACTCAAGAACCTTGCGACGTCCCAGGGCGCATGCGGTGAACCAAAGCCAATCTTGGGCTTTTGCGTTCGTGTTGACCCAATGCCCAAATTTAATGCCCGAAATTCCAAAACAAGCTTGCACGCCAAGGCGTCTTGATCGCCAGCCAGACGAAGCAGACGCATCGCGAGCCGCTGGCCCGTATGGCCCGCGTCTCACATAAATTTTTATTTTGGCCAATGGGGGCGCCCCGTGTGTGTCACTTAACGCAGCCTGCGTTTGGCCCAGTTCTCAAACTCTGCTGATCCTCCGAACGCAAGAGAAACTTACGCAACGCAGCTTGGGGACCCAGTGTCTTGGGCCCTCAATTCTCAAACTCTATTCTAGAGAGTGGAATCAATGAAGGCCCAAGACACTGGGTCCCCAGGATGCATTGCGTATACGTTGCTGTTGCTTTCGGAGGATAAATAGAGTTTGGGTACTGGGTCAAACGCAGGCTGCGTTAGGTCACACACACGGTGCGCCGCCATTGACCAAATTAAAAATTATGCGAGACGCAACTCTTAAGGCACCGTGGCTCACGCTGCGTCTGCTACGTCTGGCTGGCGATCAAGACGCCTTGATACCATAACTTGTGGGCCTTGGGGCAACATGAAGGAAAGAGCAAAGATTGGCTTGGGTTATGCACATGCGCTCTGGCGCGTGGCAAGCTTCTTGGGTCCTCAAGCTCCTTGGAGCTCCGATTCTCAAACTCTCTACTAACTCTGCGAGGAAAGAAACGTGAGTGCCCGTTATATTGGCCGTTGTAAACACTTTTAGGATACTGGTTTGGCATGTACTGATGTGAAGTACGTCTCAATTCCCCTTTCTGTGCAGTAACCAAATATCCACTATGCGACTTTAAGGCAATACTTGTACGTACATAGGTTCACACTTTTTTTTACTTTGCCACTGGTAAGGATCGCAACGAAAAATTATGGCTATGCCCTTTGTAAAAGGCTGAAAGCTATACTACCTACTCGTAACACAATTCACACTGCATGCCACGATGTAAGATTCTAGACCATGTAACACGGTATTACATTTGTTAGCGTTACTCCTCGCCGGAAAGGACACATATATAGGGTATATACCGATGTGATTTTCGTTAGTGACATGGCTTGAAGGTGAAATGCTCGAACACCGCGTAAAATATCTCGATTTATTTATTCTTCAACTGCAATTGTGATTCTTTGCTTGCATCGATATATTTCACTCAGTGGGAAAGTACGTGACACCTACAACTCAGATTTTTTCTGACACTGGCCCCTTGACGCTATCGCGCCAAAAGAGATAAATCTATTACATAATATATGCAGGGCAAAAAAAAACTGGAGATAGTTATTGACATGAGAGCTCCGAAGAGGTAATCACCAAATGAGGTGATATGGTGAACTTGTATGCACCCGTGCTGGCCGTCACTTGCTCGTCTTTGTTTTCTGTGCTGTTTTGAGGCGAAAATCTAATATGCCTCGTAAAAAGGGAAGCTTAACCGTCTGCAGTGACCATACCAAGGCGTCGAGCATGAGCGATTCAAAGAAAAAAAAATTGGCATATCCCACGTCCTGTAGGGTTTGATGATATGCGAAGCATGAAAGAGGAAGGTTGACATGTCATTTAGAAATCAGCACAACGTTGAGAGGTGGACCTAAATTATGCCGTACATGACTTCCATGCCATAATCATTATGTTTGTATGTGCCATTTACCTTCGTCGTCTATTCACGTCATGCGATACCAAATTTGGTGTAAGTGGAGCTAGTGAAACGGCCGCGAGGACGCTATGAGCGTTGCATGTAGTCATGTATTACATCACACGCTTGTCATAGTTATTATCTTTGGACGTGCCATTTACCTTCATCCTCTATTCTCGTCATGCGATTCCAGATTTCATATTGTAGAGCTAGCAAAACGACCGCGAGCGCGCTATGAGCGTAGCATGTAGTCATGTTTTACATGACACGCATATCAAGATTATCATATTCGAACGTGTTATTTACCTTCGTCATCCATTCACCTCATGTAAAACCAAATTTGGTATATGTGAAGCTACCGAAAGGGCCGCGAGCATATCATGTGCGTGGTATGTTGTCGCGTTCTTACATGATACTCATGTCATGATTATCATGTTTTCACCAGTCATGTACCTTCGGCATTCATTGACGTCACGTAACACCCAAACTTGGTATATATAAAGCTAACGAAACGAGCGCGAGTGCATGATGAACGCGGCATCTAGTCATGATGATTGAAATGTGGGGTTTAACGTCCCGAAATTACGATATGATCATGAGAGACGCCGTAGTGGAGGGATCCCAAAAATTCGACCACTTGGGGGTTCTTTAATCAACGTTCACCCTAACCTGAGCACAAGGGCCTACAGCATTTCCTCCTCCATCGAAAATGCAGCCGCTGCAGCTGTGGCATGTAGTCATATTCTTACATAAAACGCATCTCATGATTATCATTTGCACCTGTCATGTAACTTCTTCATCCATTCCCGTCCCGTAATACCATATTTGGTATATGTGAAGCTAGCGAAACTATCGCGAGCGCACCATGAGCGTTACGTGTAGTCATGACTAATCATAACTTGAAAATCATGAAATGCATGTCATATGATTCCTACGTTAGGGTATTTCACTTATGTTTGCCATGTAGTCATGTCATACCATACCAGTTTCGCAAAATGTCATGTGAACGAAAGTACCGCGAGAGCAGCAGACCATGAAATATAAGTCATGACATTCGTGACATATATATCACAATTTTCATGTTATGACTAGTCAGTTATGTTTGTCATGCAGTCATGTTATGCCATAACAATTTCGGTATTGATACCATTATCAAGATGGTCAGGATAGATAGATAGATAGATAGATGGATAAATAGATAGATAGATAGATAGATAAATGGATGAATGGATATATAGATAGATAGATGGATAGATAGATATATAGATAGATAGATGGATAGATAGAAATATATATAGATAGATAGATAGATAGACAGACAGACAGATAGACAGATAGATAGATAGATAGATAGATATATTGCTACGTAGCTGACGTCTCAGCGGTGAAAAGACGACAACGAGGAAGTGGTCTGTCGGTTGCGCGTGCTGCTTCCATCTTAGTCGACGCCATACGCATCATTTTTAATATAGATTTTAAATAGACACACCTCGTGTCATTTTTTACGTAACATCTTTGTGGTGGACGTGCTGGGTTCTTCCCCGTCTTCATCACGAAGCTCCGCAACGGCCGCATCATCATAGGTCCAGCCATGTCACAGGTTGAACAAGCATCGTCTTCGCCACCTGCCCCTACCGTGACTTCTACATACGTCGTTCTACCTCCTGCTCGTGATCCCGGTGTATTTTCCGGTCAGAATGGCGTTGACGTCGACAAATGGATCAACCGGTACGAACGGGTCAGCGCAAGCTATAGGTGGGATCCGACTCTTATGCTTGCCAATGTGCTTTTTTACCTCGATGGCCCACCGCGCGTGTGGTTCGAGACGCACGAAGCGGAGATTACGAGCTGGGATTCCTTTAAAGAGAAGATCCGCGACCTTTTTGGCGACACCATTGGGCGGCAGATCGCAGCGCGGAATCAACTGGCAGCCCGTGCACAGACGTCGACGGAGTCGTACGTCGCGTACATTCACGACGTCGTCGCCCTATGCCGCCAGATTGACGAGCACATGAGTGAGTCGGAGAAAGTGTCCCATGTGCTGAAAGGCATAGCAGACGACGCATTTAATCTACTAGTGTACAACAACGTTGCCACCGTCGACGCCATCATTAAAGAGTGCCGGCGGTTCGAAGAAGCTAAGAGCCGCCGTATTACTCAGCGATTCACCCGGCTGCCCAACACGGCCGCAACCTCATCGTGTGAAGCCGCCCGCCAGTCCCCCACGTATGACAACGTCACACGTATTGTTCGTCGGGAAATTGAAGCCGCCTGTCCGGCTCCTCTTGAGCCACCCGTTTTTGCAACGCTCGCCTCTGACCAACAACAGCCGTCAGTGGCGTTAATACAAGCTGCGGTGAGGCAGGAGTTTGCGAACCTCGGACTTCCCTCAGCATGTCCCCTGACTCGCCCTGAAGTCCCGTCCTACTCCCGAGGACACGCTCGCCGTTCACCTCGAACAATGCCCTACCGTAACCCTTCGGAATGGCGAACACCTGACGACCGGCCTATTTGTTTTTCCTGCCACCAGCCTGGGCACGTTTCTCCCTATTGCCGCCGCCGTTGGCCAAACCAACCACGTCAGACTTTCTCTACCTCGGCGCTCATGCATCCGACGAGCTAGCCCTCGATGTTCAGACGCCACACCCTTTAATTTCTATTCGTTGGCATCTTACGAACCTTCCACTGACGCCCCTTTGCCCGGTCGCCGCTACCCTGACGCCCCTTCGTACGGTCGCCGCAGCTCTCGCTCCCCGTCGCCGCTACGTCGCCGATCCCGCTCTCCGCCACCTCAGCGCTTTTCCTCGCCGAGCTTCTCTGGACGACCGCAGCAGGAAAACTAGATATTGCAGCTTATAGAGGTGAAGCTGCAATACGAATGACGAACGAAAATCCTCTAATGACGCTTCCCACGCACCATAGCCTGCTTGAAGTACAAGTCGACCATGTTCCTGTGACCGCCCTCATTGATACAGGTGCGCACCTGTCTATTATGAGCGCTTCTCTACGCTTCCGCTTACAAAAGATTATGACGCCATCTACGACGCAGGCAATACGTGTTGCCGATGGCGGTACTGTACCAGTAATCGGAATGTGCACTGCTCGTGTCAGCATTGCCGGTCGTCACGCCGTGGTCCTTTTTGCCGTGCTAGCCTCCTGCCCTCATGACCTCATACTTGGCCTTGATTTCCTTTCGGCACACTCGGCCTTAATTGATTGTTCGTCTGGTACCCTCAGCCTTGATCTACCAATCTTTGCCGACTACTCGGCAAAGCCCACCTGCCGCTTGAGCCCAACCACTTTCGTTCGCCTGCCACCTCGAGCCGTCACGTACGTGTCTTTGTCATCGACCCCTCCCGTTCCTGACGGTGATTATATCGTTACGCCAATTACTGACGTTCGGCTGACGCGCAGTGTTACTGTGCCCTATACCATCGCGACCATAGTGGATAATTGTGTGTTACTTCCTCTCCTTAACTTTGGTTTCACCCCTCAAGTGTTGCCCTGCCAGATGTCTCTAGCCCAGCTAACTGCCATAACAGAGGACGATGTCAGTGTTGTCGCTGTATCTGCTCCTGACCGAAGCGCAGTCTCACGGTCACCCAGCTCAGACGATGGTATTTTTCGAAACATGATTGGATCGGAGCTGTCGCCTCACCAGGCCGACGATCTCTGCCAAGTTTTGGCCTCATACAGTGACATTTTTGACACCGACGATCGTCCCTTGGGCCAGACTAAAATTGTCACTCACCGAATCAACACTGGTGACTCTGCGCCCATTCACCGTCGGCCGTACCGCGTGTCAGCATCTGAGCGAGAAGTGATTCAGAAAGAAGTGGCCAAAATGCTTACGAAAAACGTAATCGAACCATCAACGAGCCCTTGGGCATCTCCCGTGGTATTAGTAAAAAAGAAAGACGGCTCATGGCGTTTCTGCGTTGATTATCGCCACCTCAACAAAATCACCAAAAAAGACGTGTACCCTCTACCACGCATTGACGATGCCCTTGATTGCCTCCATGGCGCCACCTTCTTTTCATCTCTCGACCTCCGATCTGGCTACTGGCAAATTGCTGTAGATGACATGGACCGAGAAAAGACCGCCTTCGTTACCCCTGACGGCCTTTACCAATTCAAGGTCATGCCGTTCGGGCTCTGCAACGCTCCAGCGACCTTCGAGAGAATGATGGACACGCTCCTACAAGGATTTAAATGGTCGACATGTTTGTGTTACCTGGACGACGTGATCATTTTCTCACCTACCTTTGCAACCCACCTTGAACGCCTTGCGACCATTCTATCCATATTTCGACGGGCCGGCCTGCAGCTCAATTCCTCCAAGTGCCACTTCGGTCTTCGTCAGATTACCGTATTGGGTCACCTTGTTGACGCTGCCGGCGTACGGCCAGACCCGGCGAAAGTACGCGCTGTAACAAACTTCCCAGTCCCACGCTCTGTCCATGATGTTCGCAGTTTTGTGGGCCTCTGTTCCTACTTTCGCCGGTTCGTGAAAAACTTTGCGGCACTCGCACGGCCACTCACCGACCTTCTCAAACAAGACGTCCCATTTTCTTGGGGCCCTCCTCAAGCTGACGCATTCTCGCAGCTAATCACCGCTCTAACGACACCTCCTATTCTTGCACATTTCGACCCCGATGCTCCCACAGAAGTGCGAACAGACGCGAGTGGTCACGGAATTGGTGCAGTTTTGGCGCAAATTCAGCGGGGCAACGACCGTGTAATCGCGTATGCGAGCCGTCTGCTTTGTAAGTCTGAACGCAATTATTCTATAACAGAACGGGAATGTCTCGCTCTTGTTTGGGCGGTTTCGAAATTCCGTCCTTACTTGTATGGCCGCCCTTTCCGTGTCATCACAGATCACCACGCGCTGTGTTGGCTTTCTTCTCTGAAGGACCCCACTGGACGACTTGGTCGTTGGGCATTACGCCTACAGGAGTATTCCTACTCGGTTGCTTATAAGTCTGGACGTCTCCATCTAGACGCCGATTGCTTATCCCGCTACCCTGTTGATCAGCCCGACGAACCAGACATCGAGCCTAGCCTCAGCGTCATGTCAATGTCCCAGTTTCTTCAGATTGGTGATGAACAACGTCGTGATGCTTCTCTGCGACAACTTATTGACCGTCTCGAATCTGCTCCTAACGACACGTCACTTCGCAGGTACGTCCTCCTGAATGGCACGCTGTACCGTCGTAGCCTCCAGCCAGATGGCCCTGAGCTCCTTCTTGTCGTGCCGAAAAATTTGCGTTCAACCGTGCTGCACGAGCTTCATGATGAACCAACTGCTGGTCATGTGAGTGTATCTTGGACGTACGACCGCGTGCGTCGCCGCTTTTTTTGGCGCGGTCTCGCCCGGTCCGTTCGCCGTTACGTGTCCTCCTGCGATAAATGCCAACGTAGGAAGCGACCTACTGCGCCCCCGGCTGGACTTCTTCAGCCGATCTCCATCCCAACCGAACCTTTCTTCCGTGTTGGTATAGATCTTCTCGGTCCTTTTCCCGAGTCGAAATCGGGCAACAAGTGGGTCGCTGTTGCTATAGACTACGCGACTAGGTATGCCATCACTCGAGCGCTCCCCACCAGCACCGCTACTGACGTTGCGGACTTTTTGCTCCACGACGTCATCCTACAGCATGGCGCTCCTCGCCAATTACTCACAGATCGTGGCCGCGCATTTTTGTCCCGTGTGATCGACGATCTTCTGCGCTCTTCCTCGACGCACCACAAGCTGACCACTTCCTATCATCCCCAAACAAATGGCCTTACCGAACGGCTAAATCGGACCCTAACGGACATGCTCGCGATGTATGTGTCCTCCGACCACCATGACTGGGACCTGGCGCTACCTCACGTGACCTTCGCGTACAATTCTTCGCGCCACGACACCACTGGTTATTCACCCTTTTATTTGCTTTATGGCCGTGATCCGACGTTACCACTCGACACCTTACTTCCAACCACTACAACGCCGTCAACCGAATATGCACGCGACGCTATTGCTCGTGCCGACCACGCACGTCAGATCGCCCGCTCTAGACTTTCGGCTTCGCAAGCCACCCAGAAAGCCATCTACGACAGCCGGCATGCTGACGTTCACTTCTCACCCGGTTCTCTTGTTCTCCTGTGGTGCCCAGTTCGTCGGGTTGGCTTATCAGAGAAGTTATTGTCTCGCTACATGGGTCCTTACCGTATCATCCGCCAGGTAACCGACTTCACCTATGAGATCATTCCTGCATCTGAGACCACAAGCCTGCCTGCAACCACACCCAGTGATGTTGTGCACGTCAGCAGGCTAAAACCTTACCACCTGCCTACTGAAAACCGTAGTTCATATGCACCGAGACGGCGCTTTTACCGCCGGGGGGGGGGGGTAATGCTACGTAGCTGACGTCTCAGCGGTGAAAAGACGACAACGAGGAAGTGGTCTGTCGGTTGCGCGTGCTGCTTCCATCTTAGTCGACGCCATACGCATCATTTTTAATATAGATTTTAAATAGACACACCTCGTGTCATTTTTTACGTAACAATATATATATAGATAGATAGATAGAGAGATAGATAGATAGATAGATAGATAGATAGACAGACAAACAGATAGATAGATAGATAGATAGATAGATAGATAGATAGATAGATAGATAGATAGATAGATAGATAGATAGATAGATATGCTCAGTCTCCGAAGTTCGCTAAGAAAGGCTTCGCATTTCCAAGCACGACTGAATCCTCTGCGATTGGAATCGCTATAACACGAAAGTAAAAACTGTCTGCATAGAAATAGTGCTTAATGTGAAGTGATTATTAGAGCATGTACGACGTCTAATAATGTTTGGAGCTACAGCAATACTTGGCGTAGATGCATCCACATTGACGCCTAGTGGCACATCTTCATCGCGACGACTAACATCGCCGATGATGAGTTGACCATTGGGTTGTTGTTCACCCTATTTGTATGCACAGCATATCACGAACCCCGCACTGCAGAGATGCGCATCAACAAGCAGATAATAAACACTAGTACTTGATAAGCATCTCTTGAAAGCATCGTCAATTAAGGAAAGAAACTACACTATGTGCCCTCCCTAGTAACAGGTAACCGACAGCTCTGCTGATGCCCCATTACTATACTGTGTTTCATCAACAAGGTATGTCGAGGTTCGTAGCTTGAGCAGCGAACATGTGCAGGCGTTCCACATCCCACTGGTCTCTGTCTCACTCCTCCAAGGCTCGACACTGGCCTGTCAACACCAGTTTGCCTTTCTGTGGGGCTTACTGTAGCAATTACATTGTTACGTAAAAATGACACGAAGCGTGTCTATTTAAAATCAATATTGAAACTGATGCGTATGGCGTCTACTAAGGTGGTGGACAGCACGCAAACCGACAGACCACTTACTCGTTGTCCTCTTCTGACCCCTGATATGTCAGCTACGTAGCATTACGCCCCCCCCCCCGGTGGTAAAAGCGCCATCTTGGTGCAAATTACCTACGGTCTTCAGTAGGCAGGTGGTAAGGTTTTAGCCTGCTGACGTGCACAACATCACTGGGTGTTTTTTGCAGGCAGACTTGTGGTCACAGATGCAAGAATGATCTCATCGGTGACGTCAGTTACCTAGCGCATGATACGGTAAGGACCTATGTAGCGAGACAAGAACTCCTCCGATAAGCCAACTCGACAAACTGCGCACCACAGGAGAACAAGAGAACCGGGTGAGAAGTGAACGTAAACATGCTGGCTGTCGTAGATGGCTTTCTGGGTGGCTTGCGAAGCCGAAAGTGTAGAGCGGGCGATCTGACGTGCGTGGTCGGCACAAGCAGTAGCATCGCATGCATATAAGGTAGACGGCGTTGTAGTGGTTGGAAGTAGGGTGTCGAGTGATAACGTTGGATCATGGCCATAAAGGAAATAAAAGGGTGAGTAACCAGTGGTGTCGTGGGGCGAAGAATTGTACGCGAAGGTCACGTGAGGTAGCGCCAGGTCCCAGTCATGGTGATCAGAGGACACATACATCGCGAGCATGTCCGTGAGGGTCCGATTTAGCCGTTCGGTAAGGCCATTTGTCTGGGGATAATAGGAAGTGGTCAGCTTTTGCTGCGTCGAGGAAGAGCGCGGAAGATCGTCGATTACACGGGACAAAAATGCGCGGCCGTGATTCGTGTGTAATTGGCGAGGAGCGCCATGGTGTAGGATGATATCGTGGAGCAAAAAAGTCCGCAACGTCTGCAGCGGTGCTGGTGGGGAGCGCTCGAGTGATGAAATACCTAGTCACGTAGTCTATAGCAACGGCGACTTACTTGTTGCCCAATTTCGACTCGGGAAAAGGACCGAGAAGATCTATAACAACACGGAAGAAAGGGTCGGTTGAGATGGAGATCGGTTGAAGAAGTCCAGCTGGGGGCGCAGTAGGTCGCTTCCTACGTTGGCATTTATCGCAGGAGGACAGGTAACGGCGAACGGACTGGGCGAGACCGCGCCAAAAGAAGTGGCGACGCACGTGGTCGTACGCCCGAGATACACCCAGATGACCAGCAGTTAGTTCATCGTGAAGCTCGTGCAGCACGGTTGAACGCAAATGTTTCGGCACGTCAAGAAGGAGCTCAGGGCCATCTGGCTGGAGGCTACGACGGTACAGCGTGCCATTCCGGAGGACGTACATGCGAAGCGACGTGTAATTCGGAGCAGATTCGAGATGGTTAATCAGTTGTCGAAGAGAAGCATCACGACGTTGTTTATCACCAATCTGAAGAAACGTACATTTACAAGACGCTGAGGCTAGGCTCGATGTCTGGTTTTTCGGGCTGATTAACAGGGTAACGGGATAAGCAGTCGGCGTCCAGATAGGGACGTCCAGACTTATAAGCAACCGAGTAGGAATACTCCTGTAGGCGTAATGCCCAACGACCAAGTCGTCCAGTGGGGTCCTTCAGAGAAGAAAGCCAACACAGCGCGTGATGATCTGTGATGACACGAAAAGGGTGGCCATACAAGTAAGGACGGAATTTCAAAACCACCAGAGAAGGGCGAGACATTCCCGTTCTGTTATAGAATAATTGCATTCAGACTTAGAAAGCAGACGGCTTGCATACGCGATTACACGATGGTTGCACCACTGAATTCGCGCCAAAACTGCACCAAATCGGCGACCACTCGCGTCTGTTCGCACATCTGTAGGAGCATAGGCATCAAAATGTGCAAGAATAGGAGGTGTCGTTGGAGCGGTGATTAGCTGAGAGAAGGCGTCAGCTTGAGGAGGGCCCCAACAAAATGGGACGTCTTGTTTGAGAAGGTCGGTGAGTGGCCGTGCGAGTGTCGCAAATTTTTTCACGAACCGGCGAAAGTAGGAGCAGAAGCCCACGAAACTGCGAACATCCTGGGCAGAGCGTGGGACTTGAAAGTTTGTTACAGCGCGTACTTTCGCCGGGTGTGGTCGTACGCCGGCAGCGTCAACAAGGTGACCCAATACGGTAATCTGATGAAGACCGAAGTGGCACTTGGAGGAATTCAGCTGCAGGCCGGTCCATCGAAATATGGATACAATGGTCGAAAGGCGTTCAAGGCGGGTTGCAAAGGTAGATGAGAAAATGATCACGTCGTCCAGGTAACACAAACATGTCGATCATTAAAAGCCTTGTAGGACCATGTCCATAATTCTCTCGAAGGTCGCTGGAGTGTTGCAAAGACCGAATGGCATGACCTTGAATTGGTAAAAACAGTCAGGGGTAACGAAGGCGCTCTTTTCTCGGTCCATGTCATCGACAGCAATTTGCCAGTAGCTAGATTGGAGGTCGAGAGATGAAAAGAAGGTGGCGCCATGGAGGCAATCAATGGAATCGTCAATGCTTGGTAAAGGGAACACGTCTTTTTCGTAATTTTGTTAAGGTAGCGATAATCAACGCAGAAACGCCATGAGCCGTCTTTCTGTTTTACTAATACCACGAGAGATGCCCAAGGGCTCGTTGATAGCTCGATTACGTTTTTCGTAAGCATTTTAGCCACTTCTTTCTGAATCACTACTCGCTCGGACACTGACACGCGGTACGGCAGACAGTGAATGGGCGCAGAGTCACCAGTGTTTATTCGGTAGATTTGAGTGCACGTTAAAGAACGCCAGGTGGTCGATATTTTCGGAGCCCTCCACTACGGCATCTCTCATAATCATATGGTGGTTTTGGGACGTCAAACGCCACATATCTATCTATCTATCTGTTAGTGTTGATTAGGTGAGTGACAATTTTAGTCTGGCCTAAAGGACGATGTTCGGTGTCGAAAATGTCACTGTATGAGGCCAAAACTTGGCAGAGAGCGTCGGCCTGGTGAGGGGACAGCTCCGATCCAATCATGTTTCGAAACATACCATCGTCTGAGCTGGGTGACCGTGAGACTGCGCTTCGGTCAGGAGCAGATACAGCGACAACACTGACATCGTCCTTTGTTATGGCAGTTAGCTGGGCTAGAGACATCTGGCAGGGCAACACTTAAGGGGTGAAACCAAAGTTGAGGAGCGGAAGGAACACACAGTTATTCGCTAAGGTCACGATGGTATGGGGCACAGTAACACTGCGTGTCAGCCGAACGTCAGTAATCGGCGTAACTATATAATGACCGTCAGGAACGGGAGGGGCCGATGACAAAGACACGTACGTGACGGCTCGAGGTGGCAGGTGAACGAAAGTGGTTAGGCTCAAGCGGCTGGTGGGCTTTGCAGAGTAGTCGGCAAAGATGGGAAGATCAAGGCTGAGGGTATCAGACGAACAATCAATTAAGGTCGAGTGTGCCGAAAGGAAATCAAGGCCAAGTATCAGGTCATGAGGGCAGCAGGCTAGCACGGCAAAAAGGACCACGGCGTGACGACCGGCAATGCTGACACGAGCAGTGCACATTCCGATTACTGGTACAGTACCACCATCGGCAACACGTATTGCCTGCGTCGTGGACTTGTTCATACTCTTTTGTAAGCGGCGGCGTGGAGAAGCGCTCATTATAGACAGGTGCGCACCTGTTTCAATGAGGGTGGTCACAGGAACATGGTCAACTTGTACTTCAAGCAGGCTGTGGTGCGTAGGAAGCGTCAGTAGAAAATTTTCGGCCGTCATTGGTATTGCAGCATCACCTCTATAAGCTGCAATATCTAGTTTTCCTGCTGCGGTCGTCCAGAGAAGCTCGGCGAGGAAAAGCGCCGAGGTGGCGGAGAGAGGGATTGGCGACGTAGCGGCGACGGGGAGCGAGAGCTGCGGCGACCGGACGAAGGGGCGTCAGTGTAGCGGCGACCGGGCAAAGGGGCGTCAGTGGAAGGCTCATTAGATGACGACGGATTTGAAATTGAAGGGTGTGGAGACTGAACGTCAAGGGGTCGTCGGATGCATGAGCGCCGAGGTAGAGAAAGTCTGACGTGGTTGGTTTAACCAATGGCGGCAGCAATAGCCAGAAACGTGCCCAGGCATGGTGGCAGGAAAAACAAATAGGCCGGTTGTCGGGTGTTCGCCATTCCGAAGGGTTACGGAAGGGCATTGTTGGCGGTGAACGGCGAGCGTGTCCTGGGGAGTAAGACGGGACTTCAGGGCGAGTTTAGGGACATGCTGATGGAAGGCCGAGGCCTTCCATCAGCACAAGCACGAAGGTGCTAAAAGAAACGTGAAACGAAAGGTGGAAACAGGTTACTGACGGAATCTGACGGAAACAGGTTACTGTATTGTTAAAACACGGCATGAAACACTTTTGTGTAAATTAATTACCGCGTGATGACATCTCAATGTGACGTTTCGTGACACCATAAATTTGGGCGTCATCTGACGAAACGCAAATGATGACCTTGTAGTGCCCTTCTTCAAGCGACCAATATAACCACAGAGAGCACGATGCCAAGAGAAAAATGAAGTGTGCTCGGCAGTGGTCCATGATGCCCCTGCTTCTGTTCCCCGCGTCTTCAAACACAGAGTGAGAAGAAGAAAAACATGGGTTTAGGGGCTGTGGTATAGTATAGTGACGTGGTGGTGTTTGTGAAGTGAGGTGGCATCGTGGTGTTATGTACAACGTGCTCGGAGGTGACGGCAGCGGTGCTTCTTGATTGAGCGGCAAAAAGACGATGACGCGGGCGCGAAATGTCATGCATGAAACTGCGGCCCGCCACAAGGAAGAGGAAGTTTGCGCGAAAGATTGCGCTGCCAATGCACGAGAGGGAAGAACAGGAAGACCAGTCGGGGGCAGAACGAGATCGAGCTGGTTGGAGTGCAGATTCTGGGTGTCGCGCGACTGCGGTATCGGGTTCCGGACCCGACCGGGTGAAGTCAGGCAAGGCCAGAACGGTCCAGCTGCCCACGGTGTACTCGGAGGTACGCGGCCTTCCAGAGTTCCGGCCGTGACTGTTCAAGGTCACGTCCCAGGTATCCGGGCTTCAAATCCAATCCCAAACCACCCATGAAGGGTGGAACCTTCCACGTGGTGATCATCTCCTCGAAACGAGCCAGCATCGGCAAGCGGCCGCAGTTCTTGCTAAGACAAGGGCTACCTCATTTTCCGCCAAGCGTCGCCGTGCTGGTAAGCGTGTGAGTCGATCTGCTGAGACATCGCCAGCGTCCGCCGCCTCAATCCACCAAGCCACCGTCACCATCAACGCCACCGGTGACGGTTGATTTTTATAAACATTATAGCTGGACAACTCACAGGACATGTTTTATTTGCCAGCTTAGACTTGGTGTCTGTCAATTGCAACTTCATCTCTTTTTTTTCTTTTAATTAGGCTTAAAGTTTCTACTTTTCTTTTCTTACTTTAAACGGCTTCGTCATTTCTCAGCTCTGAGGCTTTCCCTCCAAGCAACAATTTATTCAATCGTAAACCTGCATCACAAATTGGCGTCCGCGGCAGGATAAAGTCGTTTTTTTTCATCTGGATTGTCGGAGGCGGTGCGAGCCATGAGCAGCACGTGGGAGATATTAGAATTGGCTGAACGCATGGGTCTGAAGGGAACGGAGTTCAGACTGTGGTATGAGGAGCGGATGCAGATAGAGCGTGAGCAACGGGCTGCAGAGCGAAAGGCGGCGAAAGAAAAGCTCGAATTAAAGACGTTAGAACTCGAGCGGTGACTCGAGCTTGAGATGGCAAGAACGGGGCAGCTGGGGATACAGAGGAGTGAACCAGTGGCTGAGGTGTGCTCTGACAGCAGTTACATCACGAACGATTTGAATTTATGTCAGGCTGACCCTGTACCTCGTCATGACCTTTCGCTAGACAATGAAACTAGGGAAGATAACAGAGAGGTGGGTAGCCAAGAAACCAGGAGACTCGAGGAGCTTATTGAAGCATGGGTTCTTGTTCCATTCAAAATAAAGGGTGTGTTGAAATATGTGAGAGGTCAAGCACACTTCATGCAGAGACAGTATTGCCTCTGAAGAGCTCCAGTGGGGGAGCAGTAAAAGGTCTCCTATCTAACACCGGCGAATGCCGAAATGAAAGCTCCAATCTAGTTGCTGCTTATTGTTTTGGGTCACTGGATGTAGTAACAGGCGCTACGTACACAGCTTTTCACGATGAGTATAAATCACCCATAGAGAGCTTGAGTTCTCGAGAAATTGTAGATGATGCTTCCATGAGAAAACTGGAGCAAAATGAGAAACAGTGTTGAAGAACAGAGGGTACAGTTGCAATGTAGGTCAGCTCTATGTGGTAATAAGGGTAGTCACGATGACCCAGACAGGAGGGTTGAAATTTTTGATGAAGAAGCAAGTAAAAAAGCTGAAGTGATGGAAAGTGAACCCAAAGGCAGTAATGGTCCAGCAGGTACGAGGAAGGACGCCGACCGGTGCTCTCTGGCGTATTCGGTTGAAGAGGTCGCTTCTCCAAAGGTGTCTGAACGATTGTCGGCTTACGAGCTCAAGCAAGGCGTTCCTGGGAAGAATGAAATCATTCAGACGTGGTTGTACTGCCGCGCCCGGAGGCAATGCTTCCGATTGGCGTACAGCCATTCCAGCGTGTATGCTTGTGATTTAGAGGTTGGCCGTCTGGTGATACACAGCTTTAGGTTCAAACGAGCTTCTGGTCGACAATTCTTCAACCGGCGTCGAATTCCTCACTCTTGTCAATTGGTGAGAGCCATTATACGTCTTGTTTGGGACGCTATAACTTAAGCGTCATGTTTGATTTCATGGTGGTTTCTTTTGGATTTTGATTGCGGACCATGGAAGGGTGTTTCATCTGAGCAGTTGAAGAAGTTTCATGCAATTTAACATTACTTGACGTGTAGTTTTTTTTTACTTAATAGGGTATATTTGAAAAAAGGTGGTGTACTAAACAGGCTAATTTGGGTATTTTCATTATAACCTAGATGAGTTCATACTTTTTCTTGCTTCGTGTGTATATAGTGGTTAGTGAATGTGAACCTGTGGACGATGCAGGGAACTGTGTGAGGGTGTGTTCTGAGTGACTTCATCTAAAAACTGAGCAGCAGTTTTTCGTGCAAAAAACCTGTACCAAAAAGGGGCCTATTGTGGTGTAGTATAGTGAAGTGGTGGTGTTTGTGAAGTGTGGTGGCACCATGATGTTATGAACAACGTGCTCGGAGGGGACGGCAGCGGTGCTTCTCGATTGAGCGGCAAAAAGACGATGACGTTTATTCAATCGAGCAACAATTTATTCAATCGTAAACCTGCATCACAGGGGCTAAGCTCCTAAAGCCGTCGGTGTGTCCCTCCTAGCTCGTGGTACTTGACGGCCTACTTTGATGACTCACTCAGCAGGTGCGGGCGGGCGGGCGGACATACATACTGACATACAGACGGACGAATGGACGGATGGATGGATGGATGGATGGATGGATGGATGGATGGACGGACGGACGGACGGACAGACAGACAGACAGACAGACAGACAGACAGACAGACAGACAGACAGACAGACAGACAGACAGACAGACAGACAGACAGACAGATGGACAGACAAATTGATGCACAGACAAACGAACAGACGAGCAGATGGATGGACAGACGGATGGACGGACGATTCCCGGTTTACCAATAAAACTCTCCGGAGCTTCGTCCCACCGATCATCAGTCACTCCGTGAATATGCTGTTATTTGTTTCCTTTTAGTCATTCTATGTTGTGAAGAAAGCCAGCGGAATGCGTAAAAAAGCCGTGTTACGGACCGCGAGCGCACTGCTATAGTGCTGCTATAGGCTTTCTTTACAACGCGGCAAAAGTAACAGTGCCAGATGTATCGCACAGGAAACGATTTTGTTGGTGGTTTCTGAAAGTTCTCTACATATCAGTGTTCACATTTTGGGTTTCCAGCCCATAATCCGAAAAATAGGTACTTAAAAATTATTATTTATTGAGTATGGTGAGAAACAAAAAATAGCCTGAGTACCTACAAGCTAGTGCGAGAAGTATGCGTTTGGTTCAATTCGCCTCCTAAGCGCCTTTCACTTTCAAATTTTTGGCTCAAGTTATGTGAGACACCCTGTATATGTTACGGGCGCGCGGTGCTTGGGCCATGAAAACAATTAAATTTTCGAATAGTGAGCCCATCATGGAGCACGAGTAGTGAGTAGCATAGGGGGAAGTTTGATTGTGGAGCTAAAGACTGGTGCGCCCGTCAATTTTCTTTTTTTTCCCGTTAGTCCATCAAAGAAGGATGAAGCATTAGTGTGAGGCTGGAGTTTTTGCCGGATAATCAGGACGCAAAGTATGAACACACAGAATACAGAATAGTTACTTGTTTAAAGTGCTTCCAGTTCTCTATGATGACAGAAGTACTAACGCTGAGAGATAACGTCGAAACACGTACGCTGAAGAGGCATATTAAATGCGGCTTGTTGTTTAATTAAAATTACAGTAGTACTAATATATAACTGTGATATCTTTACATGAAAAATGAAATAAGCTCACTCACGTAGACAGACATCCTGGCATTTTTTCTCGGTTCGAAAATTATTGTCGTTCCCACCACAGCCTCCGTAGATGAATATCTTGCAGTGGGTGCTCTTATAGTCAAAAAACCATGTTGGAATGAACGCCCGGCATACGCCCTTCACTGGTGGTTCTCTGCATTTTTTCGGTGGTTTCCCTAGACCACCCAAAACCACGTGGATGAGTGTGATTAAAAATATAAAAGAAACATTTTTTTTCGTGCAAGAAAGGATAAAATAGGCAGAACACATTCAGTTTACGAACTGCTTGTTTCATCAGTAATTTCAACACTGCAATTATACCATATTAATTTTTTGAGCTATACTTCTTTTCGCCACCCGAACTAGTTTTCTCGGTGGCTAAAGGATGCCTGACATGTAAATAGGTTTAATTAAACAAAAATATTATGCATATTAGAGCTGTCTAAGAGGCTCACAATTATAGCATGGGTGCTTGCCGAAGTGCCAGACTCTTTTCTAAACACCTGAGATTAGGTTAGCTTGGAACGTCAATATGCGTATATGCAAGAAAAAAGGCTTCCTAAGTGTGGACATACAGGGTCATCTTTTATGCTAAATCTGTCATCATCATCATCATCATCATCATCAGCCTGTCTAAGTCCACTGCAAGACAAAGGCCTCTCCCATGTTCCGCCAGTTAACCCGGTCCTGTGCTTGCTGTTGCCAATTTATACCCGCAAACTTCTTAATTTCATCTGCCCACCTAACCTTCTGTCTCCCCCTACCCTGCTTCCCTTCTCTGGGAATCCAGTTGGTGACCCTTAATGACCAGCGGTTATCCTGTCTACGTGCTACATGCCCGGCCCATGTCCATTTCCTCTTCTTTATTGCAGCTATGATATCCTTAACTCCCGTTTGTCCCCTAATCCACTCTGCTTTCTTCTTGTCTCTTAAGGTTACACCTACCAATTTTCTTTCCATTGCTCGCTGTGTCGTCCTCAATTTAAGTTGAACCCTCTTTGTGAGTCTCCAGGTTTCTGCTCCGTAGCTAAGTACCGGCAAGATACAGCTGTTATATACCTTCCTCTTGAGGGACAGTGGCAATCTACTTGTCATAATTTGAGAGTGCCTGCCAAATGTGCTCCACCCCATTCTTATTCTTCTGGTTACTTCAATCTCGTGGTTAGGCTCTGCGGTTATTACCTGCCCTAAGTAGACATAGTCTTTTACAACTTCAAGTGCACTATTACCTATCGCAAAGCGCTGCACCTTTCCGAGGTTGTTGTACATTACTTTCGTTTTCTGCAGATTAATTTTAAGACCCATCTTTCTGCTCTCCTTGTCTAACTCCGTAATCATGAGTTGCAATTCGTCCCCTGAGTTACTCAGCAATGCAATGTCATCGGCGAAGTGCAGGTTACTGAGGTACTCTCCATCAACTCTTATCCCTAACTGTTCCCATTCTAGGCTTCTGAAAACGTCCTGTAAGCACGCAGTGAATAGCATTGGGGAGATTGTGTCCCCCTGCCTTACACCCTTCTTTATTGGTATTCTGTTGCTGTTTTTATGAAGCACTATGATAGCAGTTTATCCCCTGTAGATTTCTTCCAGAATGTTTATATATATTTCATCTACGCCCTGATTCCGCAGTGTCTGCATGGCGGCTGATATTTCTACTGAATCAAACGCCTTCTCGTAATCTATGAAGGCTATGTATAGTGGTTGGTTATACTCTGAGCATTTCTCTATTACCTGATTGATAGTATGAATGTGGTCAATTGTTGAGTAGCCTGTTCTAAATCCTGCTTGTTCCTTTGGTTGATTGAATTCTAATGTTTTCTTTACTCTGCTAGCAATTACCTTTGTAAATAGCTTGTATACTACAGAGAGCAAGCTGATCGGCCTGTAATTCTTCAAGTCCTTGTCATCTCCTTTCTTATGTATTAAGATGATGTTAGCGTTCTTCCAAGAGTCTGGTACTTTTCCCGTCAGGAGACACCTCGTAAATAGAGTGGCTAGTTTTTCTAACACAATCTGTCCTCCATCTTTCAGCAGATCTGGTGTTACTTGATCGTCACCAGCAGCTTTGCCTCTGTGCATGCTCTCCAAAGCTTTTCTGACTTCTATCATTACCGGTGGGGTATCGTCTGGGTTACTGCTAGTTCTTATAGTATTAAGGTCGTGGTTGTCTCGGCTACTGTACAGATCTCTGTAAAACTCCTCCGCTATTTTAACTATCCTATATATATTGGTAGTTAATTTGCCTTCTTTGTCCCTTAGTGCATACATCCGCCTTTTGTCTATCCCAAGTTTCCTCTTCACTGCTTTGACGCTTCCTCCGTTTTTCAGAGCGTGCTCAATTCTCTCCATGTTATACCGTCTTACATCGCATACATTACGTCTATTAATCAGCTTCGAAAGCTCTGCCAGTTCTATTTTGTCTGTTGTACTTGACACTTTCATGATTTGACGCTTCTTAATTAGGTTCTTCGTTTCCTGGGAAAGCTTGCCGGTGTCCTGTCTAGCTACCCTGCCTCCAACTTCCACTGCACATTCCGTGATGATACTCGTCAGATTATCATTCATTGTATCTACGCTAAGGTTGGTTTCCTCGCTAAGAGCAGAGTACCTGTTCTGCAGTGACACTCTGAATTCCTGTACTTTCCCTCTCAGTGCTAGCTCATTGATTGGCTTCTTGCGTATCAGTTTCTGTCGTTCCTTCTTCAAGTCTAGGCGGATTAGAGCCCGTACCATTCTATGGTCACTGCATCTTACCTTGTCAACCACTTCCACATCCTGCACGGCTCCTGGGTGTGCAGTCATTATAAAGTCTATTTCGTTCTTATTTACGCCATTAGGGCTCCTCCATGTCCGCTTGCGGTTTTCTCGTTTTCGGTAGAAGGTATTCAAAATACGCAGATTATTGCGTTCTGCTAATTCTACTAGTAGCTCTCCTCTGGCGTTTCTAGTGCCGATGCCATAATCTCCTACTGCCTGGTCTCCAGCCTGCTTCTTCCCTAACTTTGCATTAAAGTCGCCCATTACTATAGTATACTGTGTTTTCACCTTACTCATTGCAGATTCCACGTCTTCATAGAAGCTTTCAACTGAAGCGTCATCATGGCTGGATGTAGGCGCGTAAGCCTGTACTACCTTCATTTTGTATCTTTTATTCAGTTTAATTACAATGCCTACCACCCTTTCATTAATGCTATAGAAATCCTCTATGTTGCCAGCTATGTTTCTGTGAATTAGGAACCCTACTCCCAGTTCTCTTCTGTCTGCCAAGCCCCGATAGAAAATGACGTGCCCATTCTGTAGCACAGTATAGGCCTCATCTGTCCTCCTAACCTCACTCAGCCCTATTATATCCCATTTAATGCCTTCTAGCTTCTCGAATAATACAGCAAGACTTCCCTCACTAGATAACGTTCTAACGTTAAACGTTGCTAAGTTCAAGTTCCAATGGTGGCCTGTCCGTATCCAAAGAATCCTAGCACCCTCTGCTGTTTTGCAGATCTGACTGCCGCTGTGGTCAGTTGCTCCGCAGCTGGTGGGGACTGAGGGCCGTGAGTTAATTGACGAATGCCTACGGGAGGGGGTGGCCAGATACCGCACCAGGGTGGCCAATCCTTCTCTGGTGAGATCATCGGTGCGTACCGGCTTTAAGCCGGTACGATCAGACAGTAGTGTCTGATCGTACCGGCTAAATCTGTGAGTGTACCTAAATGTTTCATAGAACCAGCTTGGTATGTGCCGTAGTAAAGAATTGAAATACGAATATTGACGACTGCCTAATTCAAGTACTTCTGTTCTCACAGTCATCAGTCCTTGTCATATCGGCATAATGTTGGCTCGAATTCTCCCATAAGAACCATTATTGATTTTGTTGCTATATTCGCAGCGACGTGAAATGACTACCTCATGCAAAAGAGGAGCCCAAAAAAAGAACACAATAAATATTTTAATGTTACAGTTCAACTCGTGACCAAGCTCATGTTTGCAAATAAAGATAGTTTAAGATTTCTAATGTTCGCTCTCAGTATAACCATGAACAGAAATGGCTATCTGTCATTCACACCAGATAGAAAGATGAGAAGGCACTTCTGCATTGATGTAGGTAAAGCATTATTTATGTTTTCTTATATGAATTTCTATTATATGGCTTCTTGTAGCGAACAGAGGACAGTTGCGTTATGGCTGAACAAATTTTTTTGAATTTCTCTACCCAAACTATTCATCAGGGTTCTACTAAGACGGTGGTAACTATTGAATAAAAAAGACATTACTGACTTTACGAAAGACCTTACTGCTTGGAAAGTCTTGTCGAGCAATGTATATTGTCTTTCATCGAAAGTACTTCAATGGAAATAATAAAGTATATTTAATATGGGCTACTAAATATACACCTGTATTGCAAATGAGTTCTGCGGAAACCCCCAAAGTGGCGGAAGGGTTCAGAAAGGGAAACAAGTCGACCACTCGTTTGTAGCATGAATCCACTGATAAGTTCCTCAGGATTTCCTTGTGCCATCGGGCTACAAATGGGTGGTTGTCTTATTTCCCTTTCTTACGCCTATTTAAAGTGTTTCTGGTTATCAGTGATCTATTTACAGCTGAAAAAAAACGTACTCACATTTCAGGGATTTATCCCACTTTTCAAAAGATGAAGGTTGTCGAGTAATATTGCCTCTACCAGGAGGTTCATTAGTAGACAAGCCTGAAAATCAAGTTCTTTGTGTTATAACAATCTGGCTATCTTAAAACAAATCAGAAGCTAATCAGCAGTTACCAAAAAATATATTAACGCACTGGCTGTTTGTGGAATAATGAAGATTGCGCGCGACTGGTTGTCTGCTCTGTAGTTCAAAATAAACTTGCAGTGACCTCAATGGAGATCAGTTAGGCCAGTGGAAGAGTAGGGCTTAGTAGAAGCGCAAGTTAATAGATAGCAAGTGTCTACTTCTAGTGGACAGGACGTCCTCAAGTATAGTGCGCGAGGAATTAACTGATCATCTCCCCGTTCGTAAAAATATCGCAGGCTTCGCGACGCCAGCAAGGAGAAAAAGTGTTCCACATTCACTTATACTAACGGCTGCTAGCAGCGCTGCCTTACATTCCTAGGTTTAAATCCACATATATACCCAGCTTATAAAACAGACGGGAGGATGAACACCAATGTAGCTCAGTGGGGGAGCAAGAGGCGCGTTACTCGAAGGTGGCAGGTTTGGTCCCTTCAGGCGGCATGATGTTTATTCGTTCACTTTTCGTTCTTCATATTTGCATCATACTTAGTACGAACATTCCAGATGCACTCTTTGCCTGTCCTGGTAATTAGTTCTAATTAGTGCTGTATGTAACAAAAAAAAACTGGCCCTTAAATTTCCCCGTCTTTCATGAAAGTATGAAGAGTGCAAGCGAAAAAAAACTTAATTTTGATCCTTTTTGGCATGCTTACTTTGTTCACAAAATAGGCTGGACGCCATTAAGCTGACGGGGGCTTAACTGAAAGTTTTTTCAATGATACGTCAGAGCATACCACGTACATTCACGTCTCGGAACACTTGGCTACAAAGGTGCCCGTGACAGCATTACGAAGGTTCAGCGATGCTGCGCACGACTTGAAGTTGTCCATGATGTCGAGCGCCTTAAGCCATTCCATACTCGTTAGCGAGCCGTAAAACTGTAGTTTGTATAATATCGAATTATATTTTTAATGCAATTTTTGTTATGCATGGGTACGGGACGATGCTTTTTAAGAGTGGGGCAATGCTACATGCGTTGCCCTACATCTATTTTTTCATACTTTATATACCGACCAATCTATTTGAATGAAATTGGTGCCTTGAATGAATGAACGAATGGACTTTATTTAAAGCACGGCAGTTTTACCGGGCGAGGTGGAAATGCCGGACTTTAAATAAAGTACATTCATTCAATTATTCATTCAAGGTGCCAATTGTGCAAATTGTGTCGAATAATGAGGAACTATCTGGCCAGTTACAAAACTTTATAATGAGATTGCGTTCAAAACGCGAACTATAGAGTTAGTCATGGAACTTACGAGGTCACTATATGGATTACGCTGGAGTCTATGATGATACTGTATAAAAGACGACGTGCTTGGTCGCTTACCGATTATTGACAGCCGACACTTCTTTCACCACTGTCAATATACAACGTGTATTGCCTTAGAGTAACGCTGATACAACGTGTATTGCCTTAGAGTAACGCGAACAGGTTGGCGCAAATAAAAATTTCATTCTTGAAAACACTCACTGCTGCCTTAATCAAAGTCATGATCCCGTGCCAACATTCAACGTAGTGCAAAGTAGCGTGTGCTGCAGTTGACACAAGATATTGGAAAGAGAACATTCTATGTCAACTGAAAGGCAATGCTTCGGAAGAAAAATAAGAACTGTTTTTATGTGTATACGCTGGCGGGATCTGCTTTGTAACTCCCGCATCAGTTACGATGGCTGGGGGCACAGAGTAAGAAGGAAGGTAGTAAATATAATTAGGGGGTGTAGACTGCAATGACCGAATGGGCAGCATGCGTGTAAATAACCTTTGGAACAGGACACTTCAGCACTGGGCCGATCTCAACGGATAATCTAAGATCTGCGAGTTTCCCACAGCAGCACTGACATCCATCTTAGTTGCCGTCCTTAGGGCCCTGCAAGTGTAGTTGTTTCCTACGTGCTTCAGTTATAATGACATATTGCATAAATACTCGGCACATAATATAACTGGACCTGGTGAAAAACTCTACTCGGTCCTCCAATGCATGTTAGTTTATTTGAGGGTGAACTGATGCTAGCGTTAGGAAAAAAAAAGCCGCGAAGTTGGTAGTGCTCACACATATGACCAGGTCGTCTTGGCCTGCCTATGCGTTTTCTTGTCCCCGTAGAACGAATTTTAGTAATAAAAAAAATCGAGGAACCTTGTTGCCCTCTTCATTGAAGTAAAAAAAGTAATAAAACACTTTTCAGTGAATGTCAACAGGCGAGAAGTACAAGCTACAGCAAGCGGAAAATAACTTGCCCAAACTGCGCCGAGCTCTCCACGACCTTGAAGACAGGGAAAACAAACTTATTGGAAGAAAGAGAAGATTCTTGAGCTTCTTCTTTGTCAAAGCCATAGAATTTTTTTAAATTAACCAGACTGGACGTTGGTGCTGTGCTATAGTTCAGCCTTGATGGGGATGTTCGGTAGTACACAAATTCGCCTAGTCTTTGGGCTTGCGAACTTCGAACGTAATCATGAATTTGTTTAGTGCTGTGTTTTTGTTCAGTTCCAGATAAAACAATAAACCGCAGGGAACTTCGTGAACCCAGTTGTAATCGTGAGCCTAAGAAGGTCGAGATGTTGAAGTAGAACTGCTAAACTTTCGCTTAACTTTGTGTTGCGGCGAAGCAGATTCACGCCACACGGAGTCAAATGGATCAATAAGAACGAAGAGCATAGGCAAATTCATACTATGCCCATCATTCTCGTGCTGGCTGAAGCGCCGTGCGTTGTAGCTCCCATACACACTAGCTCAAGAGTTCTCTCAAGTGTATTCGCAGAAAACTCTGTGGTACAAGCTATATTTTCTATAAACACTGTGTGATCTACGCATGATTGCGGTCATAGTGGTGCGCTAAACGTGAAACGAGATGCAAACCATCCTTGTGAAGCAGGTAAGGGCGCATCGCAGAACGGTGGGTGACCGCACCCGACTTACAAAGTTTTGTCGACATGGAATTTTCTTGAATGCTAAAATAGTTCATGATGCGCAAGGGACGAGTGAGTCAGTATGATTGTGTGCGTCAGCTTAGCCGACGCACACAATGCGGCGGCTAAGCTGTGTAGCTCGCTGATGGCGATGGAAGCGGCATCAAGCAGCCGGCGGCTCAGTCCCGATGTCGCCGCTATGCCAATCGCCTCGAAATTGCAGTACACGGTCTACGTCCATAAGAACTATTCATAGTAAGAAAATAGTGGGTTGGACGAGTTGGTGTGTGTTCATATTCATAGCAAAGAAGTGTATAAGAGTATGAATTCACACAGAAGCTCTGTGTGTTTTTTGTTATTTTTTAACGTTCCTTCGGTGTGCTGTTTTGTCTTCAAATAGGAGGAACCGTTTTACGCTCACACAACAACCCAAGCATTGCTACCGCTAGTGCCAATTCAATTTACGTTCACAATGATATTGACTGCAATAGAATAAGCCCAGCGGAATCGTCAGCGGCGATGCCAGCACGACCAACATTTTTGCCATACGCTCCATGTTTGTTTTGTATTACTTTGCTTGTTCAAGCTATGGGCGTTTAACAGCCATCGTCACCTTTGGAGATAGGTTGCTTCAAGTGTCGACCGCTATGTATTAAGCGATATCTGTTCAACGCGGAAAACTCGAGGTATACAAGCTGCCCTTCATGGCAGCTTGTATACCACGCCGAGAAGATCGAGCACACGCTGTATAAAATTTAGCTGATGCTCACCAGCCAATCCATCACGTATAGCAATGTTGATGTGACACAACATAAAACAGTTCTAGTGTCATGGATCATTGACAGGAAACTCACAAACACGTTGAACAAGAAAATCCGTAGTTGTTGCCTTTCTGTACACCTTCGCTGACTGTGGCACAGATTCGTACCAGAGATTGAGATCTTTTGAGGACATGAAAATGCTTCAGGGTGCTATTGCTTCTTTTTAGGACACAGCGTGTGAACTAAACTGCTGCAACTAATCTAAACACGGCCACGAGAATACGTAACGCAGCAGCTGACCTATGCACGGGCTACACGCACCTGAACGCGCCGAGTACTGCAAGTACCGGCATGCATTGGAGCAGCAGTGGCGCAGTGCAACTTCATGGAAAGATCTGTCTATTCATTTCTGCTAGAGAGCTCAACTTACTTTCGTTATGAGCTCCTACATATTCCGGGAATACATGCAGCTGCTGATGAAAACTATGTAGTGAGTTGGCAAAATTTTTCAACAAGTATAGTGCGCGTAGTCACATTGTACTAAATACTCTTTCGAGCAATCATATAGACGTTTTCGTTCAAACTCGCATATGCTTGCCACGAATAAAAGCTAGCGAGGACTATAAAAGCATTATATCTTTAGTAGAAGAAAAAATAGTATATTTGCCTTCAGCTGCAGTAGATCCAGATGCACCTGTTGAAGTGACTGCAGCCATTCTGGTTACAGGTGAATCTTCATTGCCTCTGTTGCCTAAAAGTGAAGTCATTTATTTTATTTCACTTTATTTTATTTACAGATTACTGTAAGCATTCCATGAGGATGATCACTGGAGTAGAAAAAACACAGACATTGTGCAAGCAAAGTAATTCAATGGCAAAACAAGAAGAGTATAGAACAAAACAAGAAAACTAAAGAATGATAGATAGATAGATAGATAGATAGATAGATAGATAGATAGATAGATAGATAGATAGATAGATAGATAGATAGATAGATAGATAGATAGATAGATAGATAGAAATGTTCCAGGTGTCGGTTGTTAGCTGAAAATTGCATCGCATTCAATACAAAACTTATGATGGAAAATCAAAGTGGATGATTGGGCCAGTTGGTGATACATGATCTAAGTATACTACGCGGTAGAAAACACGGACGGGAAAAAGACAACAACAAGCGAAGGATATCAACTGATAGCCTGCGCCTGATTGCCTACACTTGTACTTGTCTTTTTCCCGTCCGTGTTTTCTACCACGTAGTATACTTAGATCTTGTGATGGAGTAAGCAGGAAAAAAATTACAGCGCAATATTCTCTTAAAGCATATGCATTAAGGTCGTGAACTATCAGTGTTCTGCTACCTAATTTAAAATAGGTCATTCACTCACTCTAAAGATTCTAGAACTCGTACCCAGCGAAAATAAAACGATGTAAACATCTGTTGTGCATCCTCTGAGTTTATTGCTTTCTCAAAAAAAAGGTATGATATATAAGTCTGGGCAATTATATAACTGCCTGGTAACAATGTCAGTGTTTACCAAAATAGAGGAAAAAAAGCATGGATGAAGGACGGAATTGTAGCTTCCATTTTGATACCCTTTAGCAGAAAAGGAAGCAAGGGTAAAGGGAGATAGAAAGAAAAGTGGAGACGTTCAAGAGGACGAAAACAAACTCTGTTAAAGCATGGGGATTCAGAAAACTATATGTACTTCAAACTTTTGTCACAGAAATTATAACGAGTAAGGCACATGAATTATGGAAAAGTTTGAACAATTTAGCTCTTTTGATGGTTTCCTATTTGCAACATATAAAACCCTGCTTAAATATACGAACTGATTGAATCTTGAGATTCGACTTTTTGAAGCGAGTATTACTATCTTCCAAGCAGTGTTGATTTGTATATTTGATGAATGTTATGTAATTGATAAGTCAATACGCACTGCTATGTTAATTTTTTAAAGTGCATCAATTGTAGTATAAGTAGCACGCAACAATATTTTCTTGTGCAGTAAGCTGTAAATTAGACCACTAAAAATGAAACCCATGCGAGTAGCCTTCAGTGGTTCTGCTACGTAAAAATAATATCATTGAGGCTACTTCAATGGCACGCATTAGGTATCGCAACCCGGTAACCACTATTATAATTTAAATATTGGTGTAAATCTTCTGGATTATGCATACATCGAGTGCGTGTGATGCGATTAAGTGAACACTGTAAGTTGAGAGCGTTTCCTTGGGCAGTGACTGCCGATGCACGATTTCATTGGACATGGAAAAAAGGGTGTTTTTGATGCTGCATATTGTTTACCAACACTTACAGACGAGAGCCGATTTTGCTGGTGACTCTGCACAGCATTTTCATTTAAACCTCATATTAAAATTCGTTTTAGGAGAAGACAACACGCACACAGCAGAAATCAGAAGGCAGTATACAAAGAGTAGGCAAGAAGGTAACAAAGCATTAGCAAAACACGGTGTAATAACGATGACTGCGCTTGGTCAGTGCCTACATCCGTTGGTTTACATCTTTCAAGATATAGAAGTATATAAACCTAAATTATAGAAATTAAACGTACTATTAGTAGTGTATTGTCTAGGATGATATGTTATATAAACTATGGTATACAGGAAACATCTACACTTACGGCTCATTTTTCAAGGCTTCATCCAAATATTGCTCACTAACTAGTTTATCAGTACGTATTAAGCACAAACTTCAAGCAGAAAGCTTATAAAGGCGCCCTGCAACACCTTTTCAAGTACCCATAGAACAGATTCACTAAATTGGTTTATTGCGCTTCACGAACTGACCACCACCAATATCTTTAGGATGCGTTCAGTACAAGCGCATTCGCAAATATTTGTTGCCCGCTGAAATTGCATTTTCCATTCCCTCGTCCCGATGAAAACGCTGGAAGCTAAGCAGAGAGGGGTGGCACGGAGGAAGAGAATGCATCCCGCATGCATTGTGGCCTTGAATAATTTTTGTCTTTCTTTTCTTCGAACGCGTGGTTTTTCAGTGCTCTTGCGCGTACACATCACGACTTCATTTTTTAGTATATAGGCTATGTCACTGTTTACAAACACAGACCCTCGATGACTCCCAGTTGCGTCCACCGATGTGCCTGAATAGAATAGCTGGGCAAGAAGAGCGTTAGAAAACAGCCCCTTGATTTTAACGGAATAGCGTCAAAGAGCTCGTGTCGCACGAAACTCACTGCCGGCTCGGCCCCGTTGGCTGGGAGCGAAAAAGTGTCTGTGCGTCTGTGACCGAAAAATCTAGTTACCGGGATAGCCGTGGGAGGCCACTACTTGTCCACACATGCGCACGCGATCACACTGGTAAAGCCGCGCATTCGAAGAAAAAAAATTGGTTATAAATCTGCATGTTACACTGCAGGTGTAGTCGAAAGACGACAGTCTTGCTTCTGGGGAGAGTGAACAAAACGTTTATTTGATGTTCTTCGCAAGAATCGGTGAATGGTATTCTGGAGGCGCTGCGTTAGAGTGCCTCGAGCGTGTAGCGGAGACGAACGAGCGCATCGAAGCACGTTAGACGCAAGCGCCACCTGGCAGTTATCTTCGAAAACGAAGGCGTGCAGCCCACAGAGAAAGATGCGCGCCAGTATCGGAGGTGATAAGGTGTAGAAGGCAAAGCGACGGGCAGGTGCCACCACCGTGACGTCGTAGCAAAGCGTTGGAAACACCTTTTTGAGCATCGCGTTGCACTGTCAGCGCAGCGCGATAAACGCCACATTTCTTAGAGTTACTTGTGTGTGTCTCTTCTAGTATAAAGACAGACATACAAAACTTCGAAGTGTTGTTATGGCGCCTCACATATGCGCAATAATTGTTTTTTAATTGACAATCGCCCAACTATGAACGCTAATCCTTGAGCAATATTGGAAGGCACTGCGAATGAGGAACGGCGTTTGGTGCCGTTGGAGGTATCGTTAGGGTGGACAGACAGACAGACAGACAGACCAAAAGTTTTCCGTCGAAGGTCTGTAAGAAAGACTATCGTCCATAAAAAAGTTCTCAAGGTCACGAGGTACGGTCGTTTGTTTGCCCTGCCACCCCTTCCTGCTTATCTTCCAGCGCTTTTGTCGGGACGTGAGAAGAGATGCTGCAATTGCAGCATGCGACAAACCTTTGTGACTCCACTCGCACTGGACGGATTCTTAAAATTTTTGTGATGTTGAATTCGTAAGGCAATAAGCTCTTCAAGTGAATTCATTTTATGGTTGCTTGAAAAAGTGTTTCAGCGTCCCTATATATCATATTGTTCCACAGGTGTCATGACGAAAACAAGCCCATTCGGCGATAATAGCGCGCGCGGGTCCAATCTACTGCGTCCGTGTTTGCGGGCATGTGCGTATAACAAAACATACGAATAAGTATGCACTTAGTGGTTGAAGGATGCACAGGAGGCCAGATTACGCTATCGCGTTGAACTTTTAAAAGCGAAGCTTAGGGTCCCCCATTTTTCTTACACTTTCTTTCCACCATTTGGCAAAATATATTCAAATGAATATTCCTTTGAGCTACATTAAAACTATAAAAGATTGCCTTGAACATTACGGACGTTCTTTTTATCTCTAGAACTAACAAGATACCTTTCTTACTCTGGATTTGCTGATAGATTTGTTGATGACCTAGAATTTGTTGTAATTTCCAGGCCTCGTGCTGCACTGGAATATTTTTTCTAGTGTGTTCCTGGGAGCCTCGACTACTGATTGGCAACGCTTTCTAAGCAAGCTCTACAACTGTTGCAAATTTTATGTAAAGAAATCTTTGTGTGAATAATATTACATGCTTTACCGGCTCCATGCGTTTCCACTAAACCGTCAACATTGTTTTCATAGTCTCTTTAAGTACCAGTTTGTTGCCGGCCACTCCTAGTGGCATTGTCAGCATTCCAACGCCATTGATGCTTATTGAATATCAGTCATTTAGGTAGGCATGAGGCCTCTCCTGTGCCTTTCACAATACTGTCTAACAAGTTTGTGTGTGGGCGGCCATATTTTCGCATATCGGACATAATTTTTGTTAAGTTTTTTGAAGTGACAGCTGGCATTACATGACAAGTGTATACGACATTATAATCATGAAAGTTTTGCCTAGGCGTTCTTCTAAAAGTAACTCCACTTATAGAGAAAACCTATAGAGTTATAACCAGCCTGAATGATTGGCAGGGTTATTTCCTTGTGGTTTAAAGTTGTAACGAACCTCTGTTCAACAACTGTACACGATGGTCACTTCATTTATACCTCGATTTTTGTTATGACCAGTTCCAATTCTGATTAGTGCTTTCTTTAGGTTAGGCAAATGTACTTAAAGGAACTGTCACCATCCTTTATTGCTTTTCTGTTTCGTATCGCAATAAAAAACGTGCCATCTGAAATGTTCAACCTTGCAATGATATCTCTGCAATGTTAATAAAAATTTTAAATATAAAACTTTTTTATCTGCGTTGAATCTTTTCCAATAGGTGTGATGAATAGCCACAACCCTAGATGGTGGAGGCGATGATGGATGTATTACCAGTGAAACTCAAAAATTGACACCGTGTGCAGTTTTGGCAGGCTTCATTTAGCTTTGTTTTATACTAAAACAAACACTGCAGTGGTCACTTGAAAATTGTCAAATAAGGTGTTATTACCTTCGTATATCCAGCTTCGTTTAGTCAGCCTGAGAAGCTACCACAGTTGAGCGAAAGATATTGTCTGTTCCGGCAAGACTGGCACACTGCAGATGCGAAGCAAACTGCAGTTGTGTTGGCCATACCAATTGTGCTAATAAAACAAACATAACACAGGGTTCACAATAGATCAGAGCTTCGGAATGGTTCTGCTGTCTTTCAGTTATGTTTATGCTATAATCTGTTGACTAAGGCACTCGGCTAATGACCCGCAGGACGCGGAATCTAATCCTAGCTGTGGCGGCGGCATTTTCGATGAAGGCGAAAACGCTCGACCCCCATGTGGTTAGATTTTGGTGCACTTTACAGAGCTCTAGGTGGCCCAAATTTCCAAAGCTTTCCAATATGGCGTCTCTTATACCTATATGGTGGTTTTGGGACGTTAAAACCCGACAGTTATTATATTAGGCATTCTCTGTTACATATTTGATATGAGGGCCAGCATGGACACTTTAGTGGAGCGGAACGAGATGGCGAAACATTTCAATGAAGAACCTCGGCGGGTACTGGTGTTCACTTGACGCATGACGATTCGGTGACTCGCCCATCGTTGCTAGGCAATGCTGTATTCACAGGCATGGTTTGAAAATTTTATGATGCCAGTTGCACTGCATGCTGTTTGCCGAAGACGTATATTTTTTTGTTTCTTTGTTGTTATAAGCCCCGCTTAGCTTATAATTTGTGTTTCTCCTCCCTAGGTAGATAGGCGAGGGGCACCGCCGGCAGCGCCACCGGACGAGCCTCTTTGAACGCGCGAGAAAAAAAAACAAAAAACGAAAAACACTTTCGGGCGGAAGCCAAAGCTGCCTCAAGTACGTAAAATATGATAGGAAGTTACATATGTTTGGTTTGAAGCAAAGTGTGTCTACCTAGGAGGATTTGTTATCCTACCAGTAGACTGGCCGCATCGCTGCTGGGTGACGCTAGCGGTCACTTTTTTCTCAACTTTCAACATCACAGTAAATTTATTATTTTTTATCACACGAAATCATGCTTGTTGCCACAGATGTGACAAACGATCTTCTCACTTTGATAGCACACAGAAAAAAATTCCGAGTGGTGGACAATTCTTGTAGGGTACTTCAACCACGCACAGCCTGTGACATGCAAGAGTTTAGTGCTACTGTGTATGACTAAAACTTGAATAAATTATCATTTTTACTCATAAACTTCATATTCCTGTACAAGGAGCTACGAACTCTGGTGACAAATTGATTCGTGAGGTGCTCTCTTGCGACCTTAATATAAAAGATTGTTTTCATTCCGTGATTGGATGCGATCTGCGACATATGGAACGGAATGACGATTGGCAATCCATAAAACAATTAACGTTAAGAAAAATTGAACTACTTGCGTTGTCTAAAAGAAACGAGAACTCATGTACAGACAGTGAAACAATTGTCAATGAGACGCGAAAAGCACGAGGACATGTTCAGTAATTAGTAGTTGAACGAATCGACATATATAACGTGCACATTAGATATTATCAACTGACGTCAGCTTTCAGTTAAAATATCAGCATTACACAGAGTGTTACTTACCAGAAACGATGACGACGCACATGACCAGAGCATGGCAGTGGTACAAGAGCCCCATTACGATAGGCTGCGGTTACTTTGCGAACCGTGCGTAGGGCGGTACAGCGTGGTGTGGAAGAAATAAATTTATTCTTTTACCACAACAACACTCAAACGAAGACGTGGTGCCGTTTCTTTTTATTATAGCTGCAACGTTCCATTGTGTAGCAAGGTTCACAGGACACCCGGCTGTCGACACAAGTGCTGCCGTTAGTACAGCGAAATATACTTAGTCCTATGGAATTTGACCAAGAAGTGTATTGTTTGTACGAAAGCGTTCTCGCGTTGCATTGAATCGCCTTGTCGCCACCACTTTACGATTTTGTGAGAGCACGGATGCTTACGTCTTTCTTCATAAACAAATGTAACTTGTATATCCAGGAATTGGCAGTAATGTATCGAGGCTAAGCCATGCATTTTACCGTTTCAAGTAACAATGAAGGACTTTTTTCCTCTGCTTTAAGTGACGCATGTTTAAAGGACTAGCCAGCAAAAATAGATTGAATTGTATCTCATTTCTTATTTCAAGAAAAATTTATTAGCGCATCGAAAATGAAATGCACTCAGCTAGGATAACCTAAAGTTCTTGTTTTTTTTGCGAAATGTGCTTTCTTGCGCAGGTGCGTTTGCTCTGTGCTGATTTGCAATGACGTTTAACTGAAATTTTAGCTTTCATTTTTTTATGTGTTAGAAAGACGTTGTACGAGTTGGTTGTTGGTGCATGTTTATTATAAGACACACTAATTTTCCGTAAAAGGTGGCTTATTTACCTTCTCTTTTACTCGTAAATCTCTTCTTTTTTTCTACTCTTGAGTTTGGGAGAGATATGTTATAGTCGCATACATACATTGTACTTGCTATTGTTGTTTTTTATAAATTATATTCACCCATATGTACTGAGTACATCGAAGTATACATTCAAGTTCTCAGCGCTATTTCATCTTGATTCGATCTTTACCACTACTATTTTTGCGCTTTATTTTTTGCTACAACCGTTATTTGTTGCATTTAGTGGCTGCCTTCAAGCCTATATTGAACTCTCTTAGGACGCCTATATACTGCACTTACAGTTGCAAGGGGTCTTTTACCGCGTAACTTAATTTCGTTTTTTGATGTGGTCGTGTATACGCACTATAGCATCGGTAATGTAATGTGCTGCCAAGTTTCTCACTTTATTGATGGTGTGGCTAATGATGAGTGTTTATAGCTGGGCTCACTATAGTAGGTGGGCAGCTTTAAAGCAACCAATTTTGACGCAGTTCACATGACGTGCTACCTGCCGCGACTGTACGCCTCTGTCATGTAATATTACACCTTGTAACACAATTTCTCATTCTAATGAAGCCTGTATAAAATATTTTTCTGAGTAACTTTCAAGCACGTTCATGTCTGTTAGGTAGCATACTTCAGCACCCCTTGGAATATTGGATCAATTACGAATGATACTCTCTTTTTTTTAATAAGTGAAATCTGCTATGGGATCAAAACAACAACTATTATTCTTGCCACAGTTGTCCGCCACCACCGGTGTCTATCACCGAAATTGTGTGAAATTAGAAAAAAAATGATATCGAGAAAACAGTGAGTGTGAAACCATGCACTTGGTTGGGGCTGAAAACTATAAAGAGAACATATACATGGCGCTGGCTCATACTACACGATCGATACGCTTAGATGACTCTTTATTGCTCAATAAAAGGGCTTTCCTTTCTTCTATATTTCATTATATTTCATTATTGACACAATTCACCATCGGCCTATACCTGAAAGTTCATAAAAACAGCTTTGGACAAGTACACACTTACTATAACGTTAATAAAAATAACACCTAGTAGCAGTCAGCAGCGCAGTGTATTTCCGAAATGAAGTTATTCGTCGGTTTTTTTACATAGTTTAATATCAAAAGAGAAACAATTTTCGGCTCTGTCAATTCCCAACATCATGAACGGCAAAACTCTTCGCCTTACTTTTTCCTTCACGTCCTACATTTAAGCCTATGAATGTTCTTTTAATTGTGTAATCTTGGGAGACTCGGAGTTAGGGTATATAAAAGACACCAACAAAAGAAAAACACATAACATATGAACACATGACATTCAGAAGACATATGGCGCAGCGAAATAATTCCACCATGATATCGTTTTCCAAAAGATTCTAAGTCACTATGAAATTAACACAAATGTCGCAGTTGATCGTATGGCACCTAGAGCGTTTCTAGAGAACAATTATCCTCTACTTCATCTGACGGCGAGCTATGCACCACGTTTGTTGAACAAACCTTGCACATCAAAGGGACTCGGTTCGCGAACGGTGCGTGAAACTGAACTGCTTAAGGTCTATCCTGAAATGGGATTTGATAATCCAATTGAAATTACCCGCTCTGTTGAAACTACATTTCATAGCTGTCGACCTAGATATATTTCAGACTTTGACTAGGCACTGCCTTCCCTAAAAGCTTGCTATGTAGGAAAAGAAAAATTAACTGTGTTAAGTGCACATGTGAATTAAGAGGCAGCAGACATCAAACATATTCTTTTACATAATAAACATTAAGCTGTTCCCTCTAATATTTAGGCAGGCTAAATAAGTTGGGTACATTGCCGCTCTCATGAGCGAAAGCTCTGGAGTGATCGTCAACAGAGACTATTAATAACGACACTACACGTGCAGCGGTGACCTTTATAGCAAGCAGGAATATTCGAAAGATACTGATTGACTTTCATATTTATTGTTCGCATTGAGATACTTCTTGTTGCACATTCCTTGCATTGTTTCACGTGTTTCATAACGGCTGTGTTTAAAGCGCATGCAACTGCCCAGTGGTTATTGTGTGATCACCTTTGATGAAAGACTCTAAGATTCACTCTTCGACAAAATGAGAACGTTTTTTGTGTGAATATTGTTGTTGGCACGTGGATATTATTTATGACTTCAAAACATCGCTTATGTAAATGGCCATATAGCTCGCGCCAATTTCGTTATGGTTTTATTGGCATTTATAGCTCCATGACACAAATTACTGTGCAAGAGAAGCGCAGTAGCCGGAGCCATGTCTGTGCACCACCCTTTACTTAACCGCATTTAATTGATATATGTGGCTTATTCCAAATATAGAGAACAGGTCATTTTTGACCATCTTTGATTATGGTGTCAGAAATCGTGCAGGTGTATATGAATCTGAGTAGTAATTATCAAGGTGTTAAATTTCATGAGAATATTTGTTGCCCAGAAGGCGCATCCAGCTTTGGGCACCTAAGTGACACCCTGTCACACTAAATAATTTATATGATAACATTAAATTGAGCAAATTACTACGAGAATTTTTTAGTTAATGTCAAGGCCGATGTAAAAACACGCATCTTTCACCAGTAATATGTCTACATTTTCTACCATATATGTTCCTTTAATAAATGATTAAAATATTTCGGGTGGTAAGAGCACAAAAATAGCTTGCTGAGTATTGTGTGCAGTGGGAAAAAGTAGCATTTTGACTCATATTGCAGCTCTAAATTCGCAATGTAGCTGTTCACGTAAAAATATGGCTTGTATCTTATTACATAGTGGTGTTACTTAGTAAAACTCAGAAAGTTTAGAAAGAGCGGTTTTTGTTTTAAGTGAGAAAAACAGTCCATATGAACAACCACAAATACGAAGCTTGCCTTTGGCTCGTGTTCACAGCATAGCACGTCAGCGCGATGTTCCAATGTATCTTTTGGGCAGCGACTATTGCATGTCATATGACTGCTTGTGTTTAGAAAGAGTGTTGAACGAATTTGAGTACTTCATACTTAACTATGGAAGATCAGTGAGCTGTTTCGATTGCAGGTAAACAGTACACGCGGAAGCTTGATGGACTTTGACGTCCTTATGCGGCAGTTTAGGACGTCGAAAATGGCTATGGTGATAATCCTACAGAAACGGTACCTTTGTCCTTGGACCACTTAAGGACAGGGTACATTGAACTGTTTCTAGTCCCAAGAGGCAGAGATAGAGAAACGAGAAAAAAGGAAGGCATGGAGGTTAACCAGATACTAGTATCTGTTATGCTACCCTACACTGGGGTTGGGGAATACGGGGTTGAAAGAGAAGGAGAGAGTTAAAAAATAAATAAGAGAAAAACACCGACACACACGCACACACAAAGTCAGTCAACTCAGAGGCGTTCCGACAGGCCAGTAATTCGTAAGAAGCCCAGTAGCACTTGCACGGCTTTCTTCTGTGACAATAGGTCATGACGATAGCGCAGTATACTTTCTTCTGACAGCGGCTGGTCATTTAACCTGTTTAGTTTATTGGAAAGGTGTTGTCTTTCCAGGTTGTATTTCGGGCAGTCACACAGGATATGTCGAATTGTTTCTTCATCTCCGCAGTGTGCACAGTCGGCGGTGTCGGCCATACCTATGCGGAACGCGTACGCACGGGTAAACACGACTCCCAACCATAGTCTGCACAGAGCAGTAGCGTCGCCTCGTCGAATTTTCGTTGGAAGCTGCATGCTTAACGTTGGATCAAGGGATCGTAATCTTGCATGCGTAAAGAGAGGCTCATTCCAAAGAGCCATAGAGCGTTGGCGAGCAAGCATGCGGAGCCTCCTAGCAGCATCCGTCCTTGAGAGAGGTATTTACTGGTCGTTGTCTTCTGTATGGGCTGAACGGGCAGCTTGATCAGCTCGTTCGTTAACGATAATTCCACAGTGGTTTGACAACCACTGAAATGTAACGTGGTGCCCTTTCTCTAATATATGGTGTAGCATTACTGCTGTTTCAAATACCAACTGCTCGTGTGGACCATGGCGTAGATTTGACAGAAGTGACTGCAGTGCCGCCTTGCAGTCGCAGAAAATCGTCCACCGTTGCGTGCTTTGGTCGTTAATGAAACGCAGCGCAGCGCGGAGCACTGCAAGCTCTGCTGCCGTTGTTGTGATTACATGAGCTGTCCTGAATTTGATGGTTGTGGCGTGCGTTGGAATAACTACCGCCGCTGTTGAGCTGTTTGGCAGGACGGAGCCGTCGGTGTAGACGTGGGTGCAGTCTTGGTACTTATCGAACAGCAGAAGTAAGGCGAGCTGCTTGAGGGCTGGTATTGAGAAATCTCGTTTTTTTCTGGATGCCTGGTATTGTCAGCAGGGTGATGACTGGCTGTTTGAGGCACCATGGAGGAATTGAAGGTCTCGCCGCGGGCGTAAAACTAGTTGGTAGGGAGTCACCATGTGTAGGTATTGTTCGACAAAAGGAAGTATGAGGTCTATCCACTGGTAGAGAGGCTAGGTGGTGATGGGGAGTCCGGCCCACATGCCTTATGTATGTCCTCAAAGCTTCAATTTCAATATGGGTCTGCATGAGGTGGTCTTTGGCTATAGCTATAGTCGCCATCGTTGAGGCACCCTGAGGCAGACCTAGACATATTCGAAGTGCCTGTGCCTGAACGCTTTGTATCACGCGCCGACTTGTTTTGCTGGCGTTTGATATTGCAGGCAGACTGTATCATAAAAAGCCAAAGAAAAGCACCCTGTACAGTTGTAACATAGCATTAGGCTGCATTCCCCTAGTCATTCCAGCTAGAAACTTGAAAAGATGGCATATGCTTGTCAATCGCTTTTTCAAATACGACACATGAGGGCTCCATGATATGTCTCTGTCGACTATGACACCCAGAAATTTGTGAGATCGACGATACGGTATATTTTGACTGTTAAGTGACACTTTGTAATTCGACATGGGTTTGCGCGTGAATGCCAGAAGAGCGCACTTTCCGGAGGAAATTTACAGGCCTCGATTGCGTAGATACGAAGTAGTTGCAGTAGCAGCTCTCTGTATTCTCGCTCGTAACTGCAGGCGAGTTACCGCAGATGTCCAGATGCAGATGACATCAGTGTGTGTCGATAGATAAATATTGTTTGGTAGGTGCGTATGGAGAGCGATTAGTGTTATATTGAATAGCACGGGGCTCAGTACACCTTCTGAAGGACGCCACGGCAACTGAAATGTGTAGACGTGTTCCCGGTCTCTGTATACAAAATAGGATCGCATTTGTAGATAACTGCGTATCGACTTAAACATTCGGCCACCCACTCCAATTTCTTCTAGTGCGGTAAGGACGGCTTCATGTGTAACGTTATCATATGCTCCTTTGACGTCAAGGAACAGAGAGGCGCAAAGACGCTTATGGCCTTTCTCGTGTTCAACGTACGTGATTAGGTCGATGACGCTATCGATCGATGATCGACCACGTCAAAAGCCAGCCATGGCATTTAAGTATATCTCACGATACTCCAAGTACCACTCGAGTCGGCCGAGAGTCATTCTCTCAATCACTTTACCCACGCAACTAGCCAATGCGATCGGGCGATAGGAGGAGAGTTCCAATGGTGATTTGCCAGGTTTTAGTAATGGTACTAGACGACTAGTTTTCCAACTTAAGGGGACAGTGTCCTCTAGCCAACAATCATTATATAGCTGAAGTAGAGCTATTCTCGCACGCTCACCCAGATGACACAGGGCTCTGTAGGAGATTCCGTCAGGTCCTGGTGCGGAGGTCTGTTTGCATGAAGCGAGTGCTGCTTGGAGCTCCTGAATGGTGAACGGGAATTCCATACAGGAGTCACGTGGTGGTGGACAACTGCTCAAAAGTGGTGAGCTGCTGATGGCTGTAGTTTGTCCTAATAATCCGGCACAGAACTCTTCAGCAACGTCCACATCTGGTCGATTTTGGTGAAGGGCTAAGTCCTTGAATGGTGACTTCTGTATGGGCGATGACCGCAAACCTCTAACCGTCTTCCATATCTGCGATAAAGGCTTACGAGCGTCGAGTGACTCGCAGAAAGTAATCCAGCGTTGGAATTCTAGCTTGTCCAACCGACGTTTGATCTTCTTCTGCATACGTCTAGCAGTCCGTAAATCTTCTATGTCCTTCGTGCGCCGGTACCTTCTTTCAGCTCGTCGTCGCAAGGCTCGAAGCCGCTCCAGCTCTATGTCGATGTCCATGATTCTTAAAGGGCTTAGGATCGTACACACAATCTCTTTTACAGTGCTCTTGATGGCCTCTTGTAAATTGGATATGTGTTCTTGGCATTGGTCTTCCATACGGGACTAAAATTTTTTCCAGTCCACTCTTTTAACGATGTCGCGCACTTTAGGAGGCGACAATCCTCTGATCTTGACGTATGTTGGAATGTGATCACTCCCGTGCGTTTCTATATCCGTGAACCATTCAGTATGTTTCACTAGGCTTTGCGAAACAAAAGCCAAGTCGAGACAGCTACTGTATGTGGAGCCACGTAAAAATGTAGGACTGCCATCGTTCCGTAACCAAAGTTGGTTGTCGGAGGCGAAATACACCAAGCTTCTGCCTTTCATGTTGGTATTCTGACTTCCCCATAATGTATTATGAGCGTTAAAATCCCCAATGATAACACACGGGTCAGGAGTTAACGCTATGATGTCTCGTAGTCTTTTTTGATCGAAACGGCTTGATGGTGATAGGTATGCGCCAACCACAGTGATGTTGAGCCACCTCTTTTTCAGTCTTAAGCATACGTATTGGTTGCCGTCATGAGGTGGCACAGGTTGAAGGATGTAAGTGAGGTCTCGCGAATGTACACCAGAACCTTGCTGCTTTCAGTAACAGTAGACGACATAAAAGGTTCGTATCCCGAGAGTCGTATTGCACTCGATAAGTTCGGCTCACAAATGACGATTACGGGAAACATATTGACGTACACAAATCGACGAAAGTCACCAATGCGCGATCTCAGTCCTCTGGCATTCCACTGCAGTATTGCTGCTTTACGAACCTCATCCCGTAAAGACAGTGGTGAGTTAGCCATGGTCTACTCTAGGGCTGCTAGCGCTGGACTAAGCGCGTCCAGTACTTGAAGGGCACTTTTGGCTGACGGTGTATTCATGTCGCCTAACAACATGCGAATGGTGTCCACTAATGATCTTAGCATCACCATCACGCGATGATCTGGCTTTCCGGCCGTTGCAGCATTTTGTGCTTGTTCTTGAGGCGGCTTCTGTTGAGGCTCAACACATCGTCTAGGCTTAAGGGGTGGCCATTCCTTTGGAGAGAGAGATCTTCCAGCATCTTCTCTTTCAGCGCAGATATTTGCTGTGCTAGGAGCCGCGCCTGTCGATTTCACTTGAGTTTCTGACTTTCTCGTCAAATTTTGCACTGTCCTTCGTGAGGACCTTCGACAATGATGGCGCCTTCGCCTTACTTTTTGCGCAGCTTCTCTGTGAGTCGAGTTGTCTCGCACCATTTGCCTCAGAATATAAATCTTTTTCTTAATCTGAGGACAGTCCTTGGGGGAAGCACTGTGAGCTCCTTGGCAGTTGGGGCATTTTTGACGTAGTTGTATTACAGTCGTCTTCTCAGTGGTGTTCAGCGCATCGGGGGCACACTGCGGAATTTCTGCAAACGCCCTTCACGTGGCCAATCTTCTGGCACTTGAAACACTGCATAGGCTTCGGAATAAATGGGCGAATCTGGTGACGGAAATGGCCCACCTTCACGTAAGAGGGAAGACAGTCACCCTTGAATGTTAGTCGCACACAACGAGAGTTGCCTAGGCGACCAACATGCACAATGACGTTGTTTTCACTCACTGGGTTTATCAGTACAGAAAGATCTTCATTGGCGATTTTAGTGTCTATGTCATAGATAACTCCTGTTATGGTGTCACCATTCGCTGGTATGAAGGATCGGACTTTGATGATTCCCAGCTCTGACACATGCTGTAGCGTGTTCAGTGCACTCGGGTTCCTCACGTCGATTGCTAAAGTATTCTTCCTCGTGTTTATCCTGATGTGCCTAATCTCGTTAGGCACAATGTTTTCAAGGTACAAGGACAGTGCTTGCCTGGTAAGGAAGCGTAGATTGGCAGTAGTAGTCTGCGGCACAAACAGAATGGAGTGAGGCCATCGCTGAGGCGCTGTCCTCACAGTGGCTGTACTTGATGCCGATGATGCGTTCATGATTCTTCGTTTGGCCTTGCGGTAGAGCACAGGTTCGAAGTCGTCTTCCGAGGTCTCGTAGTCTGATGCAGAGTACAGCTCGGTGTCCTCGCTCTCACTAGATGGATTACCACGCTTTCTTGAAGCAATGCCCGTGGATGAACTGGTACTGGGCGGGATCTCTGGGGATTGTACATCCATGACCGCGATGTAGGGGGCTGGAGACCCCGCTGTTGCGCTGTGGAACGCAGAAAAAACAGCACAGACCGCAAGATGTGTTCCACACTGGAATGTTGCTACTTGAGATCACATGAAATCGTTCGTTTGCCAAATGGCCTCTCACGTAAGCAGGTAAATTGGCAGCAAGACATTGTCACATCTTGTCAATAGGGTTTCACTTCCTAGCTTCTTTTTTTTAAATATCGTGTTACAGTGGGATCGCACGGATTGTTGAATTCGTGACCAGTGTTCTATACATACTATCTTTTTTGTGAACTGATCATTATATACTTTCCCGATTACCTCTAAGATTTTTCTTCCCAAATTACTGTTGTATTTGTAAAAAGTTCTTACGCCAATACTCTTTCAATGGGATTAATAAAGTTGTTTTTGTTATATAAAATTCTAATTTCGATATAGAGTGACATATGAAAGACATATAAACTTAAATAAAAGGCATCACTTAAACAAGATTCGGTAATTTGTGGCCAACGCATTACGCTGGAAACTTTACCCTCCCCCTTCCCACTTCTTATCTAAAGGCCTGCGAGGCAGTTTTGACTTCCAGCGAGACTTTTCCTTGTAACCTATGCGGGTGAATTGAACCTATCTGAAATGCATGCCAAATTTTTATTTCTTTCAGTTTTGATCGTTATAATAAATTGAACGTTTTTTCTCCTGTATATGTATATTTTTACACATATACATTATATGTATAGCTTTTTACTTTAGCGTGTTCTACGATTAATCTCAATTGAAATCAGGAGTGGTCTTTGAGCCCAATGTGGATTTTCTTATAGCGCCGACTGGAGGACGGGGGTGATCCAAGAATGAACACATTTTATTAGCTGATAATATTTATGCAGCCAATTCATTACGCGATTGATGGCCAATCCTGCGATTATACGCTTTTCCTACGTAAAATTCTATCATCTAAAGTTACTTCTAAAGACGCCAGTATAAACTCCCTTCTTGCAATATCAGTTATATCTGTACCTTCGGCTGGGTCTTGTCATCAGTGTCACCGTTATTACCCGTACAAGTATATGTGTATGCATATGAAAATGACTAAGGAAAAAAATTGCGGGACCCTTAAGCTTTGCCTTTAAGAGTTGAACGCCCTTCTACCGCTAAGTGCATACTTATTAATATGTTTGCTACATACACACACACAAACACACATACGCACACGGTAGATCGTACCAGCATACACACACGAATGGTACATAGTGGCTTTTCATGTAAAGCAAGAATCGCATGGCCTCCAAGCTAAAGAGTCATAAAAAGTCTCACTATGCTTTGCAGATGGCAGCACATTATCTAGCGTTTGCTGTTCGCTTGATCAGCGCCTCTGGAAAGGCATGATATGTTTTCCGCTAGATGGATACAGTAGTCCATTTTTAGAGCTATTTGAAAGTTTCAGTATGTTTTCAGCGGCGATCGCGGCACTATCCCGGCCTTTTTCGACATAGTTTGATGGTCTCCCAAATGCGCCTAAAATCACCGATTAAGCTCGTTTTCATCATGACCAATGTCTAACAAAATGCGTTCAGGAGTCTCATTCCCCTACTTGTCATTTACGTGGTGTATTTGAACAATACTGCGGGTAACACTTGGGCTTTGTGGTAGGATATCTGCATGCCACGCGAACGGCCGGGGTTTGATCCTCAATGGAACCCAAAATTTTATTCCTTACTTTATTCGCTTCTTTCTCGGTTTTCACTCATGGACGATTTTTCGCTCACACCCAATGGTGCTGACGCCGACGGCGGAATTTATGCGACACGAGCTCCCTGACAATATCGCGTTAAAACAATTCACAAGAAGCATTTTCTGATGCGCGCTCGCGGAGATTCCAATCTGCGATCCTTCATTCCATAGTGCACAGCATTTAACAACTTGCCCACAAAGCACACGTCCTTCTGCACTATAATGGCGAGCTATTTACGTACGCCATTAACCACAGTTGGGATGTAGAGCTCACAGGTGTTTCAGCGTGTTTCCTTTATCATCTGCGAGATGGTGGAAAAGTGTGCTTTAAAGCTCGTCTCCCCGCTATTCCGATACATACCTGGGGCACAACAAAGACGCATATGTGCGGAGAAGAAATGGACACCAGGAACACGCCAACGTAACTGAATTGTATTTCCCAGCAACACTTTTTTTACAGCAAAAGCTGTTTTGAGATCACGACAAGGGAAGCGTTTGCCGTAGTTGTGATCTACCGGTGCCCGCAACTCGTACCGCCCGAAGAAAAAAAAAACAACTAAGTAAATAGAAACACCAAGTAAACAATAAAATTCTAACCCAGGTCCCTTGCGTGCCAGTCTAGTATTCTAGATCACGCCGGTGCTTGAAACACCGTCGCAAACTGGCCTTAGGCAGGCTTGGTATCGGGAAAGGAACAACGTCGTTATTATGCGTAATAAAGTGTTTTAAAACAGCAAAAGAAAAGCCAGCGTCACACAATGTGAGTCTTTGGGTGAGTCGTCGAATGCTCCAAACCATTGCTAAAGCTTCAGGCAGAATTCTTCATCGTGGTCGGCCACAGCACTAAAAAATTGTGCAAAATGTTTGCATGTCTGTAGTGGATACCACGCTTTTTTGAAGAATCAGGAAGGGTGGCATAGTGAATGCCTTCTCACTACACAAAAATTACGATGTTTTATGGCTTAGTGTGCATGTGTGCTTGTAGCAGTTACCCAAATAGTGTTTAAAGAAGGCGCTAAAGGGCCACTACTCTAGCTTTCACTGCGATTGTGCAGTGCGTGCGGCAGCGTGGCAGGCAGTCCTGGCGGTTTTTTTTAGAGCGGGAGGAGCTGCCATTTCTGCCAATTTACTTTCAGTGAACTTGTATCTAGCCACACTTATGATCAGTGCAATACGCCAAGTCAGCAAAGATTTACAGCTCACGTGTCTGTTTTTGTTTTACCCCAATCCAGTTTACGATGTAAATACACTTGCCCTGAGTTCATGAAATGCATGCTTCTTGGGTGCAAGCAGTGATAGAGTGGTGAAAGAACTTGGCGCCATATTCGTCCTTGCTACCACCATACTGTAAAAAAAAGTGAACTTGCGTGGTGCTCTCCTTCTAGCCGTCTTCGAAGTGTACAGTCAAGTCAAGGTATATGTAAATTGGTAGCGAAAGTCTCATAGGATCCCATGTATCCAGTTGCTGGAGGCTCAGTGCCACCATCGTCATCTACGTATGGAGGGGACAACAGCTAACGAAAAAAAAAATTACAGCGTATCCACGGGGTGAATGGTGGAGAGCGGGGCAAAGCTTGGTCCACAAGCCGCTTCCGCGCCGCTTCAGCCTCACATTGGTCCACAAGCCGCTTCCGCGCCGCTTCAGCCTCACATTGTCGTACTGCAGGGTCTTCGCGGCACCGGCGCGCAGCTTCGCGGCGCTCTTCTGCTTCGCGTGCTCACACGTGGGGTCCCTTCTTCGAGCGCGAGCCGCCACCGCCCTGCGCGCCTGCACGCATCCTCCGTCGCCGAGCCTCCCAACTCGCACCCGCTTCAAAACGGTGCTTTAACTGTACTATAGCGTACCCCCTGGCATACTGTACCGCCGAAGAGGAGGAGGAGGAACAAATGAGGAAGGACAGGGAGGTTAGCCGTACCACCGAAAAACACGCGATCGTAGTCGTGTGATTGTTTCTCTCTACTTCCGTACGTGTGACGTCAATCCTTCTTTTCTACACGTGACGCCCGCTAGTGTCTTACCATTTGGACTTTTCAGAGTAAAGTACAAGTACTGCCCTCTATGGCTGGTTCAAGAATTAATGAGGGGTGGTTACCTAAAGCGGGGACGCAAAAGCCACGCCATCAGAAGCTTCGCCCATAAAATTCATAAAAAAATATGATGTCACAAGCGCAAGCGGTAGCGATGTCGTGCATTCGCGCTACGTGGCAAGAATTTGAATTTTCTCCTCACAATTGACATTTTACGTGTCATTATAAATGCCCAATTTAATTGAGCCTTATGGCTCGCTTACTTCGTGCACGAGAGAAAGGAAAGGCCAAGCAGAAAGAATGAAGAAGTAAACTTTTTTTAATGCGAAGCATTTTAAGCGAACTTCAGTGACTATGAGCGTATCTATCTATCTATCTATCTATCTATCTATCTATCTATCTATCTATCTATCTATCTATCTATCTATCTATCTATCTATCTATCTATCTATCTATCTATCTATCTATCTATCTATCTATCTATCTATCTATCTATCTATCTATCTATCTATCTATCTATCTAGCCACTTACGTTTGGGTGCTCTCGGGCCACCCCCTTGACTTGGCGTAAACCAAAATTAGCATGGGATGATGATATATGGTGTTTTTTGGCGCAAGGGCCATTTGATGGCCAAAGAGCGCCAGTTCATGAGACAGGAATGTGGACAATGGTTGTGATTAGCGGCTGTATAGGGGCCATAAAATTCCTCGCAGTGAAGCGGGTAAAAACATACAAGTAATAAAATCATGACTATGCCGTGAAAGGTGTGCATGGTGTGAATAGGTGACAAAAGTTGGTGATAATGAAAAACGATGGTGGACATGTATGGCATTAGCACAATTACCTCACACGTTAGTACCCTTGCGTGCAAGGGCCGTGAGGCAAGTGCTTTCCTGCGTAGCCACCGCAGCAAAAACCTCTCTAGAGAGGTCGTGCTACGGGATGCCCGGATAAATGATATGAAAATTGCGAATTTCTTTTAAAAACGCTAACAACGATTTATGACTAAAAAGCGGTTCCCTACCAACGAACATTGCAGGGTGTAAAGGTATATGTTGTCGGTAGGGTAATGGAAAATGCTGTTTTCTTATAGTTTCTAAGTGTTTACACTGGATTAACACGTGAAGGACGGTTAATGGCTCACCACATCTGTCACACAATGGTGGATCGCCACCAGACAAAAGATATGTGTGTGTCGTGTATATGTGTCCTATCCTGAGTCTCGTTAGTATAACCTCTGTATGACGCGATTTCGATACTGGCAGCCAATGACCAAGGTGTGGCTTAATAACGTGTAGTTTGTTTTGTGTGTGTGTATCCCACTTGCTCTGCCAGTATACCCTGATGTTTCGTTTGAGAGACGGCTTAAGATCAAGGGCCGGGATTGATATGGGTGTAGGGGCAGTGCTTTTGTGGACGGATGCAGCGAGCTGATCCGCCCTCACGTTGCCTTGAATCTCACGGTGCCCTGGCACCCAGCACACTACAACATGTTGGTTGAGTGTGTAGAGTGTGCATAAAATGGAGTAAAGTGAAACGAGGACAGGGTTTTTTTTTGTTTTTTAAGACTGTGCAGAGCCGTTACCACACTGAGGGAGTCTGTATAAATTACTGCTTTTTGTATTTGTGATTGTTTGATGTGTTTAGCTGCCACAAGTATCGCGTAAGCTTCTGCTGTGAAGATACTTGTGCCTGGATGTAGAGGGCCAGCATCCGAAAAGGAAGGGCCAACAGCAGCGTAGGACACAGAGGAGTTAGACCTAGAGGCATCTGTAAAAAACTCAGGACGTGTGTATTTGTGTTGAAGTTCCAAGAAGTATGTTCGAATATGGGCAATAGGCGCATGTTTAATAACTTCTAGGAAAGACACATCACAATCTATAGTCTGCCACTGCCATGGTGGCGGGTATGCTACAGGAGCCATTAAACTGTGTTCGAGTGACACTCCAGTGTCCTCAGCTAGACCCTTCAGGCGAACTGAGAAGGGCTGCCTCATTGAAGGCCTGTTTTGAAAAAGAATGGAGCTCGACAAGTCATTAATAGTAGAGTATGAGGGGTGCCTCTTGTCTGCTTTCACCCTAAGGAAATATACAAAGGACATGTAGGTTCTTTGCAGATGAAGCGACCACTCATTTGACTCTACGTAAAGGCTTTCTATGGGGCTGGTGCGAAAAGCACCCGTAGAAAGGCGGATGCCCGAATGGTGCACGGGAGCCAACATCTTCAAAGCACTTTGAGTCGCACTCTGATAAACAATGGCCCCATAATCTAAGCGGGTGCGAATAAGGCTTCTATACAGGTTCATGAGGCATTTCCTGTCACTACCCCACGTAGTACGTGACAACACTTTTATAACATTTAAGGCTTTTAAACATTTTGTTTTTAAATACTTTATGTGGGTTACGAAGGTCAACTTGTTGTCAAAGATTAAGCCTAAGAATTTATGCTCCGCTTTGACGGACAGACGTTGCCCGTTCAGTCGAATGTCAGGTTCCGAGTGCATGCCTCTCTTTCGAGAGAACAAGACACACGTGCTTTTTTGTGGGTTAAGTCGAAATTCGTTTTCATCTGCCCATTTGGAGGCCTTATTTAAACCCAGCTGTACCTGCCGCTCACACATGGCCAAGTTGCATGACTTGAAGCCAAGCTGAACGTCATCGACATATGTACAATAGAACATATTGTGGGGAATGGACAAGTGCAAAGAATTCATTTTTATAATAAAAAGTGTGCAACTAAGCACACCACCTTGTGGCACGCCTGTTTCCTGGACAAATGTTTGGGAGAGCACACTGCCCAGATAAACACGGAATGTCCGGTTTGACAGGTAACTTTCGATTATATGAAACATTCTTCCGCGCACACCAAGGTGGGACAGGTCTCTTATAATTCCGAAACGCCATGTTGTATCATAAGCTTTTTCGATATCGAGGAACACAGAGAGAAAATATTGTTTATGGACGAAGGCGTCTCTGATCTGTGCCTCGATACGAACAAGGTGGTCTGTGGTGGATCTACTTTCTCGAATCCCGCACTGAAATGGGTCGAGCAAATTGTTTGTTTCAAGGATATGTACGAGTCGGCAGTTTATCATTTTTTCGAAGACTTTGCACAAGCAGCTTGTAAGTGCAATAGGTCTATAGCTTGAACCTAAAGAAGGGTCCTTGCCCTCTTTCAAAATGGGAATAATAATAGCCTCTTTCCAGGAGGTAGGGATAGTGCCAGAAAACCAGATAGCATTGTATAAACTAAGTAAGGTTTTTCGTGTTTCGGCTGGTAGGTTTTTAACATTTCATACATCACACGGTCAGAACCTGGGGCAGAAGTACTGCACGAGTTTAGAGATGTTCGGAGCTCAGCTAGACTGAAAGCTTGGTTATACGCCTCGTATCTAGTGGATTTGTGTTCGAGTTTCTGCTTTTCTATTCTTGTTCTGTATTTTTGGAAAGTGTCAGTATAGTGGGACGAGCTAGATATCCTTTCAAAGTGTGCACCGAGGAAGTTTGCCTGATCTTCCAAGGTTTCACCCTGAGTGTTTACGAGTGGGAGTGAATGTACTTTTCTTCCTGCTACACTACGAACCATGTTCCAGACTTTGGCCTCTTGTGTATACGAATTTATCCCTGATAAAAACTTGTGCCAACTTTCTCTTCTGGCCTGCCGACGCGTTCTCCTGCCTCGAGATTTTATTTTCTTAAAGCTCTCAAGGTTTTCCGCTGTCGGCGATTTCCGCAGCAACCTCCATGCCCTGTTCTGTTCCTTTCGCGCATTACGACAGTCTGTGTTCTACCATGGGACGTGTCGTTTGCCGGGCATTCCAGATGTTTGCGGTATGCACTTGGCTGCTGCGTCAGTTAGAAAAGCTGTGAAATACTGCACAGCTTCATCTATGTTTAACCTACATATGTCTGTCCAGCTCAAACGTGTAGTGTTATGGAACTGTTCCCAGTATGCTTTGTTTATCAGCCATTTGGGAACGTGTAGAGGACTTTCATATGTTGTTTGTGAACTCAACACTACAGGAAAATGGTCACTACCATATAAATTATTTATGATTTTCCATTTGAGTAGGGGTATGAGTGAAAGTGATACGATGCTGACGTCGATAGACGAGTAAGTTTTGTTGGCAACATTATAGTATGTTGACTCTTTCCTATTCAACAAACAGGCACCGGAAGAGAAGAGAAATTGTTCAATGAGACGACCTCGTGCATCACAGCGAGAATCGCCCCACAGTCCACTATGTGCATTTAGGTCCCCAAGAAGCAAATAGGGTTCTGGCAGTTCGTCTATCAAAGACTTAAATTCACGTCTTTCAAGACGGTGGTGGGGAGGTACATACAAAAAGCAGATGGTGACGAGTTTGTTTAACAGTACCGCTCGAACAGCCACCGCCTCAAGGGATGTCTGGAGTGGTAAATGTGTACACGCTTTTCCTTGGTTAATAATAATGGCTACGCCACCGGATGACGCCACAGCATCATCTCGGTCCTTTCGGTATATGACGTAAGCACGTAAAAAATTTGTATTGGAGGATTTTAGGTGTGTTTCCTGTACACACAGCACTTGAGGTGAGTATTTGTATAAAAGCTCTTGTACGTCGTCGAGGTTCTTAAGCAGTCCTCTGACGTTCCCATGTATAATTTGTGTGTCCATATTGAAAGTAAAGTAGTGCTGTGTGTACGTTAAGCGAGTGAGTTGTTTAAGCTGGAAGGTCGAGCTCAAGTACCAGGGCCATTGTCAGGCCCTGTTATGAGCTTTTTAGTTTTCTTGGCGCGCTCCAGAGAGCCGCGCCGTTCTTTTGGCACCAGGGGTGCCGCCGTATCCATTGCCTCCTCGGAGGCACTGGATGCCCGCTCATGCGAGCTGGTTTTTCGAAGCTTGGGCCTCGCCTGGCGAGGTGAGGCCTTGAGACCTGAGGACCCTGGAGTCTCTGGTCTCTGTTCAATAGTAGGCGGAGTAGATTTAACTACTGCCGCCTTGGGGGCAGGCGCCACAGCCAATGGCTCGCTCTGCGCAGGCCGAAGGAGTGGCGAGGGCTGGTGCGACACTGCCCCCTGGCGCGCCGCATCAGCATATGTGGGGCCATAAAATGGCGAAACTCTTTTTCTCGCTTCTTTAACTGTAATGTTTTCTTTTATCTTTAAAGTGATGATCTCTTTTTTTTTTCAGTAAGAACATGAACGTGAGTACGCGGCATGATTTTCGCCACAGTTCACACAGTGTGATGGTTCTTCGCAATTGTCAGAATTGGGGCCTGACACTCCGCATTGTGCACAAGTTTGGTGACCACGACAGCTTTGTGAGCCGTGGCCATACTTTTGGCATTTAGAACAACGACGCGGGTTAGGTATGTATGGTCTGATCGACGTCTTTGTGTACCCTGTTTGAATACTTTCTGGCAGATTACTGGAAGCGAACGTGAGTATCAGGTGTTTCGTTGGTGTTACCTTGTTGTCTCTTCTAATGGTGATTCTTTGTACATTGGTCACATTCTGACTCTTCCACCCCTCCAGAAGTTCCTCTTCAGTCAAGCCGTGCAAATCAGCATCAGATACTACTCCACGGGTTGTGTTCATCGATCTGTGTGGCGTTACTGTGATGGGAGTGTCACCAAAAGTTGATAGATTCTGTAGCTTTTCAAACAGTTCTTTTTCTCGAACTTCAAGGAGGAGGTCTCCGCTGGCCATTTTGGTAACTTTGTACCCAGCTCCAAGAGTTTCTGTGAGACATCTGGCTACTACATAGGGTGATACGGTTCTGGCTTGTTTGTTGCTTATCTCACTATGTATAACATGAAAATGGGGGAAGTTTTCACTTGATCGTTTGAAAAAGCCTAAGTCTTCGGTGCGTACACGCTTTAAGGCGGTACGATCACTTAATAGGGGAAATGCTCTATGCATGCCAGTTTAATTTTCTTCAGAAGCGTTGGCGGCCACCCACCACGGAGCCCAACGAGGGGACGCTACAAGTTTGTGGATGCTAAAACCTGCAGACGCCAGCCGTACAACGCAACTATAACCCAATGCGCCTAGGCCAAGGTAGGCTATTTGCACAGGGTTAACCCTAGCCGCCAGGAAGTTTGGAAGTAAACGGAAGAGAGTAGAAGACAGGACAGATAAATAGTAAGAGATAAAGACGAAGATGTAGGGAGAGGGAGACAGGAAAAGGCGACTGCCGATTTCCCCTGGGTGGGTCAGCCCAGGGGTGCCGTCTACGTGAAGCCGGGGCCAAAGAGGTGTGTTGCCTCTGCCGGGGGGCCTTAACGGTCCAATCACCCAGCGTCGGCTCAACCCCCAGGATCCCCTTTTCCCCGGACACGGCAAAGCCACGCACGGCTAGGCGTGGGAGGGAGCCGAAACTCCCCCGTTAGCTCGGGTCCGTGGTGTCGCTACACACCAAACGCCTACTTACGCAGGCGCCCCTGCGGGAAAATTGGCATGGGAGGATAATGTGGTTCGACGAATATGACGCGATGCTCAAGACCTCAATAATGTCGCAATCCCGTCTCACACGTCGTCAAACACGTTCCACCAGACATTGGCACATGCCCACGGGTGGTTATGTGCCACTAGTATGCAGGTATGTGCCACGGGTGATTGACACTTAGTATTTACCCAGGAACGACAAGAACACACATGGGCAATTTTAACGTGCGAGCGTTAAGAAACAACCGAAATCGGTAGCGTCAACTCCATGAATGCAAAGAATAAATGTCGGGGTCTCAGCTGGAATCAAACCCAAGCACTCTGCGTGGCAATGAAGCATTTTACCACACAGCTACGCCAGGCCTCGGGATTAGTTTATATATACGTTAATCTTCGTGAAACGTCAATAGTGGTTGAAATGCTACCTACGCAATTTTATAAACATTTCATTTCGTTTTATTTCATTTCATTTCATTTATTTACTCTCAAGGCACTGGGCAATACAGAGAGGAGTGGGACAACAAATATCAATTAGAAGTAAAACAAAACAGCAGGATTAGAATAAATTATAATGCACTTTCAGAAATGATTGATTTGAACGCTTTGGCGTCTGTGATTGAAGTGATCGACGCGGGAAGGCGGTTCCAGTCAGTACATGTTCTAGGGATGAAAGAGTTGAAGTGTTGGTTCATATGGCAGTAGGGAACCCCAACCTTGTATTGATGGTCATTGCGTGCTGATATGTAGGCTGGTGGAAAAAAACAGTGAATCAGAGAGGGTTCTGTTAGTGTGATATATCTTATGAAAGAAACAGACACGTGAATTTTTGCGTCGTACTGAGAGGTTATACAAATGGAGTTCAGCCTTCATTAATGTGACACTTGCAGTTCGAGAGTAATTGGACATTATGAAACGTGCTGAGCGATTGTGAATGGATTCAAGGTTGTCTATGAGCATGGGAATATGAAGATCCCAGATAGACGACGCATATTCGAGTTTAGGCCGCACTAATGATTTATACAGGTGAAGCTTTAGGTTAATTGAAGCAACAGAAAATTTTCGACGTCAACAGCCAAGAGATCGATTAGCGTTGCATGTTATGTAGTCAACGTGAGCCTGCCATGACAGGTTGTTAGAAATGTTAACACCAAGGTACTTGTAAGAACAGACGTTGTTTAGGGGAGTGTTAATAAGTAGGTACAAGGGGGTCGAAACTTTTGAAGGGTTACGAGCTATCCTTATTGATTTGCATTTATTTGTGTTAAGTTTCATTAGCCAATTATTACACCGCGAAGAAATATTGTCGAAGTCAGATTGCAGGGTGTCAGTGTCGTTAGAGGTTATAATTTCACGGTAAATAACACAATCATCAGCAAATAACCTAACGGAGGAGGAAATGTTATGAGGCAAATCATTATTATATATTAAAAAAGTAAGGGACCCAAAACAGAGCCTTGAGGCACACCTGAGGTTACGGCAGTAGGAGGAGAGTTACATTCATTAGCACTCACAAATTGCTCGCGGTTATGTAAGAAGCACTCGATCCATTTTAAGATATGTGGGTCAAGGTTTAGTTTACTTAACTTTAAAGGTAGTAATTCGTGAAAAACCGTGTCAAATGTTTCAGTAAAGTCGATAAATACACAATCAATAAAAGTACCACAATCAATAGCAGAGAACAAATCATTAGTAAAGCATAAAAGCTGAGTTTCACACAAGTAATGTTTTCTAAAACCATGTTGAAAGTTAGTAAAAAAAGAATTATTCTCAAGAAAGTTTACTAAGTTGGAGTAAATGACATGTTCTAATAGCTTACATGGCACACTAGTTAGTGAGAGGGGTCTATAATTGTGGGGATCATTGGTGTTACCTGACTTGTGAAGAGGAACCACCTTCCTCACTTTCCAGTCGTTTGGCAGGGTACTCGATTCCAACGACTGTGAAAAAATTCTGGACAGTATTAGGGACTAAAACAATGCGGTGTTTTTGAGAAACTTGGCGTTAATTCCGTCATCTCCGGGGGAAGAAGAGGGCTTGAGATTTTCAATTATTTCCTTATGCCCTCCCAATCAAGGTGTACTGGCTCCATTAGATCGTAGTTGTGAGTAGACAAGTTAGGAACAGTGGTAGGCACCACGTTTAGAAATGATGATGCGAATACATGGTTAAGAGTTAGGCAACAATTTTCTCTTGAAATAAATGATTCGTTCCCTGAAACTAGGTTGATTTGTTTTTTGTTATTTCCCGCGATTACCTACCGAAATCTACGAGGATTAGTTACTAACAAAGAAGGCAACGTTAGACATGTGCTCCTCTCATACATCCGTCACGTCTGGTTAACGTCAATTGTGGTTAGTTGCCATGCCCTGAAGTCGATTTATGTGGCAGAGTTCAAGACCTGCATCCTCGCGAGAATCAGCGCTTCATATCAGATTCTGGTGTTGCTATACACACATTCCAGTTGGCATTGTTGCGCAAGTCCAAATAACTGGTTATATAAACATCTCAAACTCTTCAACATATATCTGTGCGTGCACCGTATGTACATATATTTGGCGTCATTTCATGACGTGTCACACAATAAAAAATTGCAACACGGTCAACTTCCCTCCGCATGCTTCGCATAACGTCGATTTCCAGGTACGTGGGATCTGCCAAATTTTTTATTAAGCAATCTGTTTTAAATACGAAGCATTTCTTAGTGAACTTCGGCGACCTTGAGCATATCTATCTATCTATCTATCTATCTATCTATCTATCTATCTATCTATCTATCTATCTATCTATCTATCTATCTATCTATCTATCATCTATCTATCTATCTATCTATCTATCTATCTATCTATCTATCTATCTATCTATCTATCTATCTATCTATCTATCTATCTATCTATCTATCTATCTATCTATCTATCTATCTATCTATCTATCTATCTATCTATCTATCTATCTATCTATCTATCTATCTATCTAGCCCCTTACGTTTGGGTGCTCTCGTGGTCACCCCCTTAACTTGGCGTGAACGAAAATTAGCATGGGAGGGTAAGATGGCTTGACGAATATGATGCACTGGTCAAGACAGGAATAATGTCACAATCCCGTCGCGTACGTCACCATACATGCCACAGGTGATTAACACTTAGTACCAACCCAGGAACGATGAAAACACACATGGGCAAATCTAATGCGTGAGCGGTTAGGAATACCCCACATTGGTAGCGTTGACCCAATGAATGCAAATAATAAATGTCGTGGTCCCAGCTGAAACCCAACTCAAGCATTTTGCGTTGCAGTGAAGCATTTTACCACACAGCTACGCAATGTCTCGACACTACTTTTTAAATATAGACGCTTATCTTCGTGAAACGTCAATAGTGGTTGCAGTGCTGCCTATCCAATTTTAGAAACGATACGTCTGTACTCCTTTGATACAGCCGTGTCGTAGGGTTAACGTAAATTAGGTGTTCTTGCCATGCAGTGAAATTGATTTATGTAGCAGTGTCTAGGGCCAGAATATTCGCGAGCATCAGCGCTACATATATATCAGCTTCTGGTGTTGCTAATACGCATGTTCCAGTTGGCATCGTTGCGCAAGTGCAAACAACTGGTTACATAAACATCTGCAGCTCTTCATCATATGTCTATGCGTGCAACATTTGTACATATATTTAGCGTCGATTCATGACGTGTCACTAAATAAAAAAGTGCCGCCATATCCACGAAGTGAATGATGATGAGTGGGCGAAGCTCCGGAGGTAAACATGGTAAACCATGAATCCTCTGTACATTTTGCCCACTCGATTTTATTACATCGCTCCCCCTAGCGTACGTCGCCGCACTAAATCGAACGATTGCCTTCAACCAATGACACACGCCATATGTGACATCATTCCTATTTTATAAGATCTCGCGTCTTTCATCAACTACAAGTACCGCTTTCTAGTTTATAACATCTTGCATCTTTTCATCATCAGCTACAAGAACCACCATCTAGTAAACACTACAAGAACTAAACGAGAGGTGGCTACATACAGGAGACGGTACCGCCACCTAGTGAACACTGCAAGAACTAAACTAGAGGTGGCTACATACAGGGGACGGTACCGCCATCTAGTGAACACTGCAAGAACTAAACTAGAGGTGGCTACATACAGGGGACGGTACCGCCATCTAGTGAACACTGCAAGAACTAAACTAGAGGTGGCTACATACAGCCTACAGGGGACGCACAGCCCACGCCCTAAGGAGCTTGGCCCCTAAAAAAATGCAATACGGTCACCTTCCCTTAATGCTTCGCATAACGTCGATTCCCACGTACGCGGGATCTGCCGATTTTTCAGTTTTCATCGTCATTGACCTAGATTTCACACACCTCAAGTAAGCTTTGTACAGTCCCTTCTCGATCCACTCTTCGCGCAAATTAGGGAGGTTCTTGCTATTTGTAGCTCGAGAAAGTAGCTTCAAATATATTCTGATGATATTTTCTCTAGAAGTACTTAACACCTACCGAGCATTGTGTTGAAAGCTCCTTTATAGGACTACTTACCAAGAATGCAAGCCAAGGTCATGATTGCGACGGACGCTTCACAGAGAGATGGAAAAATGGCATCAGTATATGCTGCCCTGCTCTAGACTATTCTTTTTACACCTATCTTTCTTGCGGAATGTTTAGCTGTAGTATTGGCCCTTCGAAAACTGCCAACATAAATAAATTCCGCCATTATAATAACGGACCCTTTGTCGGTCTGCGTTGCACTCATGGTATCCGGTGATTAGAAATCTTTCAAGGACTGGTAATTGACCCAGAGTTAGAAATGTGGACTTGGCGTTGCAGTTGTGTACGAGTCTGCAGTGAACGCTGGTTGGGATTTTACGCATTTCCTCGTTCTGCTCTTTCCTTCACTAGGCTGCCTTCGTCAGCTCATTTGACCACATCTTCTAGTGCCTTTCCTCAGCGTCCTAGGTAAAAACCTAAAAGGGGCATTCATGTAATAGCAGAAAACAGGCTTTCTTTCGTCCAGAGGCGCTCACGAGTGAGGACGTGTTCACATTGAGCTCCTGCGTTTTGGGTGTCTTTGTGCGAATTCATCGGGTGCAACGATCAGAAATGTGCTTATCGTCTTCCTAAGGTGAAGGGGAACCCAACGAAATCAATATTTCGGGCGTGAACGTCTCCACTTCCGAAAATTCACCGAAAGTAAACCGACTGCAAGTGGGCACGACGCTTACCCTAGCATCGACGCAGGCGGCGTTGCGGTGATGAGGTGGATGGGCAGTAGCTCGCAGCAACGCTGAGGGACGCCCTGAGCCCTGTGACGATAAATTATGTACCTAAACTGATTTCGGAAACCACAAGTGCCAGAGGTGAATCTTTTCGAATCATTTACGCTCACCCGCGACCAGCCGTCAGGCAGCGCAAAGTGGCAGACGCCAAGTTTAGAAGATTATGCAGTACGCTGTAGAAGGCGAGGAACTAGACCCAGCAGAGCTCGAAGACGGCACCTGGCTCACACCAAAAACGACGCAGGGTGGCTTAGACCCCCTAGATCTGCAGCACAAGTACAGAACGGCTGCGCCCAAGCCCTCAAAGGCAATGCCTGAACACGCCAGTACCCCGGCGCTCGTCGTGCAAGCAGCGCGCCCGCCGCAGCTTCCACGCTGGAGGCCCATGCCAAGGCTGCCAAGCGAACATTACAAAATTGTAATTCGACCCAGACACCCAATCAACCTGTCGAACGTTGGCCTCGCTACGCTGATGGAAGGCATCCAAAACACTGCCAAAGTCGACCCGGCCCGAGCAGAAGAAGAAGACCGAATAAGAATTCACCCAATTAAAAATACCCTTACAGTCAGTACACCCGACAGAATCAGGGCAGAAGCCTACCGCTTCCTGGAAGTGCTCAGAAGTCAGAGGTACAATATGAACTTGCCAGTGGCCACCTACGTACCAGCGCCGGACGACTCCATCCGTTGAGTAGTTTACAAAGCCTACACGGACGAAGCAGACCACAATCTTCAAGCACAACTCATGAAGAAAAACCCTGACATCCCCATAGTAAATGCCAGGAGACTGGGCTCATCAAAACACCTGGTCATTACCTTCGCTGGACACAAGCTTCCTGCCAAAATCCGCTTCAGGTGTTTCACCTTAGAAGTGCATCCCTTCAGGGAAAGACCTGAAACCTGCTTTAACTGAAGGAAGCTTGGGCACCGCACAGATGTGTGCCCGCTGCCCGGCCCTGGAATACCAAAATGCCGAAGATGCGGTGGAGAACATCCCCCACCGCCACTGGGAGAACAGCCAACACGCACTCCACAGTGCGTAGTCTGCCTCGGCGAACATCCCACTGGCAGCGGGAGCTGCAAGCTACGCTTCACACCTGTCAAACCTAATAACAGCAAGAAGACATCGATGTCCTCCAGCACCAATGAGGGAGGAAGATCAAAATCAGCAGGCCGTCGATCAAGATCGAGGTCGCGAAAAAGAAGCAAGAGCAGGAACAGAAATTCTTCCATCTCTGCGCAGAAGAGCTGTAGTCCCAGTCAGAAGACATCCGCTTCTATGCCAGCAATGCACAACAACAAGAACGCCTGAAGCAACGGCCCACCAAAGAGCGTAGGTTGGAGTACCGACGATCCATGGCAAACCAGCAAAGCGCCAACTACTCAGCCAGCATCCAACACCAAACAAGGGGGCAAGACAAGGAACCGGTCAACATCCCGGACTCGAGGCGGCCATTCCAGATCCAGTTCGAGATCAATCAAGCAGTTTATCAATCAAGCAGTTTATTATCATGTCATAAAGTATGTTACAGGGAGTAAAATATACAGAAGAGGGTCCCAAAGTACAAGACTGCAACGGGATGCAACGGGAGATCAAGGACGCAGCCACCGGCCAGACCTCAAGACAATCAGGTGAGGGAACTGACAGAGCTGGTAAACTCTTCACAGCAACAGTTGGCTTCGGCCGACGAACAGATCAGGCAACTGAAAAAAAATTCCAATTCGACCTGTACCCCCCCTGCGGCTGAAGAACAAATGGCATGCGCTCACAGTGAGGTAACTAACATGGAAACTCACAGAATTAGAGGAGAGAAGCGCAGAGCTTCTAGCCCAGTGCAAAGAATTGCCGCAAAATAAAAACGAGAAGAAGTAAAAAAACTCGACACTCAGAATAGCCAAGCCAGAAACTGCAATAAACGCGCGCTTCAAGGAGCTAGAAGCCAAACAGGCTGAGTTTCAGGCATTTACTGAGGCTTGCCTCACCAGAATCGAAGCTGTGATCGAAAACATGCTTGCAGGTCTTAATCAGCTCAAAGTAGCCAACACAGGCGCACTGACACAACAGCAGCAACAACACCAAAGCCCTGTTGCACAATTAGCGCTCCTAGTTAGAGGCGAGGGACCTAACAATAATACTAGTTTAGATCAACGACCCCCAGCGGGAGGCCTAATCAGAATACGCGGACCACGGGCAGAAACTCCTAAGCATTCATGATGGCCAGCGACCAAATTTTGATCTGGCAATGGAACTGCAGAGGGTTCCGAGCTGAAATACGTGATCTCAAATATAGGATCCATCATTCTACATTCAAACCTGATGTTATTGCACTACAGGAAAATGGCGTAAACGCCAAGCTTTTTAGCTACACAACCTTCAACACGACAGTGGCGGAAGGCTTTAATCCCCCCACGGCACTAATGATACATAGAAACCTCACCGCTAACACGATAGATCTTGCAATCGAGGGTATAGCCTACAACTTTGCAGAAATCCTCCCTAAGAAGAAAACTTACCCCACCCTGTACATCCTAAACGCATATCATCCACCAAAAAACAGAGGCATCGTCGCCTCTAAGCTTATTGTAAAGGCGCAGAAACATGCCAGAAGCTCACCTCTAATCATATTAGGCGACTTCAATGCTCACCATGCGGCATGGGGCTATAAGTCTTGTGACACGAATGGGACCATCCTATGGACAACCTCACTAGAGCTGGGCTTAACCCTCCTCACAGACCCCGAGCGCCCCACCCGAGTAGGTAACAGCATCACTCGAAACACATCACCTGTTCTAACATTCATCAAAAACAGAATTCACCAAATGGGAAAACACAGATACTAATGCAGGCAGCGATCATTACATCATAGCCACCACATTCCCACTGAGTAAAATAAAGAAAGAAAAAATCAAAGTGAGACATACTAATTGGGACACTTTCAGGTACATTAGAAATGAGAGAGAACCCACAGAACTCACAAACTTGGAAGAATGGACGTTCACTCTAATCCAAGACGCGAACAGGGCCACCACTGAAGCCGAGATCGAGCAGAATCACCCGGCCCCTGACTCACGGCTTATACACCTGTGGGAGGCTAGGGACAGTATTAAGAAGAGATGGATGTCACAAAAACACAACAGAACCTTACGAAAGAAGATAGCTCAAATCGACAAAGAAGTAGAGAATTATACACAAGCGATAAGTCGAGAACACTGGCACCAAATGTGTGACCGGCTCAATGGCCAATTAGCTAACACAAACTACTGGTTTCTACTCAGACATCTGATAGATCCCGAACAAACGAAATCTAATGCAAGTAAGAACCTGCAGAAACTAATCCATTCCTATCATGGGGAATTACCTAATACGGGAACTGCAAAGCAAATACTTCAACACCAACACGGACATGCCCACTCCGGCTAAATATGAAGGAGAAATCAATCCAGCTTTAGATAGCGATATAGACGAAGCTGAAGTTAGAGTAGTTATAAACCAGATAAAGTCCACTGCCGCAGCGAGTGAATACAGAATAAAAAACAAAATGCTCCGAAATTTAGATGACCACTCGATCAGCCAGATCAGTAAACTATTCAACACTTACTGGGCTGATGGAAAAGTTCCGCCAAGCTGGAAACATGCTACCGTCATTTTTATTTCGAAACCGGGCAAGAAGTTGGAACTGGGAAACCTTTGACCGATTTCTCTCACCTCCTGCTTAGGCAAGGTCATGGAGCATATCATATTATTCCGACTCAACAATTACATTGAAAAAGAGCATCTGCTACCTGACACCCTAATCGTCTTCAGAGAGTGTCTATCAACACAAGATATTATGCTTCAACTGCAACAAGACATCCTTGACCCAGGCCCAGTACGAGCCACTCGGACCATACGGGGCCTGGACGTCAGTAAAGGTTTTGACAATGTCGCACATCAGGCAATCTTAAATGGCTTACCCCAGTTGAACGTAGGCGAAAGAACGTTTGCCTACATTTCCGACTTTCTCAGAGAAAGAACGGGCACCATCCAACTTGGTGAAGTGCGCGGTCAAAAGTTTACGCTATAGGCACAAGAGGAACCCTGCATGGTGCCGTCCTCTCGCCCCTACTGTTCAATATCACCATGATGAACTTACCACAACAGCTAAACAGGATACCACATATCAAACATGCCATATACGCGGACGATGTTACAATCTGGACGAACAGTGGCTCGGACGGTGAGATAAATGACGCGTTACAGGAGGCAGCCAACGCTGTGCAAGGGTATGTTATACACAACGGGTTAACATGCTCCCCCTCGAAATCCGAACTCCTAATCATTAGAAGTAAAGCCAAAAAGACGCCATGCACGGACGCCCAACAACAAGCACCGATAAAAATTATGTTGGAAAGCGGCCCGTTTCCTCCGGTTCTTACCATTAGAGTGCTGGGTATGTTCATTCAACATAACACGCAAATTACCATGGCCCTCACAAAATTGCAAAACACCGCCAAACAAATTGGTGGACTGCTCAAGAGAGTGACTAACAGACATAGAGGCATGAAGGAGATGGACTTGTGTAGGCTCATTCAGGCCTTCCTAATCAGCCGCATAGTTTACTCTTTCCCCTATTATTATCTCAGGAAATCAGATAAAGATAAAATTGAAGCTATAATTCGACAGGCGTATAAATGGGCCCGAGGTTTGCCTGTTTATACCAGCACCAAGAAGCTCCTCTAACTTGGAATGCATAACACCCTAGAGGAGCTGATCGAAGCACACAAAACAGCACAAATAACACGTCTTTCAGACACGATGACGGGACTACATATGCTGCATAAACTGAAAATTCAGCCCATACACACCACGGGAGGCAGAGCACCACTACCTCCCGCGATCAGACTTTACGTACAGATCAATCCAATACCCGAAAACACCCTGGCAGGCAGACACGACGCTAGGAGAAAAACCAGAAGAGATAGGCTAAGTGAAAAACACAAGCAAGACCAAACCGCGGTCTTCGTCGATGCCGCCAACCAGGGACACAACACGTACACCCTGAGTGCCGTGGACGGAGAACTGAAAATCGTAAATGTGGCTTCGACTAGAGCCGCATCAATCAAAGAGGCCGAAGAAGTGGCCATAGCGCTGGCCATTATGCATCCAACCACCCACACTGTCCTTAGCGACTCTAAGAGTGCTATTCTCAGCTTTGTAAGGAGAAGTGTGGGACTAAATACAGCCAAGGTCCTGAGAAACTTTAATCAGAATGATAGAATCAAAACCAATCTGGTCTGGGTCCCCGCTCACTCGGGAAACCCCGGTAACGAGGAAGCGCATAAAGTGGCCCGAGGGTTAGCAAACCGGGTCACGCTTTCATTGCAACCGGGTTCTTCGATAGGAGAGGCAGTCACCTCCTATAACGAACTTACAAATATGTATAAAGATGACAGGAGATTATATCCCATACCGCACAGCAACCTCACGAGAGCGCAGGCCACTATCCTCCGCGGAATTCAAACGAACAGCCTAACAACTCCTCACCACTTAGCGATATTCACAGGTTGAGAGGTTGACTCAACTTGCAAAAATTGCGACAAAAAGGCCATAGCAAACCAAAGTCACATCCTCTGGGAATGCGAGGGCCTTCCCCCACCCAGAGAGCTTCTGCCAGTTCCCTCCGAAACGACATGGAAGACCCTAATACGGTCCCCCGACGAAAAACTGGAGAAAGCAGTCATTGCATGGGCACAAGAGGTCACTGCAGACAAGCGGCTATCTCGAAAGCCATGAAATCTCTGTTAACAAAGTTGTATCCTCCTTCTTTCGTCCAATGACAGCGTCTCTGCCACGGAGCGTCGTTTGTATTGTACGTAGCGTCAATTGACGTCATGCCAGCTGTTCTTGGCAGAGGAAAGGCATGGACAGCAGCACGTGAGCGCGTCTGTCGGTGGTTTACGGGCCCTTTAAAGGGCCACTCACCAGGCCCCATACGAAATTTTAGTTAGACAGTGGAAGTTGTTAGGTGTCCGATGAGGAACATTTTGCCGCAAAACTTCTTTTAATAGGTTCATCAAGAGCGAAGGAAACAGGTTTTTTGAAGCAGCGCGAAGCGAGGATAAGAGGAGGCGAGCTCGAAACCCTTGCCGCTCCTCCACGTAGCCTTCGCAAGACAAATAAATCGCTTCCCCACTCTCTCCGGCATCCGACCAAGAGGTGACGTGCGCACGACGTGCCCAAACAAGTCCAACCCCCGAGCACGCGAGCAGCGTTGCTTTGTTGACCAGCGTTATTTTGTGGTCTTCGGCCTGTTTATGCGGGATCGTTTGGAAACGCTGGCTTAGACGCGTGTTGAGTAGATGAGCACAATGAGTGCGCAAACGCGTACCAGCGTTCCACGGTGCTCGTCTGCTCAATGCGCTGACCGCGGGGAACCGAATGCATGCGAAACGCTGGCACATTAGCCCCGCATCTCGTAGCATTTCACGGGAAAAAGTGTAAGAAAAACGCGCTCAATTTTTTATTGCGTCTTATTATTTATTTCAAGTTTTATTCAGCTCTTTAAGCAACAAATACATAAACAACGCATGCAGTTTTAAATAATTTTGCCATGTCATGTAGTATACTGTTGACAACGTCAGAGCAGAGTCGTTCGTCTACGTAGTGGAACAACGTCATTGCATTGCTGTGAACGTAGGGCCATTTTTACGCGCACGTCATGCCCTCACTCTCTACGCGTTCGCCGGCAGAGGGAAGGGTGAGCAGCTTTGATCTTGAAATTCGGCCCATTTCCGCGGTGCGTAGCGTTGCAAATTTTGGCAGACGTGATCATGAATGCCTCGTCTACGTATTGCGCTTGTCAGCTCAAAATTGTCAAACCAGGTGAGTGGCCCTTTAATGGGCCTTTTCCGAGACCCAGCGCACCACATCGAATCCTTACATCGGTTTGAATTTATGGCACGGCCGCGTACTGTTTGCGCGCCTGAAAACTCGGCGACACGCGTTGCGAAACCGCAACGATTGCCGTGAATCTTTCGTTCCGGTCCGGTGAGGTAGCTCTCGGAAGCGGGTGGTCTCGTGACACGGGAAAGTGTAGCGTATACGTCGTGGTGAACGGCTGGCCGGTCGGCGCCTGGGTACCTATTGTTGAATTGGCATGTCATCGGCTGCTTCCGCATTTATCCTGACTAATGAGCTCGTAAGTAGAACAGCTGGTGGTTCCTGTTACAGTGCACGGGGGACAGGTGGATTATTGCCCTATCGTCAACAAGTTAACGTGTTACAGGGAAGGGGTTCTATGGCCACAAAGACCAGTACGCATAGCTCTGTCTAGATAATTGTGCACCGCGGAACTGGCCAATGCCTCTATGACTTCTTCTAGTTCAGCTTTATTTACATTTTCGTTGGTGTGTTATTTGTGGGGAGGGCATGATTCCCCACGTTCAAGAAGGTCGCGTCCAGTGTAAGTGATTATTTAAAGAAAGAAAAGGGGATAAAAGTGAGCCCCGAAACTCACTGCATCATAGTGCGACACCTCAACTGTGGATCACGAGGAATGGGGGTAAGGAGGGATTAAAATGGACCGTCCTCGTAGCGGGTTTTTTTATCAACCAAATGTACCATCATATCAGAGGACAAACAGGCGACGATTTGCCGAAAGTTGTGTAAGGGCGGAGCGCCGAGGGAATAAGAAGAGGTCGTGCAAAGTTCCGCCAAGTGTTCTGAACTGGACTTGCTGTGTTAGGCACCATCGGCTCTGCCGAATCCCCTAGGGTCACCCTGCAGACGTCGGTTCATTTCCAAACTGATTCTTTTGTTATCGTAACTTTGATGTCTGTTCTGATATAAATTCTGTGCAGCTTGCAAATAATAAGTTTTTTTTTTACCTTACTTGAACTTCTACAGCGCTTACTCCTTCTTCAAGCGACCAGCAAGTCAATCACTGCTATTTGCACAGCGGCGGCGCGTTTTCTTTTCCAACTTTGCTATACCACCTCGCGTGGTGCGTCTCACGTGCGGAGTGGTGACGGGTGGTTTCTATAACATCGCATAGACCCTGGATTTCACTGAACAGGTGTGAAATGTCGAAACATACTGATTGAAAAAGTTGCCGAGGTGCTCAAACATTGCGCCAAAGTTTTCCTTATCACGAAGAGCAATGGTTTTATTAGTAATCTGCTTTTGGGCCCATGTAAATTAAAATGGAGCATGGATTGACATTGTTATCACTAATTTTTTGAAGGCAGTGAATAAATGATAGGCTTTCGGGGCAATCGGTTATTATCAGGTCGAGAATATTTGGGTATTCTCGTGAGGAACGTGTTGGTAGGAAAACCAATTGGGTGAGGTTAAAGTGAAGGCACAGATTGACATGGTCTGAGGCACCAATGGTTGTTTACTTAAGTGACTATATAGGCAAATTGAGATGACGAGATATTTCTGTAGGACGAGTATCATTAACAGGTAGTATCATGAAAACAAAAGGCTTGCACGACGTCTACGGCATGCATAACGTCTGACGCTGATGGTGTTTCCGTGGCAGCTTCGGTAGCTTAATATTGCTACAGTTCTTCGTCAAGTTTTGTGGTCGCCCCATTACGCGTGCAAGTGATGCCTTGGCAAACCACGCACTGCCAAAGTTATGGCGAGTTGCGAAAACAGCGTATTTCAACGCGACGTTCTACTTTTGGTACGACCAGCTTATCAGCATTCACCATTGGTGCCGTTTCTGCGAAACCGTTGGTATTGACGCATCAACTCCAACAATAAATCCGACAGGAAGTAGCACGCCAGTTGTTCTTTGCGCCCTTTCTCCCAAGCAATACTGATGGGCTGACCTCGTCACTGCGATAAACCATTGAAGAGCAAGTCTGCAAGGCACTTCCGCCCACGTAGTACCAGCTACAGCCTATCTCTGCTCCCCTGATTTACGCTGACGCCGTACGAATGCAGGCACATGTGCCGTCAAACGTCGTCGACTCTGCTAACAAAACACATGCCTTTTAAGCAATGCGCGTGCCGGCAGGCTTGCATATTCTCCTTTACCACCATCATTCCACACTTCTAACATCCCTTGACGTGCACCAAATAACAGACCCATCTGTTACTACTGTCTGCCTGGCCTTGTTGAGCCGTTCTGTCGCCAGTGCTCCCCTCAACCGGTACCACTGATAAAACCTATAGCTACATTCATACAGAAACACTACAGACCTCTCCGTGCTACTTCGGACCCCATTAACCGAGCCGCTGTGCCTTTAACCCACACCAATCACCCTCCCGTCGCCGACGTTCACCTTCGGCGTGCACCACCTGCCCAAACGGAAAACTGACCATCGCCGTTCCGGTGGCAAGAACTGCGCGACTGTCGAACTCTGCAAGGCCACGTTCTCTACCCACTAACAAAATAACTGTCTTTATTGAAGGTGTGGTCGTTCAAAGCATTAATTCATACAGGAGCTGCCGTGTCTGTATTGAGTGAAGCAATGTGTCGCAAGGTAAATGAAGTTACAATTCCGCTTTCTGGTGTCTCTCTGCATGCGTACGGCAACCGCGCATCACGTAAACCCTTCTATCACGTGCAGGGCTCGGCTACTCATCCAGGACGTTCTGTACATGGTCGAGTTAATCAGTTTTTCACAGTGCTCACACGACGTCATATTAGGCTGGCTCTTCCTTTCCAGACATTATGCTGTTGTTGATTGTGCCTGGGCTGAACTAGAAATATCAACGCTCTCCGAGGACGACTCTAACAACCCTTCTATTTCTCGTGTTGTCGTTGCCGCAGACACGGATATCCCACCTATGTCTTCTTTTCTTATGCTGACATCATTCGACCATACCGCTTTTTTGAACGCAATGCTCACGGTATCAGAAAACTTCACCGTTCTCGAAAAAACTTTGTTCTACCTGTTTCTCTTTTGATGGTCGAAAAGACTTGCGCAATTATTAATTCTATGAATCTCCTTTCCATGTCAGCCACATTATTTCAGGGCAAAATTCATCGCGTTGGCGCCAGTGAACTGATCGATCACGCAAAAATCCTTCTGATCGCCAGTGTTACTCCCGCTCCCGCGTCCACCACCACTTCCCTAGACGTCTTCCTTTCATCAATTCAATCGAACCTTCCTGTTGCCCAGCGGACCGAACTCTTGAGGTTTCTAAACCGCTTACGTACGTCATTATATTTCAAACAAAACAATTTAGTACGAGCATCTGCAGTCGTTTATTGCACCCACGAACCATTGTGTCAGCATCCATACCGGGTCTCTCACGCTGAACGCCAAGTTATTGACGATCAAGTGACTGATATGCTAATGATCACGAAGTGGACGTAATCTTAACTAAATGATCTACTACAGTCCCGAAGCTTTTCGAACACTGCATTGATGATTTATATGTGGGGTTTAACGTCCCAAATCCACCATATGATTATGAGAGACGCCGTAGTGGAGGGCTCTGGAAATTTTGACCACTTGGAGTTCCTTAAGTGCACCCAAATCTGAGCACACGGGCCTTCAACATTTCCGCCTCCATCGGAAATGCAGCAGCCGCGACCGGGATTCAATCCCGCGACCTGCGCGTGAGCAGCTGAGTGTCTTAGCAACTGGACCGCCACGGCGGAGTTCTCGAACACTGCAGCTGTGGTTTGCGCTGAGAATTACGTACGGTGTAACGGGTCGATAACAAAAACTTGAGGAAAAAAACAAGGAATCGCTCCCCCCTGAAAAAGGCATCTTTGGCATCGTCCTGATTATTTAACAGAAAGTGAAAGCACAAAAATAATGCAAAAAGGTAGAAGGAATAAACTACGATACAGAAATAACCACAATAACAAAATACAAGCCAGTTGTCAGAGAGGTCAGGGTCAATACCCCGAACAACTCCTCTGCGCGTATCCCCGAGCGGCGTCAAGTAAGCTGAGATTTTGTGGAGTTCTTCTCTCACCCGAATTTGCTTCACTTTAGCGTAGGATTCTGCGTTCCTAGCATGCAGCGTGCTGATCTCAGCATGCCCGTGCGCTCTAGCTTAGCAAGCCTGTCCTATCAGAAAAAGCGCTCATCTTTGCATAAGTCCGAATGTAACACCTCAATATGTTATATCACATTGAATGAAGCTCAATAAATTTATTAATTGATTGATTGATTGAAAGTGACACATCTCTGTCCCTGCACCAATCTGAGTTCGAGCTGATTTCATCTCTCAAGTAATACATTGGTTCATTTTCAACTCTGATTACACTTTTGTGAGTCGGGTTTTTGTTGTTGGCGTGGCACATGTCAGGTAAGGTTGCCTTGGGGGGTATATATCCCCGCCGTGGTGGTCTAGTGGCAAAGGTACTCGGCTGCTGACCCGAAGGTCATGGGATTGAATCCCGGCTGCAGCGGCTGCATTCTCGATGGAGGCGGAAATGTTGTAGGACCATGTGCTCAGATTTGGGTGCACGTTAAAGAACCCCAGAGGGTCTAAATTTCCGGAGCCCTCCACTACGGCGTTTCTCATAATTATATGGTGATTTTGGGATGTTAAACCCCACATATCAATCAAATAAATTAGTGTTATACATGAGTTGAGATTTCCCGAAATAAAGTCAGCGCTTGCGTGTCTTCTCTTTCTTTGTGGTGTGTCTGTGTTTGCGCTGCAAAAATACCTCTAAGACCATAAAAATGTTCTACGTTTCGTTGCCGCAAACACAATCCTCCTCAGCATGCGGCGGGTCGATACAAGCAGCCATCAACAAAGCTTGCGTAACCTCCAGTCGACTGACCTTGCGCACGTCCATACTTTCCTTGGGACTATAGTGAACTAGAATATGATCTAGGGGCGTGACTGGCTGGGCTCCGGCGTCAGCTTACACGTGGCGGCCGCCAGTTGGCACCACTTCTACTTTTCATGCCTTCTTCGGCTGCGTTGTCGGGCCGTTGCGGGCACCTCCAAAGCTGCAGGAGAGGTTACTTACAACGCGCACTTACTCTCCGCTTCAAGCAGACGTATTATTAACTCATTAGGGCGTGGACAACCTAAACAGAGCGTTGGCATGGGAGATTCAAGCGAAGACGCTGTCGGAGGGCCGCAGTTACTGCTTTTGCAACCCAGCCCCGCCTTTTTACGTGCACCTCAAACGCTAAGTGGAATCTGCGTCTACATGAAATGCTGCTGGTTTGCCCCCGTCACTTTCCACAGCGTTATGATGCGCACGCCTAAACGGACTATTTCGCGTAGTGCTACATGTGTCGAAGCTCCACCTCCATAGCTTTCCCTTCAGCGCCAAGAATATTTGTCACCGAGTATAGGAATGTTTAGGCAATCGTGGCAAATGTGACATGGTGATGAGCTTGTGTATCGTCCCCTTCGAGTGCGCTAGGCGGGTGGCACTAATAAAGGAAGTGGGACCAGGGTTGTCACCGGGCGTAAATTCCTGATTCCGCTTCTTCCGTGAGTGCACACCAATCCACCCGGAGCCTTCATCCTACAGCCTGGACAAGTCTTCACCGAAGACCATGTTCTCGAGTGGCATCCTCACAGCGCCTCCCTTGGCAGGCCAAGCCAAACGTCATTGTGAGCATGGGACGAAAAACCGAAATAAAAGAGTGAAAACATGGCCTACACGCACAAATTGAATATCTACTTGATCATCGGAATCAACTGTTTCGAATGAGTTGAAAAAACAAGGTCAATCGGCAAACTTTTCGGCCAGAAACGTGTTAAAGAGCAGGAGCAGATGCGAGCGTTTGCGCCTCGCGTCTGGCAAGTGGCGTATCTGGCTTTAACCGGAAAGTTAGCAATTGACAGCGCGAGGGCGAATTCATGGACAACTCAAAGGACATGGACACAAGTACAGCAAATCAGTTCGGCGGACACCCGCAAAGTGGAGGAAACGTTAAGAAAGGCAAAGAAGGCAACCACACGTTTGTAGCACGAAACAGCAAGAAAATCCATTCGGATTTCTCAGAAAGAACAGCTTCTTAGTAGCCGGAAAATTCGTCCTGGTCCGGGGCTCCAATCCGGGACAAACGCAATTCCGGGGCGGTCACTCTAACAATAGAGCTAACCAGGAAGCTAGCGATTGACAGCGTGAGGCCTAATTCATCGACAACTCGAAGCACATGAACACAAGTATTGCAAAAATTGTTTTGCAAACAGGTTTTATTATCGTTCTAGAACTATACTGTATAGGGCACACTAAGTGGTGTCGTAGTAATAGACTACGTGGACATAACTACAACGTTAGAAATAGGCTTTCAGTGGGAAAATTCCTATAGCAGCGCACTAAAAAGATTGTGGGTGGTTCCCTATTCTGTAAAGCTACATTGTTATTGGCCACTCTCAGAATCAGCTGACACGTGAAATGAAAAAAAAAAATCTGAAGTTATTTCATATACGAAAAACTTGTTTGGGAGTTCGCCATTCATTGCACGGACGAAAAAAAAAATGACATAAACACATACTTCGTGCAAGCTATGTTGTGTATTTTGCCCATGTATAAGATGGATGTGAAGAGCATGAAATAAATAGTTGGAAGTATACAGCCTGTCTTTATATACGTCTGTGTCGTCCTTTTATTTTTAGGGGCAAAGCTTTTTATAGCGGCACCCGTTCGTCCTTCGTAGTCGTAGTAGTAGTGTGTAACTAGTCTTACATTTTGATCTCCAAGGTGGTGCCGGTGGGAGATTTCTTCTGTGCGTTGTTGAACAATAAAAAAATTCGCAGCGTGCGCGTTACCTAAAAGCCGAATTCTCCTGTCTCTCAATCCCCCTTAGCAGCCATTGGCATGTACATTGAGCACTATCTGACAAGAAAGCTTTGCTACGTTATACTCGCTGGGCGTAACCTCCTTGGTTTTAGAAAGGTTTAGCGAGCGTTGGGCTGCAGTGCCATGAATACAGTGAACTAGTATATACCATGAACTCCACGTGGTTGAAGGTGGGAAATAGGCACGAAGCGCGAGAGAGAGATAATGATGCAAGGAAAGGCAGGGAGGTTAACCAGACGCACATCCGGTTTGCTACCCTGCACTGGGGAAGGGATAAAGGGGAGGAAAGAGGTTGCAGAAAGATGAGAAGGTACACACAATCACGAGCACACTCGGGGAGCACACACAGTTTACAGGCGGTCGCTCAGGTTTGTTGACTTAAGGTAGAGTAGCAGTGCTTTAGTTGCTTTCTGCGCAACTGAGGCAGATGCCCAAGGTCCTAGTATCTTCTGCACACAAAATGGTCCGTGGTCAAGTTGATTCAAAACCATCCGTAGCTGGCATCGCTGTGTGTCGTAGCAAGCGCAGCTGCACAGGACGTGTTCGATGGTCTCTTCATCTCCGCAGTAGTCACATGTAGGAGTGTCTGCCATACCAATGCGAAAGGAGTACGCCTTTGTGAATGCAACACCCAACCAAAGGCGGCATAACAGTGTCGCATCGGAGCGGGAAAGGTGTGATGGTAGCTTTAGCTTGAGCGAAGGATCCAGTTCATAAAATTGACACCTTTGGAAGGTGGTAGACGACCAGAACGTGCGTGAGAGATCTCGAGCCAGCAGGTAAAGTTGTCTTTCTGCATCGTTCCTTGATAGAGGAATCGGGACTACACGGGTTTCTTCATGGGCTGAGCGGGCTGCATCATCGGCTAATTGATTTCCGGTAATACCGATATGTCCAGGCAGCCATTGATATATAATATCATGCCCTCGTGCTAGAGCTTCATGATGGCAATGTCTTATTTCTTCTACCAGTTGGTCATGGCTCCTCCTACGCATGGTAGACTGCAAACTCTGAAGCGCTGCCTTCGAATCACAGAATATGACCCATTTTCCTGGACGTTCTTGAACGAGATATTGTAAAGCAGCCCTTATAGCAGCAAGCTCTGATGCCGTTGATGTAGTCATATGCGACAACTTAAACTTGATTGTCATTTCTGCAGCCGGAATTACAGCGGCACCTGATGAGCTGCTGGATGAGACGGACCCATCAGTGTATATTTGCGTTCGGTCTAAGTACAACTCATGTAATATTAGCAGTGTTGCTTGCTTCAATGCTACTCTGGAGTGACTGCTTTTCTTTTTGATTGATTCCCGGAATTTCTAGACGTACTTGCGGCTGGTCGAGGCACCACAAAGGGCATGCCGTTCTCGCAGCTGGCGTATATCCTGATGGAATGCTGTTTAGGTGCTTGGCTATGACGTCTGAAAACGTAGCACGTGGTCTTCCGGAAGGTAGAAGGGCCAAGTGGTGGTCGGGGACACGGCTAACATGTCGAATGTGCGCTTTGAGGCAATCCACAACTATATATGTCCTGACCGGATGGGCTTTGGCAAGCATGATTGTGGCATAAGTAGAAGCGCATCGGGGCAGTCCTAGGCAGATACGCAGTGCCTGACCCTGCAAACTCTCCAATGAATGAGTATTCGATTTGCAAGTGTTAGTCAGCACCGGCAAGCTGTAGCGCAATAGACCCAGAAATAGGGCCCTGTACAGCTGTAGCATGGAGGCCACAGAAGTTCCCCATGCTTTACCGCACAAGAATTTCATGATATGCACAATATATAGCAGTCTCTTCTTCAAGTACGCACAATGTGGGCTCCACGAAAGACTTCTATCGATAATTATGCCCAGGAAACGATGCGTCCGTGCATATTTGACACTCTGTCCATTGATGTAAACAGGGTATGGCGTCATTGGTTTGCGTGTAAACGCCATCAACGCGCACTTCACAGTTGATATATTTAGGCCTTGTTTCTGAAGGTAGGCTGTTGTGAGGGTTGCTGCCCGCTGTATTCGTGCACGCACCTGAGGGCGAGTAACTGCAGCACTCCAGAGGCAAATATCATCGGCGTATATGGATAGGCACACCGACTTTGGCAGAACCTTCACCAGACCAATGAGGGCCACATTGAACAATGTGGGGCTTAAAACACCTCCCTGAGGTACTCCGCAGTAGGTGTAATGTTCAGCAGTTTTACCCTCATCTGTTTGTACAAAGAAACCCCTGCCAGTTATATAGTCTTTTATCCATTGAAACATTCGTCCACCAATGCCCATTGCTGCGAGAGAAGTGAAGATGGAATCGTGAGCTACATTATCATATGCACCCTTCACGTCAAGAAAGAGTGCCACTGATATGCGCTTGCGACTTTTTTCTTGTTGAACAAATGTCGATAAATCAATGACACAGTCAATGGAGGAGCGGCCCCGACGAAAGCCTGCCATGCAAGAAGGGTATTTGGTGTATCGTTCCAAGTACCACTCGAGACGAAATAGAACCATTCTTTGCATCACTTTTCCGAGGCAGCTTGCGAGGGCAATAGGGCGATACGCTGTCAAGTCCAATGGTGATTTTCCCGATTTCAAAAGTGGTATTAATCGACTTATTTTCCATTCTCGGGGAACACTGCCGCTGAGCCAGGAGTTGTTGAAGCCTGTTAAAAGTTCTTTTCTAGCTTTTTGTCCAAGGTGTCCCAACGCACTATAAGTAATACCATCAGGACCTGGCGATGACATGCGCTTAGAAGCGACTAACGCACCTTCCAGTTCTTCCATGGTGAACGGAGTGTCCATTTCTGGTAATCGCGTCTCAGGAACGATCACGGCGTCGATGCTCTCATTCATAATATTCCCGGCAACTCTCGCGCAAAATTCTTCAGCCACCTCGAGTTCTGTTTTTCCATGATGGAGTGCCAAAGCTTTAAAAGGGTGCCGTTGTTGTGGAGAGGAGCGAAGACCACGAACTGTTCTCCAGATATATGACAGCGGTTTATGAGGGTCTAGAGATTCGCAGAATGCTTTCCAGCGTTCACTCTCCAGTTTGTAAATGCGTCGTTGAATCTTTTTCTGGAGCCGCCTTGCTTCCCTCAGATCGTAAATTGATCTTGTGCGTCTGTATCGTCGTTCAGCACGCCTTCGTATAGCTCGTAATTTTTCCAGTTCGATGTCAAACTGTGTTACTTTAGACGGAAATAGTAATTTGCGTTTGGACGCTTGCATAGCTTCCACTATGGTATTTTCCAGGCTGCAGGCGAGGCCTTCTTGGCAAGCGTTCTCAACACGCGATGCAAACATCGACCAGTCAGTGCCAATTGCAACACCGGAAGAGAATTTTTTTATGATACCATCGATCGTCACGTAGGTGGGTATGTGATCACTCCCATGAGTCTCAATATCGCAAAACCACTTAACTTTGTGAGATAAGCACCGTGACACCAATGTCAGGTCAAGGCAACTGCCATACGTGAGACCCCGCAGATATGTGGGGGTACCATCGTTCATGATGGAAAGGTCGTAATCGGAAGCAAATGTAACAAGGTTCCGGCCCCTGGCATTCATCCTAGTGCTTCCCCAAAGCATGTGATGGGCATTGAAGTCACCGGTGATGATCCAAGGCCCATCGGTTCTCATTAGGATGTCTTTTAATCTGTCGCAGTCAAATCGCGATGACGGAGATATATATCCTCCAATAAGCGTGAACGAAACTGCATTCTTCTTCACACGAAGACACACGAACTGATTGTCATCATTTGAACTTATTGGGTGCGAAAGATAAGTCAAGTCTGTGCGAATGTAAACAATTATTTTGCTTCGTTCTTCGCAAGCGGCTGAACAAAAAGCTTCATAACCGGACAATCTATAAGGCGTTGATACGTTTGGTTCACATATGACAAGTATAGGGAATTGATTGGCCCGAACAAATTGGCGAAAGTCCGAGATACGGGACTTCATGCCTCTGGCATTCCACTGAAAAATCGACGCACTTTTAACTTTAGTGCGGAAGATGAGATTTTGTTGAGCCATTGTGCTTATACGAAGTTAGCAAGAACTGGTTTCAGTGCATCCAGTATTTGCAGTGCACTCTTAGCAGACGGAGACTGTATGCTGCTCAGTAGCGTGCGAATCGTGGCAATTAATGATTGCACGATTGCAGCCACTTGCCTGTCTTGGTTAGAAAGATCTCGAACCGGCACGATTGCAGTCACTTGCCTGTCTTGGTTGGAAAGATCTCGAACCGGGAGCGCGGACTGGCCGTCATGAAGCTCCTTCGGTTCGCTTGATGCTGCTTCCCCTTGAAGTGCAGGCCACTCTGTCGCAGTTAGGGTATGCTCACTGGCTTTGTCCTTTACAGCCTTTCCCACGGCATGTGGTCTGGGAGGCAAAGGAGGTGGTACTGATGAGGGGTCACGCAAACGTGTCGAGGAGGTAGCGGGCGTCCTCGAAGACCAACGTCGACGTGAACGACGCCTTCTGACTTTAGCTGCGGCTTCTCGATGAGATGAGTGATCGCGCACCATCTCCTTCAAGATGGCAATTTCCTTCTGAATCCGCGGGCAGTCCTTCGATGTGGCTTCATGGGATCCATTGCAATTAGAGCATTTCTTAACAGTTGCGACGCACTTATCCGCTTCATGGTGCTCGGCGCAGCGGTGGCATACCACCGAATTCTCGCAGACGCTGCTCACATGTCCAAGTTTCATGCATTTACGGCACTGGAGAGGCTTCGGAATGAAAGGCCGCACAGCATGTCTGAAGTACCCCACCTTCACATGAGAGGGGAGTGATGTGCTCTTAAACGCAATCTTCACACAGCGAGACTTGCCTAGCCGGGTGACATCAACAATTGGAGTATCAGTTGTTGACTTGACAAGAAGTTGTAAGTCCTTATTGGAAATAGTGACACCAATGTCGTAGATCACGCCGGTTACTACATCACATCCCAAGGGAACATGAGAGCGCACCTGGTTGCCGTCCAAGTCAGTTACAGTGCGCAGAACGCCCAACGCACTTGCGTGCAAAACGTCAACAGCCAGTATATTCTTTCTGGCGTTCACTCTTATGTCCGTGATCTCATTTGGCACGAGCGTTTCCAGAGACCTCGACACAGACTGTCTGTTAAGGCGTTTCATGCTGACGGTAGGAAGTGCAGGCAGAAACAGGATGGTATAAGTGTTCGATTTTGGCGCTTCACTTACAGTTTGAATAGTTGAGGATAAGGATGTCCTCATGTTCCTTCTCTTCGCCTTGCGGCTCAGCACAGGTTGAAAACCGTCATCTGAGAAGTCCTCACTGCTGAGATAGTAAGCATGAGTATCTTCACTGTCGCTGTCGCTCGCTTGTCCCATTCGCTTCCTGGAGGCGGCCGCCGCTGACGCCGCTGGTGCCGGCAGGCGCCCGGGGTGGTCTACTTCCATCCCCTCCAAGGTAGCAGCGGAAACTGATCAACAGACTTAATTTACAACTGAAATACGCCGGAGTTAGCAGAATTAGCTCCTATTCAAAACACACTTCTTCGTCTTCCCTTGCACGAAGCGCAAGCCGTAAGAAAGTGTGCGTGTGCTTCCTCTCGTTCAGTATTTGGAATGTCCTCTGGATGACGGTGCTTCTATATGAGGAATATATGATGAAATGATGCGATATGGTGGTACTTGGAGTGTTGAATAGGTGGACGAACGGACACACAAACAGATGCATGGACGGACGCAGTGATGGCTGTACGGACGGATGAACGCATGGATGGACACAGGAGCGGATGCATGGACGAACGTAGGGACGGACGCACAGGTGAACATGCAGACGCACAAACAGACGCACGCATGGACTGGCGGATGGACGCACTGGCGGCCACACAGACGCACGCATGGACGGACGGAAGCAAGAACAAATGGACGGACGGATGCTTCGCCCCACTCTCCATCATTCACTCCGAGGATATGCTGCCATTTTTTTTCTCTTTAGATATTCCGCATTAATAAAAGCTGTGTTCGTGGATGCCCAACTCGCCCGAGCCACAAGACTTCTGAACATTCCCTTCGCTCATTCTAAGACATTTACGGCTTGTTTCGGTAGTGTGAGCACCAGGCCACAGAAATTTAGCACTCAATGACAGTGCGGATGCACTTGCCGTATCATCCCACGTTGACCCTGTTTTCTGTTTTGCCCACGTAGGCAGTCACAACACTCTATAATATTTGAAAATAGCACCATGGGCGATAATTTTGACAAATCTTGTTTGTGTTCATGAGATTTACCACAACTGAAATTTCCTTGGAAGGGTAGGTGGTGTTGATCTAAAAAATAAAATAAAATACTATCTTTATAAGGTTATACTATCGAGTCCCTCAACTGAACATTCACTTCTACAGGTCTGGTCTGTCTCAGTCACCTTTATACCTTCACTGTATTAAAAGTGAATTTTCGGATCACTTCTTTTATGCGTACTCAAGATTTATTATGCAAAAAAAAGACTACTAGAAGGGACCCTTCGAAAACAAGAAAGGCCCGAATTTGTCACTTCCGGTGATTGTTTATTTGTTTTTGCCATAATTGATTTTAGCCACAGGAGTGTTTTCAACGCCGTATCTACTTATTTACGAAAGTCTAAAGGAACTGAATGTTAAGTGTAACTTTCTATAAATAGTTATGTTAGTTACAGCTGTGCATAGTTTTACGCGGTTTCTGCTTAGTTTTTCTGATTGTTCTAGGAGTTTATATTATTAATGTGTAATGGCAAATCAATTTAACCTTGAGTTTCCTAAGCAAGTCACCAGCAGATTTATGACCTCTTCCCGCAGTGTGTTGTGCCAAGGATCTGACGAACCAACCAACCAACCAAGATGAGGAACTCACGCAAAACGTCCACATGTGCAGGTAGGCTTTCTGGCCCATTGGTGTCGTATATTATATAACACTTTTTAACTTGTGCTAGAGAATATACATAATTACTTCCACTTTCTCTTTCAACCCCCTATTCCCCAACCCCAGTGTAGGGTAGCATACCGGATACTAGCATCTGGTTAACCTCCCTGCCTTCCTTTTTTCTCGTTTCTCTATACTTACTCTGCACTTCATAGACATTTAGGCGTTTAGGGATGTAACTATCATAAGAAATTACGTATCTTAGTAACATACGTTTTTTAAATCTCAGTTGCACCAAATGTTTTTTTTTAGTTCTGCATAAAAGAAACATTTGTGAAGTATAGGGAAACAAGGAAAATGAGTGGCACTCACCTTCGCAAAATGGAATAACCGCAATGTTCTTGCATTGAAATCATGCCTAGCAATTAGCTTCTGGTGAACCTGGCTAAGCTTTCATGCGCATGGCATCACATTGATGTACTTTGTAGAATGAAGTGTCGAAGTTAATAACGAGTTTGATGTGAGTGTTTATTGAATAAGTCGCTGTCGCCATGAAAGTGTACCCTCCATTGTTTCATCGTTTCCAAGCAAAAAAAATAAACCTGACATTTTCTTGTGTACTGTTGTAGTTTTACTTAGGGCTGTTGATTTTTTCTAGCGGAAATTTATACGTTCATTAAGGAATGGGTTAATATTTATAAGTAAGCTATGCATCAAAGTAGTTTGTGCAGGAAACGGTACTGTGGTGCATTTTCATGGGACTGTTTGATATGTTTGCGTGTTGAGTAACAGTGTAGAGCAACTATCTTACAGCTATTCCGCACGATTGTTTATTGTAGCGTTAGGTTTGTGCGTCACATTTCTCGGTCCTTGGTTGGAGGAGCACACGGCTTCTTTGTTAAGATCTATATGAAAGAAAAAAAAAGCATATATTTGCTTGATAAAATACATATGAAACTAAACTTTGATCAGTATTGGTTAAGAACGTTTTTTTTTCTAGTTTAGTAGCGTTGCCCACTAGTCACACTGTTGGGCACGCAATGTGTAAAGCTAGCTTCAACAAGAAGTTGGGATTTGATTACTCGGTAACCGATACGGAATTTCTCACTGTGCATATTGCGAAGGTTTTCAAGCCTCACTGGCATTGCCTTGAGAGTAATTAGCAATTAATGCTTCATTGTGGTAACTTGGCATTAGATATTCTGTTTAAGAAAAGTTTTCTGAGGCTCAGTAATGTCAACTGTATGCATTTCACCTATCGAAAATTTAGTGCAAATGTCTTCTTTACAGATTTTTTTATCTTGACATATTTGGGAATAAATTTAGAATGTACTTGCCCTTTACATGCAGTATAAAAACTACGCAGCAGCACGTAGCTCTATCTTCGTTATTAAGTATTATTTAAGCAGTAAGTGCTTTGGTATTGGTTGCTTACGTAAGTTTTTTCGCCACCCAACAATCCTGGTACTATATCGGCAGCAAGTAATCGTAAAGTTTCCGCAGGTTCATTCGATGCACGGTAAATTATAAAACAAGGCTTTTTAATTGAAATTTATTCATTCTATATTTCTTGCCATCACAGTGCGGCAAAAAAAAATAGAGCAGTGTACATCAGCTGAACGGGTTGATGTCTGAACACCGGACTGTTAGAAAACAAGAGCTTTCTAGCTACAAGTATTCATTACCACTATATAGCACACTGTTCTCACTGTGGCTTTCTGCAATTATTCAAGACTGCTTTGAAGAGAGCAATGTCAGCCACAATTGACGGGAACTCGACCTGACGCCCGTGTGACAGGAGGGCATATGTATATGTCTATTGCTTTGATATAAAATGAGATAGAAGTTTAACAACCACAGTTGACGTTGCATGGACATTACGTTTCCACAGGGTGTTTTTAAAGCAGATATTAGGCTTGTTGTGGCTCTGTGTTAAGCTACCTGGCTATCACGCACAATTCCCTGGTTTGATTCGTGCTTGGATCCTGTTTATTGTTTGTGTTATTAAGGTATACAATGCCACTATCGGTTTTCGCTAACGCTCTTTCTAGATATAAAAAATCAAATCACTTTGGTAAGGGGGCATACGTATCCATGGGAGTAGTTTACGGCCCCTGTTATACGGTCATGTGCCCCACGTGTCGGGAGGAAAAGGTTTTACAATGCACGCATCAAGATTTCCTTCTTACTCATGGCAGAACCAGACAGACATATTCGTCCAACCCTCTTCTGCTCGCATGCCAACTTTGGCGTACCCGAAGTTAAGAAGGTAATCACGAGAACACCCGGACATAGGCGGATAGATAGATAGATAGATAGATAGATAGATAGATAGATAGATAGATAGATAGATAGATAGATAGATAGATAGATAGATAGATAGATAGATAGATAGATAGATAGATAGATAGATAGATGATAGATAGATAGATAGATAGATAGATAGATAGATAGATAGATAGATAGATAGATAGATAGAAACACTCAAAGTTCCTTGGGTTCTTAAGAAATGCTTCATTTAAAACGATGTGCCGCCTAGCTTACTATCGGTGGTTAAGTGGTTTTCAAGTGGTTAAAAAGTTTTTGGAGTCATTATATTACACGTCATGATGTACATAATCGGAGTGTATATTAAAGTTTTTGGTAAAGACAAACGTAAAATTGAATTGAGTAGATGGAAGGAAAGGAGTTCGAGGAGGTGAGTTTTACCAGACGCACGTCCAGTTTGCTAGCTTACGCTGAGGAGAAATCATTAAGGAAGTAAAAGAAAGAGAGTACTGTCAGATTTCACGAATGTTTCAACATTATCCGCTAGCAACACATTGAAAGAACTATAAGATGGACTGTTTTCCGAAGAGAATATCCTCAAATTGCGATGTAGGCGTTGCAGGCTAGCAAAGCAACGAGAGCATTGCTACTACATTTAAATTGATCCGGGTGTTAAATTGACATTTCCAACTTACTACTGCATCTTGCCATGCATTCGTGACATGATTTGAATCCATTTGCATTCCTGGAACATTGGCGGTGCGGCAGCCTATGGCAGGTGCCTTTTTGTTCATCAAAAACCCACCGTGTACGCGAGAAGCAAAGCCCAACTTTTGGCTTTCTGCTGCATACAAGGTCTTGTCGTTTTCTACCTGCAAAAAAAAAATAGATGAAGGGGTAGACAAGAAGCCGATGGTTACTTTTTTCCAAGTTGTGAATTCATCGAATAATATAAGGCCCTGTCATTATCTCAAATAGCTGATCTGTAGAGAACGGTGCGGATCCAATAGTCATCAGATGTAATGTGCATAACAGGCTAAAGGAGTAATTGATGTAAACTATTGAAGACTTTTTAAAAGGCTAAAGGAATAATCGGTGTAAACTATTTGAAGTTAGCTTTTCATTATGAGCAATAACAGGAGTTCACAGTTCGGTATTCACAAATGGTTTCTTTTCGCGGGAGCCGGTGTAGTTTTTTTCATCCTGCTGAAGAAGTGTGGCCACGCCCCTTTAAAAAAGTCGCTTTATTGCTTCTTTTTATGTATAATGAGCCAAGGAAGTAGTGGGAGAAATATAATAATAATAATAATAATAATAATAATAATAATAATAATAATAATAATAATAATAATATAATAATAATATAAGGAATTTTAGTTCCCAAAACTGCGATACGATTATTTCACAAATATTTGAGGTTCCAGAAATTTTGTCTATCTGGTGTTCATCAACGTGCACTGACATCGCACAGTAAACTGGCCTCAACCACTTTGCCTCCATCGAAAGGCGACCGCCACGGCTGGGATCGAACCCACGATATTCGGGTCAGAAGCTGAGCACCGTAACCGCTGTTCCCACTGAGGTGAACTCCCATAATTTATCAAGGCACAGTAAAGCAATTCCGTAACTGAAGAACGTTTCACGGTGAAATTAGTAATACGCAGAACAATTAGAGTGGAAGCGTAGCACCCCTGCTTCCGCAAAAATCATAGGGCATGTTGTGACTAGGACACATTATGGATCACAGTTTTCGTTCAAACACACAGACACAGGCACTTATGTATATATACAACGAAAAAAAGTTTATAAGAATAACATTGACCGTGAAAAAGTTTACTTCAGAAGAAAATCGGAAAACTCACCTAAACAGTACTGCAGGCATTTTTTCTCGGAAGCAAACTGGTTAGAGTTTCCGCCGCAGCCGCCGTAGACAAACATTTTGCGGTGTTTCTGCTTGTGATCGAAATACCACGTCAGGATGAATGCCTTACAGACGCCGGCTTCTGGTGGCTTCTTGCAATATGGCGGATAAGTCTCTATAAGAAAACAGTAATCACGGAAGCGGTATAGGAGAAACATTTTAAACAAAAATGTAACCAACACTAATAGGGTTGGAGTTATTATTCCATGCATGCCTTCGAAAAACAAATATAATTTGGCAGTTGACGCAACAACAACAACAACAACAACAACAATAATAATAATAATAATAACAATAATAATAATAATAATAATAATAATAATAATAATAATAATGCCTGCAGTGCGCGCCGGCGTTCGTTTCGGCGCGTCACGATGGCGATGTTACGCCAGGCGCCGATCGGCTGCCCTATACTCGCAGGCGCGCGTCGCGCTGCGTCGCTTAGATGTATGTGCGTGTGAGCGTGGTTGGCGTCCCTCCGTCACTAAGAGAGGCAGACGCATTGCTGTCTGGGTACTTCATCGGCGCGAAAGGCATTTTCCGCTGGTTGCCGCCTGGCCGCGCCGACGAACGCTGGTCGCGCCGGTGGCGCCTGGTGTCAGACTTTGAGTGCTTGCGTTGCTACGCAGCTTTGCTGTGCCTATAGATAGCACGCGCGTCAACGTTATACGTTGGAGTGCATTGGGCCATTCATGATGCGCTTGCGGGCGTTGCGCTAGCTCCACATATACTAAATTTGGTATCAGGTGACGTGAATAGATGACGAACGTAAATGACAGGTTCAAACATGATAATCATGACAAGAAGGTCATGCGTGGTCTAATTTACCTACGCCTCGTAACGTTGCGCTCAATTTAAGGTGACGTATCAGCCTTCCTTATTCGTGCTTCGCATATCATATATTTACACTGTACGCAGGAACTGGAAATATTTTCTATCTAAAACAAGTGCCGCATGTCCTTGAAGTTACATGCCGCGCGCTCACCATCTCGAAGGCTCTAAAGAGTCTCACAAAGCCTCACAGATGACAGCACATTATGTAGCGTTTGCTGTTTGTTTGATGAATGCGTCTGGAAAGGCATGATATGTTTTCCGCTAGATGGACATAGTTGTCCATTTTTAAAGCTGTTTGAAATGTCCGGTGTGTTTTTTGAAACGATGACAGCACTACCCCGGCCTTTTTCGACGTAGTTTGATGACCTCCCAAATGCGTCTACAAATCACCAAATGGTCTCGCTTTCGTCGTGACACCTATAGAACAAAATGCGCTAAGGAAACTCTTTGCACTATATGGCATTTATGTGGTGTTTTTTTCCGAAGCAGCTGCAAATAACATCGTGGCCTTATGGTAGGACACCTGTTTGCCGTGCAAGCGGCTCAGATTTGATCCTTCATGAGACCAGATATTTTATTCATTATTTTAGTTGCTTCTTTCTCGATGTTTCGCTCACGGACGACTTTTCGCTTACAACCAACGGTGCAGACGCCAACGGCAAAATTTCTGCGACACGAGCTCTCTAACGCGATTGCGTTAAAATGCACCGATAGTTGAGATGGTGCCCCATGCTGATTGTGAGTGCTGCGCTTTAGGTGTTGAGGCAAATGGTTCTGCTTCTGCGGCACGCCCCTCCATATTCTAGCGTCAGCGGCTTTCACCTCTCCTCGGGAAGCTCTGCTTCCTGAGCAGGGTCATCTGCTCGCGGAAGATCACCCACTTTCACACTAGTTGCGTTGCTCACTGTTAGTAAAAACTGGCTGATACTATTTGGTATATATGGGCCCGAAAAACAAAAGAATAAGATGCCGTGAGTTGCGCGACCATTTTGTGCATCCCATTTTAAATCAACCGCCGTGAAGAGTGTCTAGCGAAAATGCCCAACTGATCGGCATACCATACAAAATAGCACAATGGTGCGTTTCACAGCAGGGGACCTACGACAGCACTCTCTACTATGGGGCATAGAACCAGTTGTCCTGCCACCATCGTTCCACGTTCGTCTGCTCTTCAGTGCTATGTCGCCGTCTTACATCCCCCGCTATATAAATTGATTCTCTTTTGTCTTTTTCACTTTGCAGATTACGACAAAGCCAACGCCGCTTAACGTAAGAACAGGCACGTAAAACTGCAGTGTAAAACTTGTTCATTGCACTCGAAGTTGCTCTCGGTGAACTAGATGCAAAATATGATGATAAGCTGGGACGTTCCACACAGAAAAGGTCCTCTCGACCAACGTACGTCGTCTTCTTCAGCCAAGACTTGCAGGTCAACCTACTTTCTCGTGCGCGAGAGGCATGCTTTGCACTGCCAAAAAAAAGTGAGCATCCTCAAGTCATCGCAAACGTAACACAGTGGCTCGAAGGTTGTAATGGTGACTACTTTATTCAGTCCCTCATTTTTTTCATCCTGGTATGATTTGCGGGTTGCGCAGACGATGACGCCCCTATTTGCAGGTAAGGGCACCTAAGAGCTGAGCTCCAAAATCAGTGACGCTCGCACTAAGCTGACCTAGATAGTGTGATAGCAGAGCTGGTGGGCACCTATAGCTGGTCCTGGCTCGGCTAGCATTTCGCTATTTTTGGTCTTTTTTACCACAAAAGTCGTTTATTCAGGGGTCCAACACGGTTCCACCGGCATACAGTCATCACGGAAGCGACGTTGAAAAATATATTGTAAGAGAGTGCGAAGAAAGAGAAACAGAAGGCAGGCATCTGCTGCGCGGAATCAAACCAGCAACGTTTCAATTCTTAGCTTTTGGTGTTAGCAACTTCGCCCAGAGCTCGGTTGTTTGCTCACGTTGTCTGGAGTTCTAATTGCAAGCCATTTATATACACCATGCACAGTTTGGCAGTCCTCAGCACTTCGAAACTTTAACGCGTTTTTGTGATCAGTGGCAAGATGGCGTGACAGGCTCGCGTTGGGCTCGCTCTAAAGGTGGTCGCCTTCACGAAGAGCTGCCTTCACAGAGCGTGGTCTCTCCTGCGCGCGTGCTTATCAGACCCGTAAATCGGGAGAGGACGAAGGTCACAACGCCGCGTTTACGAAAGGAGCGCGCTGCTGACATACGACGCAGAAAGAAATGTGGCAGTTGTGCGTGCTTTTCCTTTGCTTACTTGTGCGCTAGTTTCATGCTTCTTTCTTTTTGTTTGAACAACGGGCTTTGTGTCTCGAGCTCTAACAGTTGTCAATCTGCGCTCGTCCAGTGTTTGCCAATTTCGTGCGTGTGTTCTGCTTGAGGTGTGCGCTACAAGTTTCAAGTGGCTTGCTGTTCCTAAGGGGACTTTGCAATTTGTTGCTGTTGCTGAACCGATGCATAAACGATGCTGAGTGGGTCTGGCAGCGGCATGGCAGACGGTTCTTGCTAACACGTGTGCTCCTTATTGCAAGTAGGCCTGCTATATCCTTCTAAATGCTATTGGAGCGATGACCGTTTCTTGGTGCTGCTGCCAGACCCTTAGCACGTTTTGTGTGTTCTTTCACGTCTCCTGCAATGCCTGAGAATCTTGTTGAAACTCTGTGGCGATGTTGAGGTAAACCCCGGCCCAGATAAAAAGGTAGAAAATATGTTCACAGAACTGATAGCCATATAGAAGCGAATTGGTGAAGAGCTCTCTTCGCTCAGTTCAAGAATTACTTCTTAAGAACCCCAGGGGTCGAAATTTCCGGAGTCTTCCACTACGGCGTCTCTCATAATCATATGGTGGTTTTGGGACGTCAAACCCCACATATCAATCAAGAATTACTTCTTTTGAACAGCGTCCAAAAACATTGAAACGTTGTCTTCGACTGTAAATGATGCCCTTCAACGCCTTCACGAACTAGAAGTAATGGTTGTAAACCTCAATGATACAATTCACAAGTTTGATCGCAAAAACGATGACCTTGAAAGTCGATCCCGCAGGAATAGCTTGGTTATATATGGCTTGAATGAACCAACGGATGAGACTTCTGGAACATTGCTGGTTTCTGTGACGAATTTGCTGTCTTTCAAGATTGGAATTCAATGCGATGGCATCGAAAGCTGCCACAGACTGGGCACGCGAGGAAGTGAAAAGAAGTGGCCTGTAATCTTTAAGTTGCTGGATTTCAGAACTAAGCTTCAAATTCTTAAGAATGCCAGAAAGCTGAAAGGAACCAACATATACATTAACGAAGATTTTTCTACACGCGTACGGCATGTCGGCAAAAACTTGTGGGTTCATTCGGTTGATATCCGTAAACAGGTATCTAAATATAAAAACAATATGATTCCTTGATAGTAGACAGCGTTCGCTACACGTGGGACAGTGTTCGCAAAACAATTGTGCAGGCTCCTCGTGCCACCGTTTCTAGGGGCACAGAGTGACTCAGCAGTGAGCGGAAACTAACCCTTTTGAACATAAATGCTCGCATTCAACTTAACAAGGTTTAGAATTTCAACTGGCTAGTAGAGTGTCAATGCCCATCAGTTATTTGTGTTACGGAGACGTGGCTGAACAGCGCAATATCGGATTCGGAATTTTTGCCACCAGCCTATTCGGTCATAAGAAATGACAGAAAATTTAGTAAAGGTGGTGATGTTGCTGCCTTCATTAGGAAAGACATCGAATTTTTAGTACTATCTGAACTTCCGAATACTGAGTCTGTTTGGTGTCGTATAAAACGTTCTGTTTTGTGGACGGCAATTGGTGCAATTGGGGCTGTGACGGCAATTGTGCTGCAATTGAACTGTCCACCCAGTTCTGAAGATGTATTTTTCCACATTACAGAATATATAGCCCGTAACCGAAGTAATAGTTACAATTGATCATAAAAGACGATATCAATGCACCTTGTATTGATTGCGACTTGCTAACTTCAACAGGTCGCGAAAAGAGAATATGCGACTCCCTGATTAACATGGCTATTTCTTTTGACTTAACGCAAGTGTTGAACGCCCAACAAGAGATAACTCTCTTCTGAATCTTGTGTTCACTAACGAAAAACTGATGCAACATTGCTTTGAGTGTGATGTAATAGATGGTTTATCTGATCGCAAGGGTGTGTTATTGCAACTCAACGTGAGTCATGTACCTTGTAACCCGAGATTCAGCACCGTTACTGATTTCGCGCATGCTAATGATCGTGCAATTGTAGAATTGTTGGAATGCTCTTTCGGTAGTTTTGTGGCAAGCAGTGAATTATGCAGTGTTGACGCATTGTTAGAGCAATTTTATAATTTGGTGCACACCTGTGTGACGCAGTTCATCCCTCATAAATGTGTAAAACATAACCCGAAGCATTTTTGGTACACACGTGACATAATCCATCTTACACGACGCATTAAGCGCATACGCAAGCGAAACCGCCTCGATGTGTCTGTTATTTCATTAAAGTCTGAGCTAAATACAAAAATGACAGAAGCGAAAAACTTTTTTTTACAACATGACGTTAACAAAATTCATGAAGATAACCCATCAAAATTTTGGAAAATAATACTCCCCTCTTCTAATGGCTCTACAGCATTCATTATCAACGATCAAACTTGCACTGATCCTGTCGCCATTTTTGAAATCTTCAATAGTTACTTCACTCCGTCTTCAGCCAAGATGATCGTTCTCGTCGTCCTTTATACATAACTTGGAACATGCGTTGCCGGTCTCGATGTTGCTCACGCTGGGGTTTATAACTTGTTGCTAAAAGTTGACACGACTAAAAGCGCGGGACCTTATGCCATACCCAACATGTTTTTGAAGAGATACACAGAATGAAATGCTCATTATCGTGCAGTGATCTTCAATAAATCTCTGGACACTTCAACTGTTCCCAAAGCTTGGAAAATTGCCAGCGTCGTTCAAGTATTTAAATCTGGTGACAAGCAGCTTATAGTAAACTATAGACCAATATATCTTATTTCGACTTGTTGTAAGCTTCTTGAGCACGTTATTCACAAGCATATTGTACATCATTTAACTTTCCACAATCTTCTCTCACAAAGCCAGCACGGCTTTCGCTCTGGTTTCACCACCGTCACGCAACTCATTGAGTTTACACACGACATAGCTTCTGCACTCAATAGGCACGATCGACTAGACGCCATTTTCATTGATTATTCGAAAGCTTTTGTCATGTTCTGCCACAAAAAGCTTCTATGTAAACTGCGAGCAATATAAAAAGGTCCAAATTAATAGACTGGATCACTGACTATCTGCACTTAAGATCTCAGTTCGTTACTTTTATTCGCACGCATTTTTCATCGGTGACAGTCACATCCGGAGTGCCTCAGGGTTCAGTGCTCGGACCTCTGTTATTTGTCATTTTTATTAATAGTGTGGTGAGTGTTATTAATAACACCAACGTCAAGTGGCGCCTATAAGCAGATGACTGTGTCCGCTACCGCACTGTTACTGATGTTAGTGATCGATTAGAATTAAACAAGGTATTTTCAATGTTCTGCGGATGGAGTGATAGGTGACAAATGAAAATAAATTTTACCAAAACAGTTCCTATGACTTTCGGTAACAAAAAGAAGCCGCTGAAATACTGTTACAATGCCAATGGTAGTTACTTGTCCCAAGTTAGTGATTACAAATATCTGGGTGTCATTTTTTCACATAACCTAAAATGGCATGCCCATATCAACCATATCTCTGCAAAAGCGCTTCGAAAACATGGTTACATAAAGCGAACTTATAAAATGCAACGTTGGAATGTAAGTTGACTGCCTACAAATCACTAGTCCGTCCGATACTAGATTACGCTTCAACTGTATGGTCTTCTCACCTCACGTGCGACATGATGCAGCTAGAATCAATCCAAAAAAAAGCTATCAGATTCATCTTCGGTTGTTATGATCGCAGCTTCTCACCTTCATTGCATGCTTACATCCTATCATTGCAGAATTTGGAGCATAGGTGCAAACGCGAACGCGTAATTCTGCTGCACAAGATCGTCCACACCCCATCCGGTATTCAGGCACCCTTCTTTTTTGTACCCGCTAATACACATGTCACTAGAAAAACCCACAGAGTGTACATTATTCCTTTCAGGACACATATTGACTGTTTTATATTTTCGTTTTTTTCTTTTGTTGTTTGTACTAAAATATGTACCCACTCCTGCTATGTCTCAAAATCGAGACAGCAGTATGTATAAATAAAAAAAGAAATGCTTCACAACTTCTGTAAAGACCCGTTTCACTTTCGTGTTGTGCCGATTTCTCTTTAGGGGATCAGTTTAAACAGCGGAACTGTCTAAACAGACCCGGTAATTTGTCAGTCGCAAACAAAACTATCAACATAAGCCTATAAAGTTCTCAGTGAATACACTAGAGGAAACTGGGATGATAATGTCTATGGGAGCTACAACGCTTTGTGCTTCAGCGACCATAATAACGATGCATAATACATGAATTTGTCTAATCTAGTTCATTGATTCGGCTCCATTTGACTTCGCGTGACTTTGAGCTGCTTTGTGATGAAAGGACAATCTGCAAATTTTTATCAGTTCGGCCTCACCACCTCAACCTTTTAGGCTCACCAATCGGGATCGGGTCATGAATTAAGACCACTTTCTTTTTTATACGAAGAAGCCAAAACACTACACTAAACAAATGCCTCCTAGAAAAACTATGCCTGAAACGTCGCCCTCTTTTCAATTGGGAGCCTCCTGCCAGCACGAAATCTCGGAGGCCATGCTTCCTGCCTTGTGTTGCGACCGGCCGCCGTGTGAGACCACTAGCCTCCGTACCGATCAGTCACGTGACCTAACCGTACCACTCTGTCACGTGACATCACGGCTGCTCAGAGCCAACTCTGAGAGCATTGCTGTGTTCACAGGGGTGGCCGTTGGAGACGCTGGCCTCCGTACCAAAGGAGGAGGGTAAAATCCGAGGTAGGGCAGCGCGTTCGCGGCTCACGTTCTAGGCATTATTTTTCTAGGAGGCGTTGACTAAACAAAGCTAAAAGTGCGTTCGAAGCCTGCGAGCATGAAGGCAAAGATGTGTAGTACCCTTCATACCCATAGTTGCTGAAATAATGTAGTGCCAGATTCCCCTCTGTAGTTAATTTTGGGAGACTGTACTCAAACCAGAAGTCCCTTTTCAGTCCCCATCTTTATATTCGGCGCCCACTCCATCGTCAGCTTTGCTGCGAAAACATGTGTGCTGATTTCTCCGGCGCGATATGTAATAACTCTGATGGGTGAGATTTTAAATACAGGGAGAAAGAAAGCAAAGTAATTAAAGATAAAGAAAGATAAAATATTCGTGAAGCGAGATTCAAACCCATGTGCCCACGATCCGAAGGTGACCACCTCACCATTCAGCTACGGAGGAATGCTAGTCGAATATATCCTTAGTCCTTCAATACTGATCAAAAGCTGGGGACGGGCTATGATATAGGATATCCTTGCATAAGATAGTATTATTATAGAAAGGGAACTCCGGTGGAAGAGGAGGCAAAGCAGAAGGGTGAGAACGATGCAAGGCACATAATATTCAAATACATATGTCACCCAACTGTCCCTCTTAGTCTTGGCATCGCTCTGAGAACAAGCAGAACAATTTTTACCTTTACTCGTACTCCTTTCTCCAGTAGAAACAATTCGCTCGTTGTTTTCATTGTCGGAGCGTATCTCGTTCCAGTTTCGGCTGAAAGGACCAGTTGGGTTTCAAAACACAAGAAAATGCATGAAAAGTAATGTGTTCATTATACAATAGCACAAAGAGATTGGAAAGCAAGTGATAGTTCGCGATAACATATTGCATATCATATACTCTCACGCACCTCTCTGTAAGTTGCGGTCTGGTATTATTCGAGGGTATAAGTAGAAGTAATGAAACAAAAGGTAAATATTGTATGTGGCCTCATTTAGTTGAGGTTTTTCAATGAGACAGAATTTACTGACACCACTAAAGCGAAGCATTCCACTGATAGTGCAATAAAACTTGTGCCTTTCTTGGCAAAACGTTGATGGGAACCAGTCTTGATAGATATAATGCTTTTTGGAGTTTCATTGTAATCAAATTTGCCACCATAGTTTAGGTAATAAAAGTGAGAGTTATGGTCAAAGTTTCATCTCTGAATTTAACTCCAAATTTTCCTTATATGGATGGGAGTGTGGCATTTCAAAGATTTTTGCGTATTTTAGCCTCATCGTGGTAATGAAATTTTTGATGACTTAGCTAAGTTTGAATATTGTCTGCATTATAACACATTTAAAACAGTCTTTATCGGCTACAACATTCCGTAAGATTTAGATGCCGTATGATCTCGCGGCAAGTTGGGGGAGAACTTCAAAGCGGCATCGCCGCTGCATTTCTTCTTGCACTCTTTTTTGCCTATATCGCGTGTGATCGGGTGGTAAGTGTCGTGCTTTCGGTATCTGTGGATTGTAACTCAATAATACGAGAAAAGTAGTGCTTTCATGTCTGTGTTGCTTCATTGCTATCAGTACGCAATACCATGCTGACTAAATAAAAGCTGCTGTTTCCGTAGAAACATAAACTTCTTGCCACGTTAGAAACTACGGCCAGTGTATTAGCGCATTTTTATGATAGCCAACCTTCTCTACCTCAAAAGAATAAATTCAGAAGTTATGCGCGCAACCGCTACAATACATTATGAGACATCCTGCAGTAAGGGACACCAAAAAATTGCAGTGCTGATCATTTCATGTTCTGTTCATGTGAAGCCCCTAACGTCGGCGTAAATCTCAATCAGGCACTCCTCGTGTTCAGGTACAAAGTGCGAGTCAGCAAACAAACTAAACCATCACAGCTCAGAATAAAATATGTTGGGTTGACCTAAACGGCCAAACACGTTATAGTTTTGTGAAATACGTTCAAAGACAAAATGATCACAAGTTTTGCGAATGTAAAAATAGAGGGTTTTTCTGTTCCATTTTTATGATTTCGAAAGAAATGAGTGACTATTTTTGAGGTAGAATGCAACTATCGTAGAGGAACACGTGACTCAGAACCCAGTGTTGAAACCTCGTTCCTCAATATTCCAGTTCTTATTTGCCAGCAATGCTCGGATGTTGCTGTAATGAAAAAAACCTTTCGCGTGCGTGCGTTTTCTCTAGCCGCTCTAAACTTGTGGAGTGTCTCGCCGCACAAACGTATGCACTGTGTGTTGCAAGAGCTACACATACTTTTTAGCTTTATAAATACAATAAGTATGACCAGTGGATTCCTGAGAAAACGTGGCTGATTCCCCTATATAAGAATCACAATCAAAGGTGTTTTTATAGAGGTAGTTGAGTGTTTATTGTGCATTGGTTCAGCAGCAGCAAAAAATTACAAATTCACGTCAGGAATGGCAAGCAGCTCAAAACTTGTAGCGCTCACCTGAAGTGGAATACAAGTATGAAATTGGCATACACAAGACGAGAGTGAACTAACAACTGTCCCAGCTTGACATCAGCACGTTGTTGAAACAGAAACAAAGACGCACGAAACGTGCGCAAAGGTATACGCAAGGTAAGCGCTAACAACTAAATGTCACAATTCTTCCTGCGTCGTTTGTCAGCAGCACGCTCCTTTCGTAAACGCGGCCGTGGCAGCGTGCGAAGGGAACTTCGTTCTCTCCTGATTTACAAGTCTAATAGGCGCACGTGCACGAGAGACCACGATCCGTAGAGGCTCTACTTCGTGGAGGTGACAACCTAACACGAGCCTGTCGCACCATCTCACCATTGATATTAAAAACGTGCTATAGTTTCGAAGCTCTGAGGACTGCCAAACTGTGTATCGTGTATATAAATGACTTACTTTGAGCAGCCCTGACAACGTGCGCTTTATGGCGCAGTGGCTGACGCCGTGCGCTGACGAATGAGAAGTTGCTGGTTTGATTCTCAGCAGCAGATGCTAGCCGTCTGTTTGCAATCTCTTAGTAATATTTTTAACGTCGCTTCCGTGACAGAAGTATTTGAGCGGAGCCATGGCGTACCCCGGTATAAAACACTTTTTCTGTTAAAAGTGTTTTAAGGTTAAATGCAAAGTACTGAAGAATGTGAGCGGTCATGATGATTGTGTGGAAGCGTATAAGTATGCCTCTCGTGAAGAGACTATGCAGATGAATGTGTAATATTTGGCACAGGCAGCGATATACCTCAGTAATTCTCTTTTGTTCCCGACTACAGGAGTAGTAAAAGGCGGGCCATTAGATTCTACCAAAAACGAGCGCTGAACAAAGCGCACTCTCGAGCGGCAACTGCTATGTGAAATTGAGGCGCTTAAAAGAAGCATCAAAAGCCGGCGCAAAAAAGTAATAATCATCAAAGGACGCCACACGTGCGCCTCCTCTCCTCCCCCCAAAAGCCGCGCCGACCAGCCTCCTTGGATCTAACAACCAGCGAACTCCAGAAACATCGAAAAGGAAGGGCTGAGTCACTCCTTAGTTTTGTCATGGGTCGCGGAGTTTTAGAGAAGGGCCCCGCCTTTCCTCAGCTTTGGTTGGGTCGCGCGCCGACGAAGCTTCTAGTATTCGGGATGAGTGCATATAAGCCAGCAGCGGAGGGAATCGGAGGAGATGAACAGGTTTTCCATTTGCGGGTGAAGTCTTGTTTTACAAACAGTGGAAGAGAGTGTGTTTGATGCCCGTGGGCGAGAACTTGTTCTGCAGTCACAGAGCGGGAGAAGCCAAAGTATTATTGAAGTGCGGTCAGTTGACGACACGAGAGCTTTCTGGAAAGGAAACCTCGCACACAGCGGGTTGACAATTGATGCTGGACTTTGAGTGGGTGTTTTCTTTTAGAGAAGCATTCAAGCTTTGTTCCACGAACTTTAGACTGAATACGTTTAGCGAACATTTTAGTCTATAAGTGTCTTGGTTAGTTTGTGCACGAGTTAATGGCCGCTTACAGAAGAGGATCCTGGGACCTTGGCCGACGATTTCCCATACGCGCAAAGCTACGACAGCCCTCTTGCACTTCTTAAGGACCACCAACTTCAAGACCACTTGTGACAGAACAGTGTGAGATCGCTCTGTGTAGTCTCAAGCTGAACATTCATCCTTCTGATTTTTACCTCCTCTTCTTTTCTATCTCTTTCCTTTCTATTATTCTCCCTTTCTCCCACCCCAATTAGGTACCAACCAAGCCAAGCTTGGTTAACCTCACTGCCTTTCCTCTCTCTCTCTCCTCTCTCCCTCTCTCTCTCTCTCTAATGCACGAGATTGCATTAAACAACGGCGAGCAAGGAATCAGTGCTAGCCCCACTGTGGTGGTCTATTGCTAAAGTACTCGGTCCTGCTTACCCGCAGGTCACGGGATCAATCCCGGCTGCGGCGGCTGCATTTTCCGGTGGAAGCGATAATGCTGTGAGCTATTGTGCTCAATTTGGTGCACGTCAAAGACCCCAGTGGTCAAATTTTTGAAGCCCTGCGCTATGG